>JAJSOF020000023.1:4276057-4831057 GCA_025594305.2 Periplaneta americana | reverse complement strand
CTTAGCCCCAAATATTTTCCTAAGCACCTTATTCTCAAACACCCTTAACCTATGTTCCTCTCTTAAAGTGAAAATCCAAGTTTCACAAGCATAAAGAACAACCGGTAATATAACCATTTTTACAAATTCTAACTTTCAGATTTTTGACAGCAGACTGGATGATAAAAGCTTCTCAACCGAATAATAGCAGGCATTTCCCATATTTATTCTGCGCTTAATAACAATAAGTTTTCGGAAATGTAATTTCAGGGAAAATATCACTGTTGAGGCGCTGTGATAAGCCCACTAATAGTATTAAAACATATATTCAAAGAGGAAAATTTTCTTTTCCTAGTTGGGAATGAACACATAGGTGCAGAAGTTGCGAAAAAAATTCAGGAGGGGGGAAAATTCCCCAGATTTCTCCCCTTGAATTCAAACACCGATATGATTCAAGTAGATCTATGTAATTCATTTGTCCTGTGTAGCAGCCACGTGGCGTAGGCACTCTTATTTTCAACTGTCGGTGGGAAATGCGAGCTGGTGGAATAAAATCGAGAACTGAGATCAATGCCGATACGACGATGAACAAACACAAGTAGGTGCCTGGTTTTGCAAAATGTAAATGATAATGAAAGAGGAACTGTAGAAACTGTTGGTGGAATAAAGTCAGAAAGAAACAACCCCGAGAAATACCCTCACAGCTTTGACTTTGTCTATCACAAATACAATTCCGCCATCGCCGGGATATGAACTGGGGTATAAGTTCTTCGTAAGCAAGATTCCGAATATATGTTTGAAACTTAATTTCGTATAACGAGAAACTAAGATCTTATATCTCCAATTCCATCCAGGTGACCGAACCCGGTTCCGCAGGGTTTATAGTCCAAAATACTACCGCTGCAGCCACACTAAAACACTGGCTCAAGAAATAGATTTTTGTCGTATTTCAAACCATAAAGAGTGATTTTGTTTTTTGACGAAATACATTAAGGTGGTCGTTTTAAGACAGCATTGCAGGTATTAAGAGATTGCGGTAACATAAATGAATGATTCTACGCCCTCGTTTATCTTTATAGTTAGAGACAAGAAGTCGTGGTTGTTAGAGGAGCACGCTTATCGATATAAAATCTGATCGGAACGGAAATAAAGAAGAAGCTGAAGGCAATAAAGTATGATTACGTCGAGAGTTCCGCATTTCAGAAACAATAAATACAAAACGACTAATACCGATATGGATTCATTGCCCCTGGGAAGCAAGGGGTACGATCAAAAGTGTCTTAAGTGATTCTGTAATGATTGTGTAACCCTTCACTGCCTTCCACCCATACCACGACATTTCTTGAGTTAGCCAGAAATCCTATTCGTTATTTCTCCCTAGCAGAGAAGTGTGTGTTTATTTACTTAGATCAAAAGTGTTGGTTTTACAAAACGTTAACCAAATCTGACCGTTTGTGAATTACATATTAGCGTCAGGAAGTCCAAAAGGAAGAAAACTGTATTTCTTGTACAGCTAAATAACGATAGGACCTGTTATTATTATTATTATTAATAATAATATTACTAAATATATTATTAATAGAAGGCAGAAAATAGGAAAGACTGGAGAAAGCTGGGTTTGCAGTGAAAGATCTGCGTCTGAGTAGAGAACTGAATGAATAATGAATGAATATTATTATTATTATTATTATTATTATTATTATTATTATTATTATTATTATTATTATTAAAAGGCAGAATATAGGAAAGACCGGAGAAAGCTGGGTTTGCAGTGAAAGATTGCGCCTGAGTAGAACACTGAATGAAAAACGAACTATTATTATTATTATTATTATTATTATTATTATTATTATTATTATTATTATTATTATTATTATTATTATTAAAAGGCAGAATATAGGAAAGACCGAGAAAGCTGGGTTTGCAGTGAAAGATTGCGCCTGAGTAGAACACTGAATGAAAAACGAACTAATATTATTATTATTATTATTATTATTATTATTATTATTATTATTATTATTATTAAAAGGCAGAATATAGGAAAGACCGGAGAAAGCTGGGTTTGCAGTGAAAGATTGCGCCAGAGTAGAACACTGAATGAAGAACGAATGAATATTATTATTATTATTATTATTATTATTATTATTATTATTATTATTATTATACTTATGGCTTTTAGAGAACCCAGAGGTTCATTTCCATCCTCACATAAGCCCGCCATCGGTTCCTATCCTGAGCAAGATTAATGCAGTCTCTACAATCATAAGCCACCTCCCTCAAATCCATTTGAATATTATCCTCCCATCTACGTCTCGGCCTCCCCAAAGATCTATTTCCCTCCGGTCTCCCAACTAACACTCTATATGCATTTCTGAATTCGCCCATACGTGCTACATGCCCTGCCCATCTCAAACGTCTGGATTTAATGTTCCTAATTATGTCAGGTGAAGAATACAATGCATGCAGTTCTGTGTTGTGTAACTTTCTCCATTCTCCTGTAACTTCATCCCTCTTAGCTCCAAATATTTTCCTAACCACCTTATTCTCAAACGCCCTTAATCTCTGTTCCTCTCTCAAAGTGAGAGTCCAAGTTTCACAACCATACAGAACAACCGGTAATAGGCTATAACTGTTATATGTTTTATAAGATTATTATTATTATTATTATTATTATTATTATTATTATTATTATTATTATTATTATTATTGACCATGTACTGATCGAACGAGAAAATAGGAATTGGTTGCGTCACTGGCTGAAAAGAAACTGCCTACTGAATGATTAGAAGGAATAGTAAACGGGGAAAGAGTTTGAGGCAGAAGAAGATATCAGATGATAAGATATATGGATCATATGAGGAGATAAAGAGGAAGGCAGAAAATAGAAAAGATTGGAGAATGCTGGATTTGCAGTGAAAGACCTGCCCTTGAACAGAAAACTATGAATGAATGACCATGTGATTAGAATGGGGCAAGTCCAACGCTTAATATGAGTCCTTTGTTTTTAATGTTTATGATAAAAAAGATATCTCCAGTCCTGCTGGGAAACGAACCCTACGCCTCGGGATTGCAGTCGAGAACGACACCGCTTGAGCTGTAGGCGTTTGTAATTGAGAGCTGTGAACGCTGCCTTATTTAAACAGGAAAAGACACAATCACAGCGGAGTCGTCTACGTCTGACGTGAGCATTCAACTGTTCAAAAGCTCTATGACGTCATTCATAATATGACAGTTATTGACAGCTAGCGTGATTAGCTGAGTTGGTGATTGGCAAGAATTGACAGTTATTGACACGTTTAGGAACTGTCATACCTTAACGTCGTAATGGGCTTTTAATTCTGGATCATAGTTTAATGACAAAGGAGCCTGAGATGGGTAGAATCGTTATCGTGGGGTTTGTTTTTTCCATTTCTACAATTTTATTTAGTTATAGGCTACTCGTACGTGGTAAATATTGTTACAATAAATAAAATAGATTTTAATAATTTATTTATAAGTAATTGATTAAGTAGCGGACTTACTCGTGTTAATAATTATGTAAGTCTGTGCGGCTTACAGCTGTTTCGGTGCTTCACACACCATCGTCAGAGCCTACTAGATCTCGGCGTCATCTAGAACTTCTCTGCCTGTTATGTGGGTGCGTTTGATTGTTGAAAAGTGGAGTCAAATAGTGTGTGTGTGTGTGTACTGAAATTGATCTGTGTGTTGAGAATTTGGTCGGGGTGTGTTTTAGTGTGTTTGTATATTTCGTATTGTTCTAGTGTGTTGAGTTTTTGGTTCTTGGGTTGTATGTGTAGGATTTCCATGTCCGCATTTATGTTATTGTATGTATGGTTAGCATTAGTTATGTGATCGGTGTATGTAGATGTATTGTGTCCTCTGGTTATTGCTTTAATGTGTTCTTTGTATCGAGTTTGGAATGACCTGCCTGTCTGTCCTATGTAGAACTTGTCGCAACTATTACATGTGAGTTTGTATACACCTGTGTGGTTGTATTTATTTGTTTAACACGAGTAAGTCCGCTAGTTAATCAATTACTTATATTCAGGTGTTAAAAGTAGCGTACGCAAGATTCAAAATGAATTAATTTATACTTCGTAGGAAACCGTTAAGAAGAAAACTGTAGCGAAAATGACTACATATTATAGCATTGTATGTTCCACGCATTTCAGAAAATATCCAGTTGCTTTACCATGTTTTCTCTAACATGCTTCTTATATTTCAGGCCTATTTTATTGAAATATTATTAAGAATAGGTATACATTATTAGGAGAAGTCATTTACTGCGTACTAGACACAAGAAACTTGGATTGCAAACAACAAAATATTCTTCATATCATTACAAAAAGATTTCTGAATTAAATTATAAATTTCGAATACTTAAATATTTTACCTACTTACCTACTTACAAATGGCTTTCAGAGAATCCGCAGGTTCATTGCCGCCCCCATATAAGCCCGCCATCCGTTCGTATCCTGAGCAAGATTAATCAAGTCCCTACCATCATATCCCATCTCCCTCAAATCTATTTTAATATTATCCTCCTATTTACGTCTCGGACTTCACAAAAGCCTTTTTCCCTCAGGTTTTTGGACTAACACTCCATATTCATTTCTGTATTCACCCATACGCGCTACATGCCCTGCCCATCTCAAACGTCTGGATTTAATTTTCCTAATTATGTTAGGTGAAGAATACAATGCGTGCAGTTCTGTGTTGTGTAACTTTCTCCATTCTCCTGTAACTTCATCCCTCTTAGCCCCAACTAATTTCCTAAGCACCTAATTCTCAATTACCTTTAACCTCTGTTCCTTTCTCAAAGTAAGAGTCCAAGTTTCACAGCCGTACAAGACAACCGGTAATATAGGCCTAACTGTTTTATAAATTTCTAACTTTGAGCTTTTTTTGACAGTTGACTAGATGGCAAAAGCTTCTCATCCGAATAATAGCAGGCATTTCCCATATTTATTCCGTCTTTAATTTCCTCTCGAGTGTCATTTATATTTGCTACTGTTGCTGTAAGGCGTTTAAATTCTTCCACATTTCCAAATGATAAAAATTTCCAATTATATATCTACTATAATTAATTTTACTCAAATTTAACTATAGAACTCTCCCTGTAAACTTATTGAAATTTTAAAATTGATGTTAAGTATTAGTATTTCATAATAGCTTACGACTTAAAAATGCTATAAAGATTGTATGTAAGCAATAAGATATATATAGGTCTACGAAGTAAAACTGTAACAAATTGCACTAGAAAAATGGAGAAACAAGCGTTTAAAAATCAAGAAGTAAGATATTATCACAGTTTATTTTAATTTAAACAGGGAGGACATTATGTACACTGGACAGATGATACTAAAAATAATTTAATATTTAAAGTAAGTCATTAGGTGACGTTTCATTCGCCGATGACTACATTGTTTTAGACAACTCAAATGAACTACAATCAACTTGAAAATATACTGATAACTTGGAAAACATAGTTTTCGGGAAATAGCATTGAAAGTTAGATGTACATTATTTGGTTATTATAGTGCCATGATTTGAATAAGTATATTTATAGAACACAAATATTGTCGGAATATAACAAATTATGCGTAAATGTTCAGAAAAGAACGCTCGTTAAGAAAAGCAAATAAAAATTTCAAATTTTTAACCTGTTAACAACTAACTCCTCTTAAAATAGAATTAGGCTATACGAAAAAGTTAGAACGTGTTTCAGAAATGAACGGGCGAATGTTTTCCAAATCGACCCTTGAATGCAACCCAAAATTCTTGAGGAACATTGGCCGTCCAAGGAAGAAATGGGTGGGTTTACAACCGGAACAGGTCAAAACTAGATGTTTGACGATGATTTTCTGATCTCTGGGTTTTTCTGTTCATCGAATGTTGATTTTCAATCTAGATTAAAATTGTAAGTTTCTTGTTTATGTCAGTTAATTAGTTAGGATACATTTAATTATGATACTTAATCACTCATTTAAAGTTTGTGTGACTGCAACCTGTGTATATTTTTGTGTGGCTTTACTTTGTTTATAGTGTCTCTCTCTCTCTCTCTTTATTTCTTGTGTAGCTTTACTTTGTATATAATGTATTTTTTTTCTCTCTGTTTATTTCTATTATTGTATTTGTATTCCTGGTGTTGTGGAAGATAAGGCCTGATAGCCTTAACTACACCAGAATAAATAAATAAATAAATAAACACAGAAATAAATAAATAAATAAATAAATAAATAAATTGCCGACTAATGCTATTTCATGTCAGAAGTTTAATGGCCCAGTGTTCGAGGCCCGTGACCCTGGAGCAGTCAATCACGTGATTTGCAGCGTATTTGTAGTAATGAAGGATGTAGAAATTAATTTACCAATCTGAATACTAAATTTGTGAGTAGCTGTGGCGGAACAACGGGGCGCGGGTTTGAATACAGGGGCGTCCCCAACAGTGCCCATGTCGAACCAGGAGCGTTTGGTCCATTGTTCGCAGCATCCAACATACATGAAAAGGGAGTTGGGGGTGGAGGGCTAGAAGGGAGTCGGTCGGAATGGGATATATCGGTTGGGAGGAAGAAACAATGGGTATACAGGATGGTAAACGCCGTGATCAGGAAGGAAGCCCCAATTTCCATCGCAATACATGGCCGGCGCCCCTCCCAATCTGCAATACAATCAGCCCACATTCAACCTGCGTCTCCGAGAACTGGGCAGTGGCGGCCCTGGATCGATCGTGGCGCGCACGCAGGATCATCAGATAGCAGCTCGAACAATCAAGTAAATCACCATCGATGCAAGTCTGTCAAGTGAGTCATTAGCGCCGCCACGGTCACTGCGTGTAATAAAGTACCTAACCTCACTTTTAAATGTGGAGACAACTTTATTGAAGGTGTGGGCTACATCTGAAAAAATATACGTTTGCATAGTTCTGGTGCCCGTAATTGAGTCATTCCACGTCAAATCGCACAGCAATACACACGACCTTCTCGGAAATGGTCGAATTTTTTTTCATGAATTCCAGACATCAAATAAGGAGACCCGTATTTTTTTTATTTTCACAATTATTAATTATTTATGTAGTTATGAATATTTGAAGTTACGCAAATTATGCGCGCACTGTTACATAAACTCGCTTGGAACTTTGTGTCTACATATAATTGAGATTTGCGGTTTGGCGCATTTGAAAGACGAAATACAACATTTTCTATTACTTTAGGCCTATCACAAAAAAATTTAAAGTTTGGCCTTTTTTTTAATCATTTCTTTTTCAAAGCAAAATTACTATATTAAATAGCCAAGTTAAAAATCTGAAAAAATATAGACTTGTTCGCTGATGTATTATCTGTAAACTACTGCATTTATAAATATGGGATCGGCACCCATACATTTGTAACAATTTATTTTCCGGAGGCATGCACGCGCTCGCGATGCCCAGCTAATGAACTGCTTGCAGCCATAGGCTAGAAGGCTGCCCGTGGAAATTTCCCGTTGCATCTGATGTCACCATACTAATAATCAAATGATTAATACCTTAAGGAACAGTAAATATCTTATCTAAAATTATTTTATTATTGTCAGCTCAGGGGGAACCCTTCACAGTTTATACTGTAATATAGCCAAGTGTTTGATGATAGCAAGACTGGGTAAGGCAGTAAACTTTATGGCAGTAAACAGATGGCATGAGAGAAAAATAATCAGTTTGGGTTTGAATTTCGCGCAGTGACGTGACTTCTATACAACATGAGTGATGGTAAAGATCGCGTAATATATAACAAGTGTTTAAATCCATTTACCTTCCTAATCACGCTTTTAAAAAGAAAAGTACACTAAGACGCGTAAGTCTCGACTTATTGATAAAGCTCAGTTTAAAGGAGTCTTTGAGTGTGCAAATATGTGATTTGTTCCGTAAGAATCAATCAATTTCCGCATAGGTCAGGTGAAATTATATGTGAAGCCAGTAGTTCTTGTGATATTAATAAAGATGAATCAAATGAAAGTGCGGACAGAGAAAGTGATTATCCCAGTATTTCTTCTAGCAGTTCTATGGATACAGTGCTAGAAATCAGTAATATTGAGGAATTAAACAAGAGTTTGATGTCAATAGAATCCCCTATCAAGAAAAGAAAGATACAACAAAACGATACCCCGTGAAAAGTTTCAAAAGTAAAAGGCTCCCTAGCATGTTAAGTTTTTCATGTAGAAGATGCATCATCATCCATTCAAAAGTCAGCCATATTTTATTTTTGACGGAATGCAAAGAAAGTACAACCTGAAAATTACATAGTTATTGCAGACTTTTCTGAGAATTATTCATTTGTAATACAAGATTCAATACAAGGTGTGCATTGGAACATATGCCAAGCCACAATACAGTACAATTTTAATTTTACTTCCTACTTTATTTTATTTTATATTCTCTTATAAGCCTATTAATATTATATCTGAACTGTGACCGAACACGAGCGCTGCTCATTCGGTCTCAAATTTTGTTAATACTACTGCATCTCCTTTTTTATATTGATTGTATTATTTTATTTCTATTTCTCTTATTTGTAATTATATTCTTTATTCTGTATATTTAAATAAATAAATAAATAAACAAACAAACAAACAAACAAACAAACAAACAAACAAACAAACAAACAAACAAACAAACAAACAAACAAACAAATAAATAAATAAATAAATAAATAAATAAATAAATAAATAAATCCTTTCGTAATATATTTCAAAGGAGATACAGAAATTCGTTACAAAAGTAATGTCATCTCAGAAACCATGAAACATGACACCGATCCCTTTCACTTTTTTCAATCCGAAGCAATCAATTTCTTAAAACAAGAATTCAACGATATGAAAAAATCATCTACTTTTTCAATGGATCAAGTTCACAATACAAAAAAAAAAAAAAAAAAAAAAAAAAAAAAAGAATTTTAAAAATAATTGCTTACATGAAGACGATTATGGAATTTGTGCTGAATGACACTTCTTTGCAATGTCGCATGGTAAAGGTCCATGTGTTGGCATTGGAGATACTGTTAAAAGACTTGCCACGAGAGTTAGCCTATACAAGATCCTATAACAACTCAAAAAAAACTGTTTGATTAGTCACAAAAAACATTTTATTCTTTCATTCCGTTGTCAAAAACTGAAGATTTAGTAAAACAATTTTCTTTCAAGAAAGAAGGTAGGCGAATGAAAATTTAAAATGTGAATGAAAAGAAACATTTGAAAAGCATAATGTACAATTATTTGAAGATATCATAATAAGTAAATTAGCAGTGTTTCCTCGAGTAACTTGATCCGTACTGGGTGTAATGTTGCAACGTTCAGTCAATTATCCAGCGCCGATAAACCTCTTAGCGCGCTTTAACGCTTCCCGTCCACTGCTCCGATTGCTACACATTCTGTCATAAGTAATTAAATTTCCATTAATCTATTGGAGATCCCACTCCGATTTTTTCTGGAATTATTAAGAATACTTCAGTGCACCTAGCAGGCATTTTTTTAGATTTTAATAGGGCTATTTCACATTGATGTATATGTTTTAAAAATTGAATTATAAAAAAATTTGAAATAATTATATTAAAATTAGTTAGTAAATATTTAATAAAAGACATTACTTTAAGCTTTTAAATGCATTTTTCAAAAAAATTTTAACATCAATATCGTCAGAAATATGACGCTTTAAATGTTGCATTGTGCGATGTTTTTAACGAATTTTAACATGTAATATTTTAAAAACAAGTGGACTTAGGAGGAAATAAAAATACACTTTGGTTTATGAGACCCATAGAGTTGGTACAAAAAATATAAACGCAATCAGAAATATGAAGGTCAAAATTTGTATAATTTTGTGCGATTTGACGTGGAATGACTCAATTGCAAGATTTGCGATTTTTTGTTAAGATTCAAGAGAAAAACTAAAGTAATTATTTTGAAATTTAAAAACTACCTGTATTGTAAGCCTTACTAGGTAAATTCTGCACAAATGAGATTATTCTACAGGGTGTTAAAAGAAGTACCTATAATATTTTGAGAAGTAGTACTTATCAACACGGGTTAAATCAGCTGATTGTCTATGCGGATGACGGCAATATGTTAGGAGAAAAAACACTAATGATTAGGGAAAAGACGAGAATTTACTTGAAGCAAATAAGGAGATAGGCTTGGAAGTAAATCGCAAAAAAAAAAGAATATGATTATATCACAGTCTAGTATAATAATAATAATAATAATAATAATAATAATAATAATAATAATAATAATAATAATAATAATAATAACAATACTTTTATTTTCCCTGGCAGAGTTAAGGCCATCATCATCACGGTATAAGCCTTGTGGCTCGTTCCGTCTTCAAGAAAACTGATCCGACCATCTCATCCGTGGCCTGCCGACATTTCTTCTACCTACAGGTTTATACTTATTATTTGTGGTATACGATCTTCAGCCATTCTTTGTATATGATCTTGCCATCTTTGTCTGTATTCAATGATTGTTTCATTTAGACTCTGAATTTCCAATTCTTTTCTAATATCTTCATTTCTCTTTTTGTCTATGAGTTTATAACCTGCCACCTGTCTCAAAAATTTCATTTCAGCAGCCTCTATTTTCTTCTGTTGTGAGACAGTCAAGACCCAATTTTCACACCCATAAAGCAAGGTTGGGATCGCCATTACTTTGTAAAGTTTTAACAGTGTTGCTCTATTACAATTTTTAAAAGTTCTTTTTATTGTACCACATAGTGTTTGGAATTTGTTTAATTTATTTTGCACATCTCTATTGCCAGTATATGACACAATGTAACCAAGATAATTAAAATTACTTTGTTGTTGGATGGGCTTATTATTTATGCAAATTTTTGCTCTTAACAGATCTCTTCCTTTAAGAGCCATTATTTTCGTTTTTTCGTATGAGATTTGAAGATGATATTCACTTCTAATATTATTTAATTCAAAATAATAATAAACATAATTAAGTAAAAAAAACAGTCACGAAATTAAATACGTAGGGAATATGCATCCATAGATAGTTGCTAGCCACTAAGATCGCTACTATCACCTCACCACAGACAATGCGAAAGAGTAACACCACAGTCTATTGTTCCTAGTACTCTCAACAACTCAAGCTTCGTGACTATATATCGTCGCTTAAGAACCAATACCGCGTAACTGACATTTTTGGTCAAAACTGTTTTTTTGCACAGATGGTACCTCCTCTGTCATCTGCATGCATTGACAAGCGCGGGAATTTGATTGCATGAATGGCCTGCGTGCGAAGGAGGGGGGTACAATACCGCGTATCTGAAGTCACGAGAAGTCTGTAGGAAATACCGCGTATCTGACAACAGATATTACGTCTACTCCCTGCGCGCCCTCAGTACGGAAGCTGGTTCTCGTTACTGTCTTGTAAAATTGTGTCAACAGTGTGTAATATTCTGAGAAGATTAAAGAAGTGTTCAGTTTCAATTATTTAAAAGATAAATATAATAGAATTATTTCACTAATGTCAATTGAATGTTAGTTGAGCTGAATTGCCGCAGAATCTCCAAGCTCATTCACTGAAATATAGTACATTTAATATTTTATTATTATATAGGCCTACAGATACAAGAAAAATAAATGGACAATGAATCAGACGACAGTCAGTTTAGCGAGAACGAAATCCTATCTGTGCTATGTTCTGCAGTCAAGACGGGAGAAACTTCTGTGAACATTAACAAAGGTATGGCATAAGAAGTATCACAGTTATTAAACGTTTATTTTTCTTCAGTTACGGAATCATAACAGCAAACTTAATTTAAGTACTTAATATAAATAATCATGAATGGGGCCGCTAAAATAATTTGCGCTACATTTAGTGGTGCTGAGCTTGGTTCCTTCCATTTCCTCCGGTAGGAGGAAGATCTAAATTGATGATAATATTTACTACACATTTTTTTAAGCCATTTGTATCACATTTATAAACACTAGTAATCTCATCTTATTCGTAGGTGTACTGCCTGATAATTCAAATGCAAAAGAAAACCGTCCTTCTGGAAATGGGCTGCTGCAGAACAGGGATTATCCGTCCAGTGTTACCGGTAATGTTATGATCGTATTATGCAGTCTGGTATGATTTAAAGCAACGCTATTAAAATAATACAGCTAGAAATAGGATAGGACAGAAACTGAAGACAATACCATGTCAATGAAGGATCTACACCAAATTTCGGAAGCGTCTTCATATGTAGACGACCTCGAAGAATTTGTGAGTGCTACTTATTCTACATCTTTACATTCGTCAGAAAAGATAAAGAGAAGAATCTACAAGCGTTTCATGGAAATTTGACAGAAAAGAAAAAGAAGTTCAAAGCCACAAAAGGGTAAGTGGAAGAAAATGAAAAATAGAAAACTTAGAATGGAAGAGGAAGCTTATCTTAGCTACAAGAGATCGAAAGATGGCAAAGTAACACATGATACGGAAAGAGATGCAAGGAATTTGGGGCCAGAGTGTAGTTATAAAATGTGCCAAAATTCGAAAGTAATGGGCTGTAATTTAATTTCTAATGAGAGAAGACATCTTTCAGGCATTCTGGAAATCTATGACTTGGGAACAGAGGACCGTTTACGTATCAAATCTACGAAAAGACCTGACAGTACAAATTCTGAATCGAGAAGAAAGAGAACATTTGTCTACAACCTAAAAGTTGATGAGAAAAAAATTCAGGTTTGCAAAAAGATGTTTGTGTGTACATTGGGAATTAAAGAATGAACTGTGCAATATTGGTTAGCTAATAGTACTGATGGCGTCCCATCAGTAAAAAAAAAAAAAAAAGTCATGTTCTCGTGCAAAAGCACAGAAAAAAAGATCATTAGTAGCCTGCCTAAATTACCGTCACATTACTGTATATAGAACCGATTGTGCCATAGTTTTTATGATAGTATTCCACACTAGGGTTACTCAAGGATTAGTTTTTGTGATTTCAGCATAGGCCTATAATTATTTCGTTATTGTGTTTAACGAATATTGTGCCTAAAAATTATCATCATTATTATATTTTTATATGATTTTCTTTTCATTATTCGCAAGTCAGTCAAGTCCATTGTCAATAATAATAATAATAATAATAATAATAATAATAATAATAATAATAATAATAATAATAATAATTATTAATTATTTTATTATAAAATTATATTTGTCAGCAACGATTTAGCAACAATTCTACTTATCTATTCATTTACGTAGTGTGAAAATAAAGTACCTGGTATCAGATTGTCATTATTATTATTATTATTATTATTGTTATTATTTACTTACAAATGGCTTTTAAGGAACCCGAAGGTTCATTGCCGCCCTCACATAAGCCCGCCATCGGTCCCTATTATTATTATTATTATTATTATTAATATTATTATTATTATTATTATTATTATTATTATTATTATTACAATAAACATTGAACTGTGTCTTCTTTATCCTTTTCCATAGTTTCAGCATTTGATTGACTAAGAATGCAGCAATCATTGTCTGGAACGTAATCTAGTGCTGATTCAAGCTACAGCCTACCGACCTTGACCTCAAGTCAGATGGTAGGACAACAATTCAGATAACACATTGACATATACAAGAGCACGAATAATATTTCCAGAAGGCAGTTTTCACGCAAAGAAAACGCTTGTCAGCATGTGTCCTGAAGCTGCTAAAGTTGCCTCACAATACCGCGTAACTAACAAAATGTAGTCAACGGCAGAGTTCCAATACCGCGTAAGTGACATGGCCAAATGTCTACAGCCATGATCATCCATTTTCACTTAGTTACAAATTAGTTATGCTATTTCATAGCCATACACCACTTTTCAAGACTATTGCGTTATTTTTATGGTTTTTATTCGGTTTTTTCCTTCTCCTGTAAAATTTACATTTTGTCAGTTACGCGGTATTGGTTCTTAAGCGACGATATACTAGACTGTGATTACATCTCGTGATCAGAAAATAGTACGAAATGGGATAAACCACCCAGCCATCAGGGATGTGGCCTCTTTATATAGGCAATTCCAACAATAACCATGACGTATACTTACTTACAAATGGCTTTTAAGAAACCCGGAGGTTCATTACCGCCCTCACATAAGCCCGCCATTGGTCCCTATCCTGAGCAAGATTAATCCAGTCTCTACCATCATATCCCACCTCCCTCAAATCCATTTTAATATTATCCTCCTATCTACGTCTCGGCCTCCCCAAAGGTCTTTTCCCCTCTGGCCTCCCAACTAACACTCTATATGCATTTCTGGATTCGCCCATACGTGCTACATGCCCTGCCCATCTCAAACGTCTGGATTTAATGTTTCTAATTATGTCAGGTGAAGAATACAATGCGTGCAGTTCTGTGTCGTGTAACTTTCTCCATTCTCCTGTAACTTCATCCGTCTTAGCCCCAAATATTTTCCTAAAAACCTTATTCTCAAACACCCTTAATCTCTTTTCCTCTCTCAAAGTGAGAGTCCAAGTTTCACAGCCATAAAGAACAACCGGTAATATAACTGTTTTATAAATTCTAACTTTCAGATTTTTTGACAGCAGACTAGATGACAAAAGCTTCTCAACCGAATAATAACAGGCATTTCCCATATTTATTCTGCGTTTAATTTCCTCCCGAGTGTCATTTATATTTGTTACTATAGCTCCAAGGTATTTGAATTTTTCCACCTCTTTAAAGGATAAATTTCCAATTTTTATATTTCCATTTCGTATGATGTTCTGGTCACGAGACGTAAAACACCAGTATAATAATAATATAAAACATAGAATATATTTTTGTGTAAAAATGGTGCGCGATGTGCCATTTTTATGTCATTTCTGGCTACAGTACACAAAAATACATAAGGACAGATAAAAGTTAAAAAAAAAAAAAAATCTTTTCATCGCTGGCCTGTGGTGCAATTACACATTATCATTCATTACAATTTCAAACAACTAATTGACATTATATTGATATGTGAATCTTTTTGACTATCAACTGCATTATTGTCTGGATACTAGAGCTCATGGAATGAGGAAGAAATTATGAAGTAGATAACGAAAAATTTGTTAAATTTAAATGCATGGAGTATGACGACACAAAAAATCAGGGTTTTACTTCAAATCCCAAGCATGATCTAAATGAGGGGTTGGAAAGCAATGGCGGATCATTAATGTTTAGGCGAGGGGTTTGGACTTTTTCCATTGCTTGTTGTCACAATAAAAAAATTAAGACACAGCGTTTCGAAGGGTGGTTCTCCCTTCGTCTTCAGGTGGAAGGAAAAAGAGAAAGGAAAAAACCTACTGTTGGGATCGTTACGTACAGCTATTCTGTATGACTGATCGATTAATTCCTGGCTTCGGTGGAGATTCTAATTAAGAAAAACCCGAAGTCATTAGCAGTATGTTGGCACTAAACCAAACGGAATAAAAGGATGGGCGTAAAGTGGCTAAAAATTGATGAAAGACACCCAAAAGGAGGGGGCGGGGAACTAAAAAATGTGAACAAGTGTTATGATACCTCGATAGAAAATAAAAGAAGGTAAAAAAGGGAAAAAAACTAGTAACAAGGACAAGATAAAAAACTACTACTGCCACCTAGCGGTAGCAGACATAACTATTAACTACTAAGCTGCAACACTAGGTTGCGTTGTCTAATGGTGGAGATGACCCCAGATGGTCTACGTGGTGTTGGTGACAGCATCTTTACAATTCCAACTATGATAACATAACAATCACGAACAGCATAGACGTTTCACGCTATTATATGAATTGTATGCATCTCCTGTCACTTTCTAATAGGCTATTCACTCGAACTGTTCCTAGTTACTATAGAGACGACAAGAAGGATACTTTAGATATGTCAGAAATTTGCAACCGTGTTTCTAGCACAGTACTTGTTATAGAAAAAATAGGTTTCGTCGTTTGTTTAAAGGTCTATTTGGAATTCCATCGACATATCTGACGATTTCCAACTACAAAAATAATAACCAGCGCTTTGGCAATGACAAGCCTCTTGATGGGCATGACAATTTGTTTCAAATTATTTAATTAATGGTCGGAAGATCTGGGTCGATCTCCGTTAGGGGCCCTGACAGGCGTGGAGGCGAGTCTCTGCGGTCTCTGCCAGTAACCGCTGTATGTCACCACGTCAAACGCAGGAGCCAGGCTCCGCATGGTGCTCATGACAAATTGTTTTTTTCTCTTTCCCTCATTAATTAATTCTGCTTACTAATTATGCATGTGAGCTCTGATTACTGCTTGCCATCTGATAGCGGTATCCACTTCAAACCCCACCCCACGCAACCTCCATGAAAATTCTAATTACTAAGAGTTGATTATCATAATAACAATAAAATTATGTCAATTCCAACAGAAATGAGAGTGCATAGCGTAACGGTAGATACATATTAATGCGAATAATGTATTATAGATAATTAGTAGGGCTAGCATTTTGATGACCTATAAATTATGAAAAAACATCCTAAAAACAATGCATTTATGACCTAAAGATCTTTAAAAAATGCCCTTCAAAATGCCCTAAAATTGATCTTGCATAATTGGCTTAGTAAGAAAAGAGGTTCTGTACTACTTAAGGGGATACTCAACTTAAAAACTGGAGAAAAAGTGTCATAGAAATGAAAAATTAAATTTCTAAACTAATTTACGTGACAGAACTAAATCAATATGCAGAATTCTTCCCCTATTCATTGAGAAGTCACAGTCAAATGCACAAAGCCAAAAAATAAACAAAATATAATTAAAAGTGATATTTCAATTAATGATTGATTAAAAATTATTTTCTTTTATTTTGAAAAGTATTGGATCTAATGAGCTAAGATTTTGCATGTTACTTTTCATGTGTATATTAAACTTTTTCTCCAAGTTTGAAAAAGATTGGTCAAATAGGAAAAAAGTTCGAAAATATAGTTGAGTGCCCCCTTAATATTTAGACTAGTAATTAAATTAAATTCTAGTATCAACATTTAAGTTTATTTAATTTCACATTTCTAAGTAAGTACACATTAATTATTTTACCAGATGTAATTTCCATGTAGTCCACCACAAAGCCACTTTTATCCGGAATTAGCAGGTATAGAGGAGTCTATATTGAAGTAGTGGTTGGACTGATCCATTACATGGGGTGTACTACGTTAAAATGGCAATATTTGTGTAGAAAAACGATTAAAATATTATACAAAATAATAATTGGTATTAATAGACAAAATATGTAGAGGAAATATCAAAGGAAATAAAAATTATTTTACATTAATAATGGGGATTTATGGCCAAAATTAAATGAAAATGCCTAAAAAATGACCGCATAAAACAAAAGATGCTCTTGTTCAGGTGAGGGGTTTGGACTTTTTCCATTGCTGTTTGTCACATTCAAAAAATTAAGACACAACTTTACGAAGGGTGGTTCTCCCTTCGTCTTCAGGTGGAAGGAAGGCTAGAAAGGGAAAAAACCTACTGTTGGGATCGTTACGTACAGCTATTCTGTATGACTGACAGTAGGTTTTTTTCTTCTCTCCTTCCTTCCACCTGAAGACGAAGGGAGAACCACCCTTCGAAACGTTGTCTTAATTTTTTGATTGTGACAACCAGCAATGGAAAAAGTCCAAACCCCTGCCTCACCTGAACATTAATGATCCACTATTGCTTTCCAACCCTTCATTTGGATCAAAAGATACTCTTATGACTTGAAACAGGCAAAAAATGCAAAAAAATGCCCTAACAAATATGTCTTAAAACACTCAGTTTACCACATAACATATAAATACTAAAGCAGCTATGTTTCTGGCTTACTAGAAAAAATATGCAATTTCATGAAAATCCTAGCCCTAATAATTAAGAGAGTGGTTTGATTCAGACGCTCTTTCTTTAAACACATCCAAAATAACTGTTTTTGTGTTTTCACTAAGGTCCAGAGGTTTTAAATCTCCCCAATCTTCCCTTAACATCAAAATTAATCATTTTAATTGTTCTTTTCAAAATTGTAAATGTCCCATATTACTTGAGTCTTCAGAAGTTAAGTATTTAGGCATTACGCTCGACCAGAATTTACGATGGAATAAACGTAGTACATACTTGTGCAATAGATTACGTAAAACAATTTATTTAGCTTTATTTCAACCCATTAACCAGTATGGAATTTTAGGGTGGGAAATGCTTGCAATTCTAATCTCACTCCACTAATACTTGTTCAGAAAAGAATAATTAAAATATGCCTTAATAAACTTTTGATTACTCATCCGAACATTTGTTCACTGATTTTAATGTTCTGAAAATTAAACAAATTTATTATATTGCCTTAATAAACTTCATACATAAAAATCGCAATAAATTCAAACTGTGTCATTATAATTAGGGAACTAAAAAATCCGATTTCATACTACTAGAGGAACCACAAACACAGCTCTTAGCCATGGTACCTACATGGTTCAAGATTATATTTATTCGTTCTTAGTGTTCTGCCAAAAGGTAGGTCTTTCACTGCAAACCCAGCATTCTCCAGTCTTTCCTATTTTCTGCCTTCCTCTTTGTCTCATCATATGATCCATATATCTTAATGTCATCTATCATTTGATATCTTCTTCTGCCCCGAACTCTTCTCCCGTTCACCATTCCTTCCAGTGCATCCTTCAGTAGGCAGTTTCTTCTCAGCCAGTGACTCAGCCAATTCCTTTCTCTCTTCTGGTCAGTTTCAGCATCATTCTCTCTTCACCCACTTTTTCCAACACAGCTTCGTTTCTTACTCTGTCCATTTCACACGCTCCATTCTTCTCCATATCCACATTTCAAATGTTTCTATTCGCTTCTCTTCACTTCGTCGTAATGTCCATGTTTCTGCCTCATACAATGCTCCACACAAAGCACTTCACTAGTCTCTTCCTTAGTTCTTTTTCCAGAGGTCCGCAGAAGATGCTCCTTTTTCTATTAAAAGCTTCCTTTACCATTGCTATCCTCCTTTTGACTTCCTGGCATAAGCTCATCGAAGTTATATAATAAAATAAAATAATTGTAAAATATCCAAATTTGGAAAATTTTAGTGTCAGCAAATTCAAAAACAGCGTTGGAAATTTAATTTTTAAAGAATATATGTTGCATTACATTTGTTCAAATCAAAGGTTCTGCACATTTAAAAGGCAAAACTAAAATTCTTTCGATCATTTATGATATTGACGGAGCGTATTGGAAATTAAATCAATGTCTTTGCCAAAACAAGCTATGATATGTTTCATATTATACTTGAAATAATTTTTGTTTCCAAAAGGAAGAAAAAAATTGTATTAAACTGTTTAGTTTGAAGTATTTAAAAAAATAACCCCCTGAAATTAATGACATTAGTTACAATTCACTCTGCATACCTTAAATTAATAAATCTACAACCCTGATATACGTATTGGTTAATAGGGTTCTGTATGTTTCCGATATATAATAATAATAATAATAATAATAATAATAATAATAATAATAATAATAATAATAATAATAATAATAAAAATAATAATAATAATAATCATCATCATCATCATCATCTTGTTGAAGTACTGTGTTCAAACTTTTTTTTTTACATATGATAATCTTAAAACACTGTGACTTTTGATCACAGAATTTCACGTTATAAAGAGTGTGATTTTGAGCTGCAGTTTTTCAAGCAGTAAAAATCGATGTGGCGATTTTAACCTGACCCGATATATCTACCCATGATGGACAATAAGATTGCACTTTCCTGAATATTTTGTCCAAATTTAATTTCGGTTATAAGCTTAATAGAAAGCTGAATGCAAACAGCAATGCAGTCGGACAGAGAATGTATTCTGAATGACTTCAACAGCAATAGATTCCAAGGTAATTTTTTTTCAACGAGTGTTGAAAGAACTAGCAAAGATGTGAATTTCAATCGCGTATTAATAGAATAAATACTATTATACTGACATATTCTGTGAAACCACTTCAATGAAACGGTGTTTTGCAAGATATTACTTACATTTGAATTGAAAAAAATAATCTAATTTTGAACGTAAATTTTTACATTTTATTGCCTACTAAGCGAACCCATTTTCGGCGGAAAATAAATCCATGTATGTTTCCCCTTCTCTCTGCATTTCGATGGCTGAGATCCAGACTGTTCTAAGTCCAACTTTTTGTAACAAAGAAATCTGTGGTTCATTGTTTTATTTTATTGGGTTATTTTACGACGCTGTATCAACATCTAGGTTATTTAGCGTCTGAATGATATGAAGGTGATAATACCGGTGAAATGAGTACGGGGTCCAGCACCGAAAGTTACCCAGCATTTGCTCGTATTGGGTTGAGGGAAAACCCCGGAAAAAAACTCAACCAGATAACTTGCCCCAACCGGGATTCGAACTGTTTCATTGTGTTCCAGTACTTGTCTGCATATATGAATCGAACAAAATTGTAAATATTCCTCTCCATAAGGTTTCTGTGAAACTATTCCAAATTGTTTCATGAAGCTTTGAATGTCAGGAGCTTACTGAAAATAGTACATTATGCAACGAGCCTATAATTGTAGTAATTAAGACGCGAGTATGTTTATGAAACGAGCGCAAACGAGTTTCATAATTTTCATACGACCGTCTTAATTACCATTATAGGCAAGTTTCATACGACTTTTTATGCTCGACCATATTTCTAACTTGAAATTATTCATAAGTATTCATATTATTCTTATCTGACTGGGGAGCGGAAGTGACCTTGTGCAATATCTCGTAAATTGCGAGATGTGCGCAGACGTGAAAGTATTGATTTTTTCCGAGGAACAAATGTCATTGACCTTGATATAAAATAGAGAGTAAAATCAACATTAATCTTGATATAACCTAGAAATTGATTTAGACATTGAAAAACGAGATGACAAATTGAATTTATTTGAATATTATTTACAATTAACGCTAATTATTATAGTAACAGAACATAACCTTCTGCGACAGTATTGGATATCCAGCCTCCGTGACGTTTCGCTAGTTGTCTTTCGATTGCATATCCCAGAATAATCGATACTTGCGCTTTCATATTGCTACAATGGTGCTTTCTGATTGGTGAAAAACCTGAACTTTAATGAATAGGTGTAATTTAATGAGGTCCATTAATGGGCTGCTACCAGGTGTATAATTACTACATTTCGGCATGGTCGAGCATGAAATAGTAATATATGTTACAAGAGCGGTATGTTGACGTTTTCATGGTCGAGGAAAAGATTGAAAAAGCGAAACGTAGTTGAGCTTTTTTAATTTCCGAGAACATGAAAACAAACATACCGCTCGTGTATCGTACATTATTTTGTGCGAAGATCGTTTATTACATACCTGAAAGACGAATTTCTAATTAGTTACAATGAAATCTCCATGTTGGTTTCTGTTTGATGACGGCAACTTCGGAACACAAAAATATCTTTCTTCAACATTGTTGCTATAAAATGTTTTCTGTGTTTACTATACTCCAGCAGGCCGTGATATACGTCTGTCTTTTTTTTTCCCCAGTCTATAAATGCGAACTTAAAACAAACGGTAAGGTTATGTAATGATTTATTTTTCATTTTAATATTTTAACAATATTATTTATATAACATATTGCAGTAATAACATCGGCATCTGGAATCTTGTTGATTTTTTCACGGCTTCCTTAATGTTACTTGTATCAGGAATGCAATAAGTTTCGTGGAGTAGTAGACTTTACTTAATTTTTGCAAATATTTAAAAACAATAATTAACATTGCAATTTAGGTGAAATTGCAGTGGTAAGTTTCCAATTTATAATTATTACTATGTTAAACGTCTCTAAAAATAATATGTTAAAAGCCTAAAGCAGTAAAATGAATGTCGCGCTTAAGCGGTAAGAAGAGGGAAATTGTTATGTGTGTTACGTTGGGAATACTGAATGTGGTATTTCACACTTACCGCGTATTGGTTCTGTGCGGAAACCAAGCAAATACGCACGATCTCGCACAAAATATTGTAAAATGGACTTGGAACAGTGTGGTTCTGAGCCATCGATTTGTTGAAACCTTCGAATTTTCTTCCCTGAGTCACATTTAGTAAAATACAGAGGACTTAATTATCTTATTTTTTCTTTCGAGAGAGATATTTTCAACAGGGGCTGTATAATTGCTTAAAACACTAACAATAGAAGCACTGCTTAGTTAGAAATAATAACAAACTATTTACATTTTGTGTTGTCACATTTGGTTTGAACAATTTCAGTTTTCCCCCCAGTCAACATTCGTTGTTCCCCCACAAATAAAAATTGCCACCACGGCGTCCTGTTGTAATTGTTTTCTGCTTCGATTCCAGAAACAGGGTTAGTAGAAGGACAAGTCCTCGGGAATTATGTAAACGTTAGTGAATTCACAACCAAATGTTTGTTTGTTTAATTGCTGGAGCAGTTTGCACATCCCCCAACCTCCCAACCCCCCACCCCACGCCCCCCTCTCTTACCACGGCTGTGTGTTTGCTTAACGCAATGGGAAATCAACGCAAGTCAAATATACGAGCGCATACACTGCTGGAGTCGGAATGATGGGTTCATGTTGGGATAGCCTACGGTTGCACCGAAGCTGTAGTATTATCATGAACCCCCTTAATTATACGGAATGGCAAGGGAACACCCCTTCACGTCATCTTGCCACGTGCGACAGTCGTCTCGGCGGTTGACACAGCAAACAGCAGATCGTGTGGCTTCATCCGGCTGCATTACGAAGACATCGCCGCTGTGACTGGCTTCGCCATGTTGGTTTCATTTGCGGCTTGTCGGAATATTATTTTTAATACACGCAGACGACATCAAAGTTTGCAGAAACTACAACACAGAGCAGGAATTCCAGTTCGACTGTTACCACAGTCTAAAGGCTGATTCACAATAAACCGAAAACGGAAACGACAACGAGAATGGAAATAATGTTAAAATGAATGTATTTAAATGTGAGCATTCACAATAGCAAAGTTAATTGTGAATGCTCACATTTAAATACACTTATTTTAACAATGTTTCCGTTCTCGTTCTCGTTGTCGGTTCCGTTCCCGGTTTATTGCGGACCAGCCTTAATACAGTCATGTCAATTGGTGCCCATAGGCGCAAGCGCACGCTCTAGAGCCCAGGAGAGCCTGAGCTCTTTACAGTGGAAAAGGAAAGAGCCGGACGAAAGAGGTGGTATATGCCGCTTGGTCGAGCTATATACTGGGATGGCTAGCACTGATTCAATAAAGAACTTATTAAAATTGCATCCGTGTTAATTTTTAGATTTGTCTGAGAAGTATAAGTGCATTATAAGAATGTAAGTTTTAATTTTAACGTTTATTTTCACAAGTTTGATTTTTTTATTTGTTGGTAGAGCAGCTGGCTACGGACTGGGGGTTCGATCCCAGGTGGTGACAGGATTTTTTCTCGTTGTCAAACTTTCAGAACGGCCCCGAGGTTCACTCAGCCTCCTATAAAATTGAGTACCGGGTCTTTCCCGGGGGTAAAAGGTGGTTAGAGCGTGGTGCCGACTACACCACCTCATTCTAGTGCCGAGGTCATGGAAAGCATGGGGCTCTACCTCCATGCCCCCCAAGTGCCTTCATGGCATGTTACGGGGATACCTTTACCTTTACCTTTTATTTTCTTTTATAGAAAAGTGAAATTTTCAGATATAGGCCTATTTACTTAGTAGCCTTACAGATACTGAAACAATGTTTGCGTAAATTGTAAATACGTATTACTGAAGATAGTGTACTACAAATTTTGAAAATATTCGTATGGACAATGTTTGTAAGGAAATGAATTAACAAAGCAACTACTGTTACATCATCAGCAAAAAATATATGACCATGTGTTGTAAAAATGTCAGCTCTATAGCTTCAGCAGATACCAAGAAAATAATTTAATATTCTGATGATAGGAAATTGCCCACCAATATCACCTTAAAAGCACAATGCGACATGAGTTTTGTTATGTAATATTAGTCACACTTAAAACAGATACAGTACCTAGGTAACTTTGCTTTGTACTGTAATATTGTTTTGATTAGTTTATTCATTACTTTTATAAGGCTAGAGGTATCACCAATATAAATTCCAACTTAACATATCATACTCAATCTCTTTCTTTGGGATATCACTTTCTTTATGAATGATGTGTTTCATTCACTTAGTATAGTATAGTTGTACTACTATGGAATTTATGTGAATATTCCTTCTTAACTCTATATTATGTTATTAACGTTTAAAACACAACTGCAATATTAAGAAATCAGTGTTAGTACTTTTGTTTTACAGACAATATAGATAATATCAAACAGAAAGAAGCCATATAAAAATAACGACATGAAATTTCACGTTCCGTTTGAAGTTTGTGCACCACTGTTTTCTTAATCCAACAGGCTGCTTATTCCTCCTAGCATACCTAGCGCTTAATGCCAGCGCACGACGTCAAGGTCAGAAAAATGCGCTTTCTTTGACATCTTTGATCTAATATATACAGTCACGAAGCTCAATACGTAAGGAATATGCATCCATTGACAGTTGAACTTGCTAGTTGCTAGCCACTAGGATCGCTACTATCGACTCATCACAGACCCCTTCCCTAGCAGACGACAAAATATATTATACTTTAGTTATTGTATGTGTGTGTGTGTTTTTTTTTGGGGGGGGGGAAATTAACACCTTCCTTCCTTCCATTATTGAAATATTAAATACATGGGGTTAACTAAGGAAGAGACTAGTGAATTGCTTTGTGTGGAGTGTGGCATTGTAGGGGGCACAAACATGGACATTACGACGAATGAAGAGAAATGAACAAGGTGTTCCCTTGCCATCTAATTTGGGTATGGAGAAGAATGGAACGTGTGAAGTGAACAAAGAGAATAAGAAATGAAACTGTGTTGGAAAGAGTGGGTGAAGAAAGAATGATGCTGAAACTGATCAGGAAGAGGAAAAGGAATTGGTTAGGTCACTGGCTGAGAAGAAACTGCCTATTGAAGGATACACCGGAAGGAATGGTGAACAGTTAATAAGTGTTCAAATTTGATTTAATTTCAATCAAACAATGGAAAATATAGAAATTAACAACAGTTAATTTTTATTCAGAAATAAATAAAAGTCTGCAGTGAGCATCAAGAACAAAATCAGTCAAAATATGTTTTTTTTTTTTTTTTTGGAAAAGAAGAACTTGATCAATTTTATGACAATTTCCCCACAAATGAATACCATAAGTAATTATACTTACTTGCTTACTCACTGGCTTTTAAGGAACCCGAAGGTTCATTGCCGCCCTCACATAAGCCCGCCATTGGTCCCTATCCTGAGCAAGATTAATCCATTCTCTATCATCATATTCCACCTCCCTCAAATCCATTTTGATATTATCTTCCCATCTACATCTCGGCCTCCTCAAAGGTCTTTTTCCCTCAGGCCTCCCAACTAACACTCTATATGCATTTCTGGATTCGCCCATACGTGCTACATGCCCTGCCCATCTGAAACGTCTGGATTTAATGTTCCTAATTATGTCAGGTGAAGACTACAATACGTGCAGTTCTGTGTTGTGTAACTTCCTCCATTCTCCTGTAACTTCATCCCTCTTAGCCCCAAATATTTTCCTAAGCACCTTATTCTCAAACACCCTTAACCTATGTTCCTCTCTCATAGTCAGAGTCCAAGTTTCACAAATATACAGAACAACCGGTAATATAACTGTTTTATATATTCTAACTTTCAGATTTTTCGACAGCAGACTGGATGATAAAAGTTTCTCAACCGAATAATAACAGGCATTTCCCATATTTATTCTGTGTTTAATTTCCTCCCGAGTGTCATTTATATTTGTTACTGTTGCTCCCAGATATTTGAATTTTTCCACCTCTTCAAAAGATAAATTTCCAATTTTTATATTTCCATTTCGTACATAATTCTCGTCACGAGACATAATCATATACTTTGTCTTTTCGGGATTTACTTCCAAACCAATCTCTTTACTTGCTTCCAGTAAAATTCCCGTGTTTTTCCTAATCGTTTGTGGATTTTCTCCTAACATATTCACGTCATCCGCATAGACAAGCAGCTGATGTAACCCGTTCAATTCCAAACTCTCTCTATTATCCTGGACTTTCCTAAGGGCATACTGTAGAGCAAAGTCAAAAAGTAAAGGTGATAGTGCATCTCCTTGCTTTAGCCCACAGTGAATTGGAAACGCATCTGACAGAAAGTGACCTATACGAACTCTGCTGTACGTTTCACTGAGACACATTTTAATTAATCGAACTAGTTTCTTGGGAATACCAAATTCAATAAGAATATTATATAAAACTTTTCTCTTAACCGAGTCATATGCCTTTTTGAAATCTATGAATAACTGATGCACTGTACCCTTATACTCCCATTTTTTCTCCATTATCTGTCGAATACAAAATATCTGGTCAATAGTTGATCTATTACACCTAAAACCACACTGATGATCCCCAATAATTTCATCTATATATGGAGTTAACCTTCTCAAAAGAATATTGGACAAAATTTTGTACGACGTCAACAAAAGTGATATTCCTCGAAAGTTACTACAGTTAGTCTTGTCCCCCTTCTTAAAGATAGGTGCGATTATGGACTCCTTCCATTGTTCTGGTACATAAGTAATTATACTATTAAAAAAAAAGCAAAATATGAGTTTTGAAACAATCATGAAGCGTAAAATGAATATTGTAATTTCTGGTAATGAAGGAAAACAGGTAGGCAAAATAATTGAAGACAGAAATATAAGAAATATTCAAGCATGTCAGTGAACTGGTAATTCAGAAAATTGAAAAATACGAGTTACATTACTCATATTCATTGTTAGTAAATTTAATTGAATTATTCAACCCAACTAATATTGTACAGATAAATGCCAATAATTTCAATGCACATACAAAAAGGGTTAAAACATTGAATTAGTTCAGGGCTATAAAAACACTGATTGCAGTGTAGCATTTCTTACTTTGAAGGAAATAGTTCTGAAACAATCAAACAACACATTAAATGTTAAAGTTGACGTGATTCAGGCATTACAAGCTCTCATGTTGAATTACCCTGAATTTACACCTGCAGAGTTGAAATGTGTCTGGTTTCCTTTTACATCTGTTCAATAAATTGATGTATGAAACCTTTTTTATCATTATTTGGACGCCTATTACGTAATATAGGTTTATTTTTTCACGTAAAAATCGATTTCCAATTTATAAGGTACACGTACCAAATAACGCCACCTTAACACTTCAGTCTCTTTTGCTCTGGAAATAAGTTATGTACAAACACGAAAATTATGAAATAGAAACTGTAATCTTACCTTTACAAAATAGCACAATGAAAATGGATATATTATATACCGAACAAGAATTAGAACTCAAATAGGAACACTTTGTAACCTGGCGTTATTAGGAACAGGTTGTCCAATTAACGCCACCTATTTTCTAGTAACCTATACACTTATAATTGTTAATGAATTATTTTTCCTTAGCAACACAAATTGAAATAAGCGACTAAATGTGAGTTTCTGTTAATAAAAGATACAAAATCACTCAATACTAATGAAAGATTCTTGATCTGAAACTGAAACACCAGATGGATTAAGAAAATATGTTTTCCAGTGACTCCTTACTTTAAAAAAAGAGACAATGTGACACAGTAGAAAGTTATTAAACACAAAAGCATTTACCTTAGTTTAATATGAATGTTTTCCAATAAGTAAAACAAAAAAATTAAGTTATGTAAAATATAAAAAAAATAAAATAAGAGTTCGAAAAGCAATTGAACCAATATCATCACTGCACATTCTGAACATTTGTAAGTTGAAAGCTTAGTGACTTTCCTGATGTTTTCACACTGATGCTGTACTGTCAGCCTTAGTACTAACATAACCTAAAATTTTGTCTGTAGACCTTTAACTCCACATGGCGTGAAAGCGCTACTGAGTACTTGATAACAGGACATGCCTGTTTCTCTAACATTTTCAAATTTTAGAGATGGCAAATAAAGGGTGCGTCAGAAAGAACGGATGGATTTCAAACTATCGATACGCAGCGAGGGGAGGGATAGAGTGAGAGGGACCACGACTGTTGGGTCAACGAGAGAATGCAGTTTCAGTTGAGAACATGGTGTTGGTCTGGTGTACAACGTGCTTTCATCGCAGAGACTTTTTTGAAAAATGAAGAGTCTGTGATCGCCACTCAGGACTCATTTCGACATCGGACGTCACGCTAGTATTCCAACTCGGAATACAATTTTGCGGTGGGTGGCTTCATTTCTTATCACAGGTTCAACATTAAAGAAGAAATCACCTGGACGAACACGGAGCGCGTGTACACCTGCAAATGTGGAGACAGACAGTAGGTTGTCCGGCCACCTCAACGATCAGCCCTCGAACATGCTATTGCACTGAGATTGTCCAGGTTACGATAAGATCTCGCGCCCTGCGAGTTCTTTCTTTGGGACCATTTGAAGGCGTAAGTAACCACATACACTGGACGAACTGAAGACGGCGATTAGTGAAGAAATCGCGGCAATCCCACCAACTATGACTGTGAAAGTGACGGCGAACTTCAGAAAACGCCTCGATGGCTGTATCGAAAACCAAGGACATCATATGGATGATGTTGTATACCATAAATAAACTGCACGTATTGGTGAATCTGTTGATAACAATAAATTTTTGATTTGATGTGTCCTTACAATTTTCTTGCCCTGTAAAATCCATCCGTTCTTTCTGACGCACCCTATACTTTCTATACATAGAAGAATGTTTAAGGATTACGAAAATATATAGTTTAATTACTTATTATTTGCTCGACACAAAATATAAAATATTGCCTCTTACCTTGATATAAGAACAGCCATTCACTATCAACACACAACAGGAAAATGATGGAATATAATGTCACTCGTAATTGTCAGCGGACAGCTAGTAACTCATTTCACCACTAGATTGCAAGCGAATGCAGGCTACAGTAGTGCACTATCGAAAACTTGTGTCGTTATTTGGCTCAGGGAATTTACGAAATTATTACGATTGTCTTAGAACTAATTAGCGGTAAAACGCGAAATATAATACTTTTATTAAGATTTTTTTATTTGAAATTAATTCGGAATTCTGTGGTCTCTAGCCTATGATGTAAGTTACTCGTCGCAGTTGATAAAGCGTCGTAAAATAACCAATTTAAAAAAGTTACTCGTCGACTTCAGCACAAAGCATGTAAACAGCGAACAACTAAGCATAGTACTTCAACGGAGCACGACCCACGCCGCCTTCTATTGCACACAGGAGAGAAACTCTAGAAGACAATTAACATCAAATCACTCGCCTCTCTCTGATCGGGAAACAAGTTTCGCTCCCTGGTCATCAATTTCAGGGGAATATTCTTTGAGATATTAAGCATAAAAAACGTTCAATATAATTTTGCTGGTTTTTGCTTTCTTTTCGAGATAAACATTGTTTTACAAGAAACATTTCATAGCGCGTTTTGGGAAAGCCATTGATTTAATTTCCAATATGCTCAGTGAATTTAAGAAAGCAGTGCATTATGATAATAAATTATTGATATAGAATTTTAATTTTGTCTTTTAAATGTGCTGAAATTTCATCCGAACAAATGTAACTTTTCGTTCTGAAAAGAAATTTTCAATGTTACATTTGTTTGGATCAAATTTCTACACATTTAAAGGACAAAACAATTTTTTTTTATTTCTGAAAAGGAATTTTTTAATGCTACAGAATTTACATGCAACTGTGATATATTTTGAGAGTAATTACCTGTATAGTGCGTGATACCTCTCCGATAACTCTCCGGTAAGTTTATTGGATGCAAGCTTCTAATGTGGCAATTTTATATGACTATTACACTTTTACTATGTCATAATACTTTTGACCAATAAAACGGTACGAAAGGATGTCTTTCAACCAATCATGGCTGCTGATCGCACGATTTTATCGCGTCCCTAGCATTTGTTTAATTTTATCGCGTCCCTAGCATTTGTTTATTTTTATCACTACCCTAGCATTTGTTTCTTTGTTTGCCAACATTTCAAACTGCACTGGTCTGGACGTCAAAAAAACAGAAAATTACAAACCACTCCAGTCGATGCACAGCACTTTCAAATATGACTCGCATTGGCATTCAAGAACAAGAATTAATAAAGATCACTGGTCATAGCTATGCATCTTCCCTGAAACCCTATTTACAAATAAATAAAGAGTACTATTCGGAAATCCTGAATAAGTTGAGGAATACACCATGTACATCAACGTGTTCCACTTCTTTTACGCACACGTCCAATATAACATCAACTGAACCACCAACCACTGAAACATTCAAATTTGAAAATTGTACTATCAATAAGTATTCCTTTTAAAATTATTCATGTTTATTTTTTTATGTCATCATCGTTAATTAAACCTTTTCTTGTTTATTTCATCATCCCTAATTAAAACTTTCCTAACACTTGTTTATATTATTTAGGTCATGTTATAGCTTCTGCTATATGATATTATGGATAGTCACGTATCAGAGATTGTTTAATATTAAGATTTATTAAAAATCATCTGTCAAGTAACGTTGATTACTGGGGTCCGGATAATTGAAGTGGAATGCAACTGTTTTAATAAAAATGAAATTGAATCAACAAAGCCTTCTTGACTAGTAACCGTCTACAGAATTCAATGAAGATTCCATAGTTGGCACAACTTACTGATAACAAAATAACAGCTAATCATAACACATTACTGCCGTCTAGCATGCATCTAGCGTAATATTTGTAATGTTGAGATGGTACAATAATACGTTTCAAGACAGTTGTATTTTCGTAAGTCAATTAATATTTTATTGTATTGGAGTACTTCGTTACTTCTAATCTTTATATACTTTCTTCTAATCGTGTAATAGTCAATTAAATCCCACTCGAGTTTTGATTTTCTCTAGATAAATCAAAACCTCTAGTGAGATTACTGTTGATAAAATCACTGCCGCTAAAGAGACAGAAGCTCTCGACGATAATAGCATTCTAGTCGCCCGTTACAGCTCTCATCATAGGGGATTGTACGGGAAACAAACTTCGGCTCTCGGGTTATACGCTATCGTCTAAGCAATTAAGGAACGATGTCTCCACAAAATGATCGTTCTTAATTTAGAGAGGTAATTCAGATAAATATATAAAAGAAATTAAGATGTTATTAGATGGGATTCTGCCTTAATCACAAAATAATAATAGTTGGGATGAAAGGATTACGAAAGCGGAACCACTTCAGGCTTTTATGTAAATTGTCTGCAGAATAACAGCGGATTAGGAGACCGGAGTTCTGAGTATTGTAAAACTGCTATATATACACACCGATTCCAATTGAGCACGGCATTAATAGCCGTACAGTGGCAACCAGCGAGGCTGTAAGTCAATTCTATTGCTTCGTAACAGTCTTTTCCTCCGTAATCTCGTGCTACCGCCGAAATTTCTCCGTCCATTTAATCTCATCTTGGTGCTTTGACTTGTGTGCCAAAACTTGCTCCTCCCTTGCCATTTTTTGTGCCACTTTATTGGCTAACCTACCCTTCCTGGTCCCCCAGAAGCCATTTCATAGCCTTATAGCTCATATCGATTTAATGGCGACAGGGAGAAATATACTATAGCAATGTACATTTTATGAGATATCCTTTTAGAAATTTCCCCCGGAGCTGTAGAGTGTGCCACGCTGTTGCTTTGCCAATTTTCCTGCGGATGTTAGGAAAGCTAACAACTTTCAGTCCTCCCTCAGAATCCAGCATATTCACATTTTGTAACAGTGGTGTACATAAAACCTCCTGTAGTATCTTTCATGGAGTCCCCCAGAGGCCTAGAGTCTATAAAAAGTTAGTATTATAGCTCTTGTTGCAGTTTATCTACTCACGCACTAAAACTATGTAATGTTAAGTGTTGGTTTCATTGTAGTTTTCTTTATTTTATTAGCAAGTTTTACAAAGTTAACATCTTCTTTCCAAGTAAAAAAAAAAAAAAAACTTGTATGTATTCTTTTGGTATTTTATATTTAAACAAATCTTTAGAAATTTAATTAACAAAGATTTGAATACTTTATTCCGAGTACCTTTACCAACATAGACTACTATGGTAGGAACGATAATGATTTTGAAATATAACTTTAAAAGTTGTGCATGAAGTGTAAATGTTAGAAAAGATACGTTGAAACTTATGTAGGACCTATACATAATTATGTAGGTTGTGTTGTAAAATTAGGTATTTTATTTATGTTTTATTATTATTGTGTTAAATAGTATTGCGTATTCTTATTGTATTGTGTATAAAATTGTATATGTGTTGTAAATTGTATTGTGTATTGTAGATTTTATTGTGTATTGCTTATCATTTTATTGTGTATTGTTAATATTGTATATACCACTGCCACCGGGTGCTTGCCCACTTGCAGTGTAAACAAATACATACATACATTCATTACATAAATTAAGATGACATGTATTTACTTAGCCAGACGAGTAATTGTTTTGGTTTGAATTGCAAATTAGTTTAAAATAGCCTGTAAGAATTTCTTAGACTAGAAATTTTAGGTTAATATAGTTTGTAAATATGATTCTATGGAATAATAAGGGTGTAATTGCTTGTTTTACTTCAAGTGTTGCGTCAGAGAAGTTATGGTTTGCAGTAGCAGCGAATAGTTTCAATCGGTAAAAATTTATAGTGTGAGTGAAATGTATTCTATAGTGTGAGTGAAATGTATTCTATAGTGTGAGTGAAATGTATTCTATAGTGTGACTAAAATTTATTTTATAGTGTCAGTAAAATGTGTTCTGAAGTGTCAGTAAAATGTATTCTATAGTGTCACAGACATGTGTTTAAAGTGTCAGTAAAATCTGTTCTATAGTGTCAGTGAAATGTGTTCTATAGCGTCAGTGAAATATGTTCTACAGTGTGAGAGAAATGTATTCTATAGTGTCAAAGAAATGTGTTCCTAAGTGCCAGCGAAATGTGTTCTAAAGTGTCAGTGAAATGTGTTATATAGCGTCAGTGAAATGTATTCTACAGTGTCAGTGAAATATGTTCTATAGTGTAAGTGATATCTATTCTATAGTGTCAGTGAAATGTGTCCTTAAAAGTCAATAAAATATGTCCTTAAAATATCAGTAATATGTATTCTATAGTGTCAGCGAAATGTATTCTATAGTGTGAATGAAATGTATTCTATACTATCAGTGAAATGTCTTCTAAAGTGTCAGTAAAATATATTGTGTTCTGAAGTGTTAGTAAAATGTTTTCTATAGTGTCAGTGAAATGTGTTTTATAGTGACAATGAAATGTGTTCTACAGTGTGAGTGAAATGTATTCTATAGTGTCAGTAAAATGTGTTGTGTTCTAAAGCGGCAGTAAAATATATTCTATACTGTCAGAGAAATGTGTTTTATATGTCAATGAAATGTGTTCTATAGTGTCGGTGAAACGTGTTTTATAGTGTCAGTGAAATATTTTCTCTAGTGTCAGCGAAATTTGTTCTATAGTGTGAGTGAAATGTATTCTATAGTGTCAGTGAATTGTGTTCTAAAGTGTCAGTAAATGTGTTCTATAGTATCAGTAAAATGTGTTCTATAGTGTCAGTGAAATGTGTTCTAAAGTGTCAATGAAATGTGTTCTATAATATCAATGAAATGTGTTCTATAGTGTCAGTGAAATATGTTCTACAGCATCAGAGAAATGTGTTCTATAATGTCAGTGAAATGTGTTCTAAAGTGTCAATGAAATGTGTTCTATAATATCAATGAAATGTGTTCTATAGTGTCAGTGAAATATGTTCTACAGCATCAGAGAAATGTGTTCTATAGTGTCAGTGAAATGTGTTCTAAAGTGTCAATGAAATGTGTTCTATAATATCAATGAAATGTGTTCTATAGTGTCAGTGAAATATGTTCTACAGCATCAGAGAAATGTGTTCTATAGTGTCAGTGAAATGTGTTCTAAAGTGTCAATGAAATGTGTTCTACAATATCAATGAAATGTGTTCTATAGTGTCAGTGAAATATGTTCTACAGCATCAGAGAAATGTGTTCTATAGTGTCAGTGAAATGTGTTCTAAAGTGTCAATGAAATGTGTTCTACAATATCAATGAAATGTGTTCTATAGTGTCAGTGAAATATGTTCTACAGCATCAGAGAAATGTGTTCTATAGTGTCAGTGAAATGTGTCATAATGCCAGTGCAGTGAGTGAAATGAGGGTGAGGTGAAAGTAGTGAAAGTGTTTCAGCACCGAAATAATATACGTGTCCATGTCATTCTTAGGTATATGTGTGGGTTGTAATAAAAAATTAAGTTCACTTATTAATTTGGTTAATTTAACCATTATTATTATTATTATTATTATTATTATTATTATTATTATTATTATTATTATTATTATTATTATTATTATTAGTAATTGTAATTATTGTCTGAAATTAAGTTACCACTTACAACGAATTTCTGCCCATTTGCAGTGTAAATAAATACATTCATAATTATTCTTTTAGAAAATCTATTGTTCTTATATTTTGTTACCTATTGCCATATTTTTATTGTATGTGATAAACCGATATAAATAACCATCTATTATTACTTTATCCTCTGATTGAGGTTCTGGCTGATATGTACATCTATTATCAGGCAGTACATCTCACTTGACGATATGTGTCAGAGGAAGAACAATTGTTTGTATGCAATTGAAGTCTGACTAGTGTAATATGTAGCTAGTCGGCGATGTATGCAATGGAAGAGAAATGGAACTGGCTACACTACCCCATTATCTCCTGGCCTAGTTTTCTCATAAGTGGAGCAGTGTTGTATCACTGATGAGGTTCAGACCTTCAAAAAATTAAATACAGCTTTTCTGAACTCCCTACATTAAAAATGTAGCAACCATCCAAAACTTTAGTCATTATTGTACTTTCAGATACTTTGTGTAATGCACTACATAGGTTGGCTAATACCACACACGGAAGGGAAAAAAATTCGTCTAATCACTTTTTTATTTCAGATATATGTGAAAGTAAAAATTCAAAGATGGCTGTTAATATTGTCAAGGGTGTGTACTCATTGCAACAATAAACAAAAGTCATGCCACTGTTTTTATATTCCTGTTTAGAAAGATACACAGAATTAATTTAATTAAAACACGAATGGATTTTTTTTGACCAATTTATACTTCCTGGTTGGCTGAACCAACTTCGGTCAGGCCAGTACCACAGTGCAGAACTGTTATTGAAACCTATTTAATATCAGCAGAATCATTACAGTGGGGCCATTGTAGAGCAAACGTAGCTCACAGCGCAATATAAACTCTAGTGGGAAATCAATGCATCAAACTGTATAGCTTTAAAAACAATGTTTATGTTTTTATTGTTATTTGTTTGTAAATAAAAGAGATTCCCTTGATGTTATATGAAATTTATTGCAAGAGTTAAATTTACAGCAAACATTCGTTACATAAATGCGTTTTGCAAGCCCATCGTGTAGGCTACAGAAAGATTAAGGTGAAAAAAAAATCAGACTAAAACCACTTTGAAAAGCCTTATTTCTGTAGTTAGTGTACAAAAATAGCTGCTAATTTGAATGATGGCAGAAGCTTCTAAGAAGAGCCTAAAATATGTTACAAGAGACGAGTTTGTATCTGTTGTCCGTGATTACGTTTCAACCAGCTAAAGATATAGGGCCGTATTCATAGACATTTTTAGCGCGGGTTTCCGATGGATGATCAGCGTTTTTCGTATTCATAAACCAGTGCTAGCGATAGGATATGATTTGAATTCTGTACAAGTAATCAGTCGATAGCCGGGGCTAGCTTAGTACGCTCGTAGCGCGTCCTGCGAAATGTCTATGAATAGCACACATAGAGTATAGACAATTATAAACTTTCTGTTTTCTACCTTTTACATCTACAGTACAGCATACACCATACATCATGGTTTGCGCAAGGACTACTGGACCCCTGATTTTATAATAACTAAGTCATAGACCTCCTATTCTTGAATTTTTAACAGCTATATAGCAGCTATGTTTACGAAAGAACTCTATTACTTACTGGCTTTTAAGGAACCCGGAGGTTCATTGCCGCCCTCACATAAGCCCGCCATTGGTCCCTATCCTCAATAAGATTAATCCATTCTCTATCATCATATCCCACCTCTCTCAAATCCATTTTAATATTATCTTCCCATCTACGTCTCGGCCTCCCTAAAGGTCTTTTTCCCTCCGGCCTCCCAACTAACACTCTGTATGCATTTCTGGATTCGCCCATACGTGCTACATGTCCTGCCCATCTCAAACGTCTGGATTTAATGTTCCTAATTATGTCAGGTGAAGAATACAATGCGTGCAGTTCTGTGTTGTGTAACTTTCTCCATTCTCCTGCAACTTCATCCCTCTTAGCCCCAAATATTTTCCTATGAACCGTATTCTCAAATACCATTAATCTCTGTTCCTCTCTCAAAGTGAGAGTCCAAGTTTCACAACCATACAGAACAACCGGTAATATAACAGTTTTATAAATTCTAACTTTCAATTTTTTTGACAGCAGACTAGATGACAAAAGCTTCTCAACCGAATAATAACAGGCATTTCCCATATTTAGTCTGTGTTTAATTTCCTCCCGAGTATCATTTTTATTTGTTACTGTTGCTTCCAGGTATTTGAACTTCTCCACCTCTTCAAAAGATAAATTTCCAATTTTTATATTTCCATTTCGTACATAATTCTCGTCACGAGACATAATCATATACTTTGTCTTTTCAGGATTTACTTCCAAACCTATCTCTTTACTTGCTTCCAGTAAAATTCCCATGTTTTCCCTAATCGTTTGTGGATTTTGTCCTAACATATTCACGTCATCCGCTTAGACAAGCAGCTGATGTAACCCGTTCAATACCAAACCCTCTCATAAGGGACTAGTACAGTTCAGTAATAAGTGTGATTATTATTTTTCAGCACCAACTGTTCCTGACGTCGTGTGAAAAATAATTCCAAGACCGGGCTGTGAAGCGAAGGTTAGAACGAACAATGTTGATGGATAAAATTTGTAATGCTGAGGGTTACTGGACATCTCCGAGAAAAAATCGTAAACCTCCGGCCTTGCCCACCGCAAGCATTACTTCTGGGAGGTTAATTGAGTACTCTGCTACGTACAAACTACAATCGATATACCGCCTTAGTAATTAGTTCTTTGAGTTTATCTCCAGCTGTAATAAGTTGGTGCGGTTGGAACGCCATCTGACTCAGACTGTCGTAAACAGCACCTGCGACTACCAGCCAGGTTTGCAATTCACGAAGAATTTGCAAGGAAACTTTTGTAATAGGCTGAAATGTTTGTCTAAAAACTGAGTGCTAGAATTCTCGCTGAAAATAACTCCAGAGTCTCTATGAACATTCAGCTTTAAAATCAACGAGATTAAAACATACCTTCGCACCCATGCAAGACAGGTGTGAAGGGAACTGTAGCTTTCTCACTAAATATTTCGCAACTACTGGGATGCCTGTTGTTGATATTGGGTACTGGAAACAAGTAATGCGATAGGTTTGGAAGTAAATCCCAAAAAGACAAAGTGTATGATTATGTCTCGTGACCAGAATATTGTACGAAATAGAAATATAAAAATTGGAAATTTATCTTTTGAAGAGGTGGAGAAGTTTAAATATCTTGGAGCAAAAGTAACAAATATAAATGATACTCGGGAGGAAATTAAACACAGAATATATATGGGAAATGCCTGTTATTATTCGGTTGAAAAGCTTTTATAATCTAGTCTGCTGTCAAAAAATCTGAAAGTTAGAATTTATAAAACAGTTATATTACCGGTTGTTCTTTATGGTTGTGAAACTTGGACTCTCACTTTGAGAGAGGAACATAGATTAAGGGTGTTTGAGAATAAGGTGCTTACGAATATATTTGGGGCTAAGAGGGATGAAGTTGCAGGAGAATGGAGAAAGTTACACAACACAGAACTGCACGCATTGTATTCTTCACCTGACATAATTAGGAACATTAAATCCAGACGTTTGAGATGGGCAGGGCATGTAGCACGTATGGGCGAATCCAGAAATGCATATAGAGTGTTAGTTGGGAGGCCGGAGGGAAAAAGACCTTTAGGGAGGCCGAGACGTAGATGGGAAAACAATATTAAAATGGATTTGAGGTAGGTGGGATATGATGATGGAGACTGGATTAATCTTGCTCAGGATAGGGACCAATGGCGGGCTTATGTGAGGGCGGCAATGAACCTCCGGGTTCCTTAAAAGCCAGTAAGTAAGTAAGTAATAGCAATATTTCATTGTAATCTGTAGATACCTTAGGGTAAGACTAAAACTTCATGAACTATTAAAAAAAAACAAGACAAGCCATTAGAATGAAGAATGAACACTTTAGTGAAAAAATAAAGATTATTTATCAAAGAATATTAAAATATTGATGTTCAGCAGGAAATAAGGCAATGATTCGTATGTTCAAGTCCATATCGGAGTCTCTGTTTCCACAAAGTATTGAAACCCGGTTTTTCGCTAGACTTTAATCCGTGTCGTAGTTTGTATTTGCAAATATTGTCTCTCCTAATACTATCTTGAGAACGGTCTACGTGTTAACACTTGCCTTGATGTAATTTTCAGAGAGTGCAGGAAATACACTGTACATCCGTCATTCTCTTTTTGCGAGCATGAGGAAAAAAAAAAAACACTTGAACACATCTAGTTCCAGTGAAAATTTTAAAGTTTGTGTAAATGTTGAGCGGTAATGGGTTTAGTGTTCCTGGGACCGGTCATATTTCACCCGTTATCAACTGATAATCTTGTTCAGCTGGAGTGAGTGGAGAGTTGATCATCAAAGATTACACCGACGACCAAGTAATTCAATTGCGACAGACCGATACAGTTGTTCTGTCACTCGGTTTTACTTACGTAAATTAATTTAAGCGATTCAGATCCGAAGAGGAACCTAACAAATCAGATTAGTGTCCCCATTAACGCGATCAGACAAGTACAAATTTTACCAGCACATTCTGTGACTACAACTGCATTGCATTTAGGCAGTACTGAAAATTATTTATACATTCTCTCTTTTCCCCGCCTCTTCTGCTCCAGTTGTGGCGTTCTATACTGCAAATGCAATGGATCCACACTTCAATTCCCGGCGGGGAAGTGGAAATGTGTGCCTCCCCTGGGGTTTGGTCGAGCGCGTTTCGAGATTGTCATTGCAGTAATAAGTATTCATTGAACGTTAACAGTGCAACACGAGTGAATTCGTGTTTTCCTGTCTTTACACACAGTATTACTCTTATCTCAATTACCAAAAGACTTCGAACTATCTCATTTTGACGTGAATGCGTCTTTCAAATTGTTACCCTCTACGAAAATTTGCACAAGCAAAAAACAAGTGGGTATAGGACTTCAGCTAGTATCTCAAAATAGTACATTATGCAACGAGCCTATAATGGTAGTAATTAAGACGCGAGTATGTTTATGAAACGAGCGCAAGCGAGTTTCATAATTTTCATACGAGAGTTTTAATTACCATTATAGGCAAGTTTCATACGACTTTTTATGCTCGACCGTATTTCTAACTTGAAATTATTCATAAGTATTCATGTTATTCTTATCTGACTGGGGAGCGGAACTGACCTTGTGCAATATCTCGTAAATTGTGAGATGTGCGCAGACGCGAAAGTATTAATTTTTTCCGAGAATCCGATGTCATTGACCTTGATATAATCTAAAGAGTAAAATAAACATTAATCTTGATATAACCTTGAAATTGATTTAGACATTGAAAAACGAGATGACAAATTGAATTTATTTGAATATTATTTACAATTAACGCTAATTATTATAGAAACAGAACATAACCTTCTGCGACAGTATTGGATTTCCAGCCTCCGTGACGTTTCGCTAGTTGTCTTTCGATTGCGCTTGCATATTGCTACAATGGTGTTTTCTGATTGATGGAACACCTGAACTTTAATGAATAGGTGTACTTTAATGAGGTCCATTAAAGGCCTGCTACCAGGTGTATAATTACTACATTTCGGCATGGTCGAGCATAAAGTATATTTAATACAGCAATGTATTATGATAATAAATGATTGAAATAATTTTAGTTTGTCCTTAAAATGTGCAGAAATTTTATCCCAACATATGCAACTTTTCATTCTGGAAAGGAGTTTTACAATCTTACATTTGTTCTGGTCAAATTTCTCCATATTCGGTAACTATTTCGAGTAGAATCGTGATTTTTGTCGATATCTATAGGTAATCGAATAAAGAATAATTTATCCCTCTGGCGTATTTTAATAGCCTGGACGGTTTTCGTGTAAATTTAATTTTAAAACCTCTAATTTCAAGCCACTACATGATGCAAGTGGCAACGTCAACCAACGAGTGACATCGAGTTCGTTGACCTCTTATATCTCTAGCATGAGAATAGTGTGTTAGCTGCGATGTTGCCGGACTGCTGCAAGTTCAAACTTAATTTTCTAATTAACCGAGTATTTAGTCGCAAAACGTAATATATGTTTTGTATTCATTTAAATATACCCTATCGTCCCCTTCAATCTGCAAGGTTACTTCACTTCCACCCTGTATTTGAACATGAATAATACAAAGTCCGACAAAAATCTCCACTGAATAATCCAGCATTACTTTCATCTTGAAGGTGACCCATTTAGTTTCTGTCTGGTAACTTTTTTTCACAAAACTTTTCTTAGAAAAAGATAATTGTATCAATGCAGCAACCTTGTGAGGGCTTTTACATACACTGCGAGTATTTCAAGAAGAGGCTGGTGCTTTGGTGAAAAGTGAGCTGCATCCATTGCTATGAGATCAAAGCTCTTTGTCGGATTTCGCAGAAGAGCACTAAAAGATCTCCAGGTATTTAAAAGAGCTTCAGAGTTGGCACAGTCAAGTTCCACATTGTCTGATGTTAGTAAATCCTTTGCATTACTACACAAGTAACTATGGTAACAGAGATAGTGAAAAGTGACTGTCGCTTGAACAGATAAATAATGGCCATCATGTGTAGATCTTGCGCAAGAGACGAAGAAACAACCTATGATATTCTGCTTCAGAGGCCTGAGTTCGATGAGTATTTAGATACTATTCGAACTGCGGTTGGCTCCTCTGGATTTCAAGGGAATTAAACCATCGCCATGCTTCTCAGTTGTCTCTTTGATCTCTATGGATGGGGCACACAACGGGCCAGAATAATAGGTCTATTCGTTGTTACAATCAAGAGCGTTTCTGATGTAAATAAAGGGAAGAGAAATCACTGTGTACACACTTTAGGACATACATGGACACAATTTTCGGTTACGTGAGGCACTCGATTTGGAATAGTTTGTTTACTAGGAGAGGAGACTGCAGAGTAGGATGGGAAATATAAACTGCTGTGACCTGCGTCACCTTATCGTAATCGCTAAGGCGGTCAGTGGCGAATTATTAGGAAAGCGCTTGGTTAACGTGAGAGACTCGAGAACTTTTATTCAATTTGGCAAATTAATTCGGCAGCTTTAATCATAAACCTCTTTACTATTTCTCCGTCGCTGAATTGATTTAAATCACAGGAGAGAAATTGCGTAACTAGCCAATAATATTCCATCACGTTGTCTATGTTTATTGTCTTGAATAGTCTGGCGTTTCTCAAGATTACTTAATAGATTTGTACGTTCTCGACCTAAAATAATTTCAGAAAATCATATTTCGTTTTCTACGCACATTTGATATTTTTTATACATTTCTTTTGGAAATAATACGTACAAACAACATTTAATTCCTCGTAGGCTACCTTTTAATGCAGCGTTTTTAAGGTATAACGTCGTATTTAGCATACTATGCAAATGTTACGATCATAAATTTTCTTCGGAATAGTACGAGATATAACATTTAATTTGTCTTACCTTCTAATTCAGCATGTTCTTTATGACATAAGGAGTAATGTCGTTGTATATTACATTTATTAATGCCTAATAGGATTTTCGAGCATAACAAACATCGTATGTTCTCCCCTTCTAAACAGCAAAAAAACTCTTCGTCCCATTTCTCATGAAATAATCGTTTTCTAACGCGTACACAATGCTTTGATAATGCCATTATGGCACCACTGATATTGTTTATGAAACTGATATAGAACCTGCCCACGCCTAGGAGCTACGTGAGTGAGGAACGGGGACTGTGAAGATGATGTCACTCAGAGCGATAAGCTCTGTGAAGGTCAGTGAGGCACAAATTCTCAAGTGAGGCACGATGCCCATTTCTGCTTTAGGATTTGAGACAGGTCCATATTCATACATTCATATATTGATGAAATTTAACAAGGCGGAGCCTTCTCGTTAACTACTTCATAATCGCTTCCTCATTCCATGAGGCCTAGTCTGCAGACAAAAATGCGATTTACAGTCGAAACGATTCACACATCAATATGGCGACAGTCAGTTGTTTGAAATTTACAATGAATAATAACATATCATTACAGACAATTGGATTCATTTGGAAATCAATAGTCAGCTAAGTTCTTTAAAATTAGGCTATTTCTGTCTTCATACTCTCCGTGTATTGATCACCCCATTTGTGTAAGAATAATAACTTTTGATTAAATTAAAATGACGTTTAGTATTTCCTTAAGCTTTTACACGTTAAAAAAACATCTCTCGTGAATCTTTTCCAAAGCCATCTGATACCGAAATCACATCTACAGCAACTGTTTTCAACACGGCCCCTTTGTATAGAGATATAAATCGCTGAAATAAAGAAGCATCAAAATACGTTATTCATTTATTAGTTAACACGTCATCGTTATTGTTGGAATTACCTATATAAAGAGACATCAGCGAATAGAGATTATAAAGAATGGACACTGAGCGAATTTTCCTGTGTTTTGTTTCTCTGTGCGCTAGCGTATAGTTCCACTTTCAAGCGCTAGAGGTTAGTGTAATCGAGCATACGCTATGATAATAATTGAGAATAGAGTTGAGACACGGGATCCAAACATCGCCTGCCTTGTTGCATAATTCAGTAACGCTTTGCTTCAAATAAATTCAAGTTAACAGCTTTTCCTTATTCTCAGTGACAAACTAGTTGTAATAATAATATTTTATATTTCAGATATCATAAATTATATTATAAAATAATATAATACATTATAAAATTAAGTATCGAATTCGTTTAATATTTGTATAATAATATAATATAGGTATATGGTTTTACTTCTCATAAGAGTTTTGTTTTTCCATTTTCAGCGCTATCAAATCATTACATATTTTAATTGTTGTTGGGGTCAACGTCTCAACTCTCATTATAAAGGAACTCTAGAGTCTAGACATTACAGTTAATGACGGATTTATTATTTTATGGATCGAATTTATTTTGAGTACATAATGTACCTAGATGTATTAATTATATGTGTTATATTTCCGCTGTGTCGACTGCTAACTGGTGTGATGTCAGCGCCAACTCTAGGGAGAAAGCAGAATCTCACGCTTTAGCTGGTTTGAAGGTCATTGAAATCAGTCTGGCTACATCAAAGGTACCGACGCGAAGTGTCCATTCTTTATAATCCCTATTCGCTGGAGACATCATCCCGGATGGCTGGGCCACTGCCGTCGTGATCTAATACAGGCCGTAAGGCAGACCACGTGACTCGCTTAACAGCTGATCGCGAAGGGCGGTCTTTCAACCATATCAATTAGTTGCAGTACATGAAAAATAACATATATTTCTCTGAAATGCAGTGTAATCGCGTCAGTAAAATTTTAAACAGTGACTGTGAGACACTTGAGACACAATTCACTTGCAACGTAAGGTATAATATTGTGAATTTTATTAGTAACAACAATGTAATTTATTCGCCACAACAATAATTCCTTTCTACAATTCACCTTAAACGCTCTCGTCAACAATTGGATCTTCACTCAACACAGTATTCGTTATAGCACTCCACCGACGACAATGAGAATTTACTTGGACTATTACGCACAACAATGAACTGTTAATCTTAACTAATATTTACAAAGCACTATTTACAAATCAGAACTATCAGTTCTCAGTTCACAGTCCTTCTAGCTCAGTCACTCGAGTTCACAGTATCTCGAACCACAGACCTCCAGAGACAGTTCACTGTACTCGAACTCAGGTCCCTCCAACTGCGGTCCACTGCACTCGAACTCAGGTCCCTCCAACTGCGATCCACTGCACTCCAACTCAAGCCTTCGGATGCTGACGCAGATGCGGACGCACACTCGAGTCGAACTCCGGTTGGCTTGACTGGCTTGCTTGCTCTGGCTTACTCACTGACTGAATAACTGAAAACTCTAACTGCAAAACTGCTGTCGTTCCTTCGCGACCGTAATTTATAGCCACAGCGACGTAGCCTCGAAGGTTCCACGCGTCTCTAGAGATGGCTCTCCAGAGAAATCCAGAGCCCTCTCCTCTCTACCAGCACCAGATGCGCGCGCACTCTCGCTCCACTCTCTCGCCGCGTTGGCCCTTTTCCCCTCTCCGCCGCGCGCCATCCCAAGTGCTCCGCGCGATCTTCTCTCTTGCGGGACGCTGGTCGTGAGTTCGAATCTCACGTCGCTGTCACAATATTATTTTTGGTGTGAAAATTACGTTGTTGCAGGCAAAGTTCGTATGTGTAATACCTGCCTTTATTTCGATTAAATATTGCGCCCTTATGTGCTTAAGTGAATTTTTGGTGTTATAAACAGTAAATATGTGTAATAATATACACGTGAAAGTGAAACATTGACTGGGATGTAAAGTAAATTATGATTAGGCCTAAGTGCAGCGTTACTGATGTTACTCTTGTCTAATCCATTATTGTTAGTTTACCGTATTTGTTTTATTAAATTTAAATTATTGCGCCCTTCTTATGTGTGAATAATCTACATTATAAATAATACGATGTTTGATAATCAGGGAACGGATTTATATGGACTAAAAATATATGAAATATGTAAATATATATGTAGTTATTTTTACCAAAATATGGAATTAAATATGGATTTTTACCAAAATATGGAATTAAATATGGACTTAAAATTATAAAAAAATGACTATGTATGTTAAATATTGGTACATTTTAATCAAACTAAACAAAAATATAATGGACGTACCTTATCTTCCAATGTAGTTTCAACAAAACACAATTTTTATTGTCTGTTACCATAACAATAGGTTACAAACATTTCTTTCAAGTGCTGAAAAGTGAATCTTCTTCTATTGTCTCTGAGGATAGATTTATACTGACTAAAAGAGCGTTCGACGTCACAAGAAGTAACTGGTACATAATTCAATTTCACAATGTCTGCTGGGGATAAGTCCAAGTTAATCTTCACTGTTGATTCACCACTCATCACAGCAACAACCTTTTGTAGTTCTTCATATCCAGGGTTTTTTGAAAGTACAGTGTCCACCTTAGCTCTTACTGCATCTGCAACTTTACCTCTACCACGATTCAGTTGTTCCACAGTACTATTTATAATTTCAAAACTTTCAGATAGTGAAAGGTGCCTATTTTGGAGACTTTTGAGCGTTTTTATGATGCATGAAAATGTATGCTGAATGTGAGCTAAGTCATTCTTCACACTTATGTCACAGGTAACTGTTTTCGCAGTATCAATTGAGACTGCATCTTCAGAGTCCAATGCAAGGAGAACATTGTTAATAGAGTCTATATGTTCGGCATAATATTCAACTGCTTCTAGCCATGTACCCCATCTAGTTAAAATTGGCTTTGGTGGCAATGGAATTTCAGGGTACATTTCTTTCAACACGTTAACTCTACTGGGAGCTTTGAGAAATACTTTTTCACTGATGAAATCAACAAATCTACTTTAGGGAAATTGTCTCTGACCACTTCTGCCACACGATGAAATGCATGCGCCACACAAGTAAAATGAGTCAATTTAGGATATACAACAGATAATGCTTGTCCAGCTTTGACCATATAAGGGGCAGCATCGCTAATAAAGAATAACACATTATCGTACATAATACCCTTTGGCCACAGGATACCCATAGCTTCGTTGAACAGTTTAACTATAGTTTTGTTATTGCACTTTTCTAGAACATCACAATGTAAAAGAATTCGTTCAGAATATTGTTCACTTAACAAACCGATAACTACATTACCAACAAGTCTACCTTCTTTGTCGGGAGTCTCATCAATGGAAACCCAAATTGAACTATCTTTAATTTCATCTCTTATCTTCTGTATTGTCTCATCGTAGATGGATGGAGCATACGTCTTCCTAAGTGTTGACTCATCCGGGATTGTATGTTGAGTATATTTTTCAAGGAATTCCCTGAAGACCTTATTCTTTAGTTTGTAGAGAGGAATATCAGCAGAGATGAGAGAACGGCACAGGTCGATGTTAAACTCAGATCTTACATTCGATGTTGTTGGTTGTGTTAAAAACAATTGTCTCTGCTTGGAATTTAGTTGTTTGTTGGCCTGATGTTTACTAGTTGTAATGTGTTGTTGCACCAGGAACTTTTGTGTAGATGATACTGCACACTGACACAAATTACAAAATAATATTTTATTGTCAGTTGATAAACCATCTTCTTTAAATTCTGAAATGTAACTTGTTAGTTTTGATTTTAAATTGACTGAATGACGTACTTTTGGCATATTTACCGTCTTTATAGTATGATTTACAAAACTGAACCTATGTGTACTCTGACTGGCATTTAACTGTTGAGCTGCACAACTGAAGTCTGTTAAAAATTTTAAATTAAATTAATACAGTTTTGTAACTTACTTTCCCATTGTTGATAGGACTGCTAATTTTCAAATAACTCTGATGTTAAAGGGATTACTGAACATGTGTTTAAATCTCTATTGTTGAAATGTATTTTTAAAAGTTAATGGAATTTTGTTTTGTTTTAGTGTTAAACCTAATATAATATGGACTGTTTTATATGAAATATGGAAAATATATGGAAATTAACGAAAATATGTACTAAACTCTAAAATATGGAAAAATATGGAAAATAAAAGTAGGATTTTTCAACCCTACACATTGTGAAACATAAAGATAATGCAAAATATAAATTATATTAGCTTTATAAGTAAATATGTATTTACATATAAATCCTTTCCCTGTTGATAATGTACACAATTTGAACTAAAAGCGAGATACATATAGTATATTATGAAAAATTATACTTACCTTATAGTTTTCATTACTGTTACAGTATCTAGTATTGTAATTCATTGAAATAAAGCACGCTCGCTTCATTACGAAATTCTTGCACATTCATTTAAGCACGTTTCAACAATTTTCAGTTGCATCGCACGCATAGTTTGATGTGTTGACATTATAGGTTATGTTTACTCTATCAGTACTTGCCTTATTTCTATATTCGCAATTATGCATCATAATTAAGCATAACGCTACGTATAACTTGTAAATGCAATTTGTCTACACTTCAATTGTATTTATTCGTTTCATACGGTACTCCAGTCTGATTAGTTTAATATGTTACCAGGCCTAAACTAGCGCTGAGGTAGTTCCCTTCGTATTCATACACCTTGCATATACTAATTAGTTCGGTTAGTTCTGGCTTTTATTATGCCTTGCTTAGAGGATGAAATGCATCTCCACAAAAAAATAAATTCAACTGTTTTCAGTTCAGAAGTTATCGGAATTATACCTCAGCGCTCGTTTAACCCTAGTTAAGTAATATAACCGTATGTACATTTCATAGGAGGGACTGTGGTGAATTTTCTACCTATAATTAAGGAAGATAACCGTGTTCTGAAGTTTATCCTAAATATATTCTAATCTCAAAATAGCTTTCGTTCTAAACTTAAAATGTTGGCGCAAATAGGTTATGTTAACATGGTGAATTCTCTTCACATAAAAATAACACAGTTTTATAATTATTCCTGCCACATTATGAAACAAATAAATGGAACTAGCCGGAACTTATGCACACATTGCATTGAATAACAATTTAATTGTATTATTTATTTGTTCCCTACTATACTGGGTCGTATTGAATTCTATTTATCTAACCTACCAGATGAAGTAACACACAACCGTACGTACCTACACTTATTTCATAGGAGGGACTGTGGTAAATTTTCTACCTACAAGTAAGGAAGATAGATGTGCTAAATTAAAATCACAATATAAATAATTCTTCTTTATTAAATCTCAAAATAGCTTCCACTCCAAACTTAAAATGTTGATGCAAACAGGTTATGTTAAGATGTAAAACTCCGTTCACATTAAAATAACACAGTTTTGTAATTATTTCTGCAACATATTATGCAATAAGAAGTGTGAAGGGGTCTTATACACACATTACACTAAATAAAATTGAGCGCCGACACGCATTAAAGTAATATATTTCACTCAGCTCCGTATACTCAAATAGAAAAGCCCGCCCCATCGAGTGACGTCACACATCCTGCATTACGGCCTGGTCTAGATCACGATGGCAGTGGCTGGGCGGTTTCTTTCAGGAAATGCTGCGATGCACATAACCTCTAAATACAAAAACAAATGAAGATGGATCATAATCATTCCATTTTACCAATGTTGCAGTAGAATTATAAATTGGGACATTAGTGAGCAAATTAAGTTCTTTAACTAATAAATGCATTGCGTATGGCATCAACGCATCTTCTGTAAGGGGCAATGTTGTAATTTTTGTTAAAATTGTCTTCCAGTGGTATACAAGAAAACGTGCCACAATAAAAGAGGGAAATTACTGTGTTATGATAAGAGGTACACGAGTTAAGTATCCCGACCCCAGTGGTCGAGCTACGAGCCCCAGAAGCTCAGAACTTAGGGTTTTAATAAGTTCATAGTAATATTCATTCATTCATTCATTTATTTTATTCCATAGATCTTACATGAGCAATGAAGCTTTAAGATGTGGAACATGTCAACATTTTACAATATTACAATTACAATTTTTACAAATTTTTATAGTTTTACAATTTAGTAATTTTCTACAATTTTTACAATGTTGTACAATTTTTTTACATTTTTTTTTTTTTTTTTTACATTTTGGCGAGATGTAGTGAGATGAAATGAGGTCCGAGGATTCGCCAAAATATTACCCGGCATTTGCCTTTTCGGTGGGGGAAACCTCGGAAAAACCCAACCAGGTAATCAAATCAAAGGGGGTAATCAAATCAAAGGTGTTGATGCCAAGGACTCGCCATAGACCATCCGGCTTCAGTCCCACGGCTGTGGAAAACCTCGGAAGAAACCAAAGTCTGTATTTAATTATATTTGAATTTCTATTAGATTGATTGGTGGTGTAATTGTTAGATTAATCTGTATGCGTCAAACATTTATTTAATCTTTAAGTATTTATAAAAATTTCCTTTATTTCTACAGTGAAAGTGTAGTGTTTTTAAATGTCTTTAAACTATATAAATTAGAAATGTAAACGGAATTTAACCGCTAAAGTAATAAGTTAGCAGCTTTTATATCATATAAGGGTTTTAATAATTTAATGTTAATATCATAAGAATTATTCTGGCCAGACATATTATAATCTGTGCTTTATCATTAAGACAATAACCCCTGACTTGAAGTCATGCGTCTTATCACCTCACGAGGGTACGAGTCACAGTTCACCCTAGCTGGACTCAAATAAGATGACATCCCATTACGGGGACATGACATCAATATGCAACGTCATTCTGTCAGAGCATGTAAGTTTGACACCAGAATTGACACGTGACCCAAGCCTGGGAGAATTGAATAAAACTGAGGGTTTTGAGCCACTCGCCCTCTTTCGTTTAGTTGTCGTCGGAGTTGTAATAACCGACCAGCAGGCTTCACGTATCAAGTCTTGGGTTCAAACCCTGACTTAGCCCCTAACTGACATGTAGTTCAGATTAAGGGAATTGTACACTTCAGGACCGGCAATTCAGGATTTAAATAAATCAAGTTTCATTAAAACTGGCTTCTCATTTCGGTGAATAAGATATCACAACGCGACGTGAACCAACGGAACCGTGGCTTCAAGTTCGCGAAATATAAATACTTATTAAGCTGCAGAAACTTAACTCACGTAACAGGATAGAGCTTGCAGGTTTGCAAGACAATAGCTGCTGTTTGTGACCTTTTGCTATTTGAGATTATGTGTATATAGGTGTTTGTTGTATCCCACAGCTCTGACATCAGAGGGCAACTAAAGTGATATATCGGTATCACCCCATTCTGTTGCTGCAGCTCTCTGGTCATCGACGTAATACTAACCTGTGTGCAATCTGCAGGACTGCAGGTGTATTGTGTTAAAGATGGATTGAACAATCCAGAAAGAAAGGGAAGAAATTTACAAGTTAACAGATGAAATAAAAGAGAAAAGTATTTGAAGCGATCCGTCAGCATTTTAAATAAATAACAAAAATAACAAGCAAAGAGTTACTTACTGTTTCCGAATTAAATTTATTTATTTATTTATTTATTATTTTGCTAATAATTGTAACATAAAATATAATATATACAGAAAAAATTTAGCTCGCCCCTGAAAGAATAGAACTCGTGCTCAGGGGCGGATTCCTCAATTTAAATTAATAATTATACAATACAATTTGTCTTATGTCTACTGTGCAATTATAGTACATAAATTTAAATTTACAATTTTTCAATTTTTATAAAATCCATACATAACTTTTTAAATTTAAGACTAGAACTATTAGAATTGACAAGATTAGGATATTTAAATATAAATTTGTTTTATATTCTTGGGCCTAAATTACTACTATGATTAAATACTGTAACAGTGTTGCATTTTGGTTCAAACAATCTTAAAGAATTCATACCTTTTGTTTCATAACTATGAGAATACAATTCAAAATTATTTCGATTTTTATGTATGAATTTTATTAATACAATATAATAAATTTGTCTTACGTTAAGTACATTAAAGTCTAAAAACAAATTTTGAGGTGGAAAATCAATAGGTTTATGAAGACATATTTTAATTATTTTCTTCTGTAATAAATAAAGTGGATTAAAATTGGATTTAAATGAGCTACCCCATCCTACAATTGCATAAAAAATTACCGATTGAAATAAAGTTAAATATATTGTACGTAATAAACTTATTGACAAGTAATTCCTCAATAAAACAAAATAATATACTATTTTACGTAATTTATTACAAAGGTAATTAATGTGTTGGTTCCATTTGAAATGATTATCGAAAATTATGCCTAAATACTTAACTTCAGAGGACTCTCTAATAATCGGACATTTACACTATATAAGACAACAATCAGAATTATGTAATTTAATACTTAACATACATGTATGAGGTTTGTTACATTTTTCAGATAATGAGAATGGAATAATTATGGTTTTATTTTCGTTTATAGAAAGATAAAATAACATTAGATTTGATATAGAAGTCAGTTAAGACAAAGGAGTTTGTCAGAAAATTCATGACGAGAACAAAATTGTAATTGTACGAAAATATAAATACTGTACTTGATTTGGTAAGAGAGACAGGTAATGTAATATTCTTTCATTCATAGCGTTCTGCTTCCCAAGGTCAGGTCTTTCACTGCAAACCCAGCATTGTCCAATCAATTTTTTATTTTTCATCTTCCACTTAGTATTCGCATACGATTCCTTTAATTATCTTAAGGTTGTGTATCTTCTTCTGACCCGAACTTTTCTCCCGTTCACCATTCCCTCCAGGGCATCCTTCAATATGCAGCTTCTTCTTAACCAGTAATCCAGCCAATTCCTTTTTCTCTGCTTAATCAGTTTCAACATTATTCTTTCTTCATCCACTCTTTCTAGATCATCTTGTAATGTAATACATTGGAGGTAATGTAAAGAATGTTTGATATCGTCATGGTAACCATTTGTTGTCTTGTTTAAGAAATGCTTCAAACAGCATCAGCTATAAATATATTACTTACTTACTTACTTACTTACTGGCTTTTAAGGAACCCGGAGGTTCATTGCCGCCCTCACATAAGCCCGCGCCATTGGTCCCTATCCTGAGCAAGATTAATCCATTCTCTACCATCATATCCCACCTCCCTCAAATCCATTTTAATATTATCTTCCCATCTACGTCTCGGCCTCCCTAAAGGTCTTCTTCCCTCCGGCCTCCCAACTAACACTCTATATGCATTTCTGGATTCGTCCATACGTGCTACATGCCCTGCCCATCTCAAACGTCTGGATTTAATGTTCCTAATTATGTCAGGTGAAGAATACAATGCGTGCAGTTCTGCGTTGTGTAACTTTCTCCATTCTCCTGTAACTTTATCCCTCTTAGCCCCAAGTATTTTCCTAAGCACTTTATTCTCAAACAACCTTAATCTCTGTTCCTCTCTCAAAGTGAGAGTCCAAGTTTCACAACCATAAAGAACAACCAGTAATATAACTGTTTTATAAATTCTAACTTTCAGATTTTTTACAGCAGACTGGATGATAAAAGCTTCTCAGTGGAATAATAACAGGCATTTACCATATTTATTCTGTGTTTAATTTCCTCCCGAGTGCCATTTATATTTGTTACTGTTGCTCCAAGATATTTGAATTTTTCCACCCCTTCGAAGGATAAATCTCCAATTTTTATTTTTCCATTTCGTACAATATTCTGGTCACGAGACATAATCATATACTTTGTCGTTTCGGGATTTACTTCCAAACCTATCTCTTTACTTGCTTCCAGTAAAATAAATATATTACAGTAAGGAACAAAATTAACGACGGATAAAGCAAAGTAGTTCCAAGAGTCTCTTCGTAACCAGGCTGACGTATACATACTGAGCTACCGTACTTAGTTGGGAAGACAGAGTAGTCAATTCCTACCAGAGACAGCGGACTGCAATTTTCGCTGCGAATAACTCAGTAATCTTCGCTTGTTGCATAATTTGGCTTGGCTGCAGCTTGTTTTGTGTCAGTAACTTCCATCCGGAATACTGTAGCACCAAACGCGGTGACCCCAAACCGTGTGAGAACTGCCGGCACAATGAACTGTTGAGGTGCTGTTCGGAGTGTGATTTAAAAGGGTTGTGTGACACACTGAACCTCGCAACCGGCAGCAGGGATCGATATTTGCACCACGTGACTTGCATGCCCGGCGCAGGCTACTTACCAATTTGCTAACATCTCCCCTGCGATCCCAGCACGCGTCACGTCATTCTGCTGCAAGCCTGGGTAAGTACAGCAGAAGATCTGTCATGTGCAAGGGTTGTGCCGTTCACGAGATGCTTCGTCTCACATCCTGCTACAGACATTAGCAATCACAGTAATGTAGTAGAGTTCCCACTGGACGAATGTGACATTTGACTTCGATTTCCATAGGCTCACTTGTGTCGTTTCTCATTTTTTCTCCAAGAAATAAAAGACTCAAAGTTCTGTGATATTATTTACGTACAAATGGCATTTAAGGAATCCTCGTCATCGATTTCTATCTTGAGCAGTCTCTACCATCATATCCTAGGCTACCTCCTTCAAATATATTTTAATATTACTGATAAATACGAGAGAAATTAGTACCGGCACCGGGAATCGAACACTAGTCGTGTAATATTCAATGAGGTGGGCGAGACCTCATTCATATGAATATTTGATATACATTTTAATATCATCCTCCCATCTACGTTTCTGGATCCTCTGACTGAAGTTCTGCCTGATATATAATAGTTAATAGTTAATTTATTTAATCAGGCAGAGCTAAGGCCAGTAGGCCTTCTCTTCCGCCCAGCCAGACTCTAATTCTAATTGAATACAATTGCTTACATAGTTATTACATTAATATCTAGACCATAAAACAACATGAAAGTAAATAATGAAAGTTGGATAAGTAATGTTAGTGTGACAATAATAAACATTGGTAAGAAATAGTTATAATAATAATAATGATAGTAATAATAATAATAATAATAATAATAATAGTAATAATAATGAGATAATTTAGATATTTATCTGTGATATATATAACCAATAATAATAATAATAATAATAATAATAATAATAATAATAATAATAATAATAATGAGATAATTTAGATATTTATCTGTGGTATATGTAACCAATAATAATAATAATAATAATAATAATAATAATAATAGCAATAATATTAATAATAATAATAATAGTATTAATGAGATAATTTAGATATTTATCTGTGATATATATAACCAATAATAATAATAATAATAATAATAATAATAATAATAATAATAATAATAATAATAGCAATAATAATAATAATAATAGTAGTAGTAATAATAATGAGATAATTTAGATATTTATCTGTGATATATAACCAATAATAATAATAATAGCAATAATAATAATAATAATAATAATAGTAATAATAATGAGATAATTTAGATATTTATCTGTGATATATATAACCAATAATAATAATAATAATAATAATAATAATAATAATAATAATAATAATAATAATAATAGCAATAATAATAATAATAATAATAATAATAATAATAATAATAATAATAATAATGAAATAATTTAGATATTTATTAAACATTGAGAAACCTGAAACAGCTATTATTGTTAACAAGAATAGTTAGAAAAATATTTCGTTAGTCTATTCTTAAATTGGTTTGATGTCTGACAGTCCCTGACATTACTCGGTAGGGAATTCCAAAGCCGAGGAACAGCCACAGTGAAAGAAGATGAATATGAGGATGTTCGGTGGGAGGGAATGGATAATATTGAGGAGTGTTGTGATCGTGTGTCTAGGTTATGATGGGTGGATAAATTTTGAAAACGAGACGCAAGATAGACAGGAGTGGAGAAATGCAATAACTGAAAGAGAAGGGAAAGACAGTGGATTTTCCTACGATCTTCTAGACGGAGCCAGGACAACATTTCGAGGGATGGTGTTACGTGATCAGCCCGGCGAATATTGCAGGCGAAACGGACGCACATATTATGAACACGTTGTAGTCTCTGCGCCGAAGTAACGCTTAGGTCAGTAAGCAGAATATCACAGTAATCGAAGTGGGGCATCACGAGTGTTTGCACTAACATTTTTTTCATGGAAAAGGGTAGAAAATTCTTCAATCGTCTAAACGAGTGGATTAATGAGAATAGTTTTTGCAGGTTTCTGCAACTTAAATGTTCCAATTTAAACTTTTATCCATATAAATACCTAGATTCTTTACTGATTCACTGAATTGAATTTCGGTGCCGTGTATTTTAATCGGGGACAAATTTGGTACGGTAATAGTGCTTAACAAACGTGAATGACCCACAATGATTGATATGTACATATATTATATCAGACAGTACATCTCACTTGACGATATGTGTCAGAGGAGGAATAATTGAAGGATTTTTTAAAAAAGAACCATAGTCCAAAAAATGGAAATTCCAGATATTGTATGTATTTATTCACACTGCAAATGGGTATAGTCCATACTCGGTGGCAATGGTAACTAATTACACTCAATAATGACAATTAATAATAAATAATAAACACAATTAAGGTAAAATTCATGTACTGAGAATAATAAGTTAATTAAGTAGTAAAATATCGCTGCAATCGAAAAGTATTGGGAATAAATTTTAATAAGGAACAAAAAAAAAAGTTTCCTTTCCAGGCAGGATTCGAACCATGAAAGTCTTAGCTACCAGTCTATCGTGCTCTGGAGTGAACAAGGCTCTGAAATCAGCTCCAAGGGTCGGCCCGGTCTTTTTTTTTTGCCACTACTATACATTGTATCGCTAACACCCTCAACGTTGCCGAGGAACATGAAGACTTGTGAGGTATGTATCCTACTTCATTTTCCACCGTCACTAGATTGTACAGGGACATCATTTTATTTTTACTTCAATATTTATTGTACCTGAGTTTTTTAATGTACTTCACTCCCACCCCTCTACTAGTAAACTCCAAGCGTCCTCCACACAGAACCGAGGCCGCGTATGCAGTACTGAGTTAGTGAGTATAGTGCGTTCCAGAGAAATGTTCACGTTTTCCAGTGACGAAAGAGATTTCAATATTGAATCATATTTTCGCACAGGTACTGTCGTCCGTTTGCTTACGTCGCATCTCCATTTCCGATTTCCCCCACCTGCTTCTATTCGCCCCTCTTTTAAGTCTAGTAGCTGGGCTGTCTTAGCTCTTTTCTGAAAACATTAATTTCTTTTAGGAATTGGACGTCTACGTAATATTATACAACTGTTTAAAATAACTTAAATAAAAGGGCCTCCTTAAGTAATTAACTGTCACGTGATTCCCCCTTTCTACGACCCTGCGACAAAACCACTTGAACGGACAGTAGATAGCATTTCTGAGTAATTTTATCTTTTCGGATCGGGCAGAAGTGAAGATTGAATTTACAGTACGTAAGGTACTCTTTTATAGAGTAGGTATAGAATTATTTTAACATGAGTTACTCGTACGAAGGACGAAACTGGTAATTGAAATTAGGTACAATAGTCTATAGTGCGATAATATGCACAAAAGAACTGAAGTCTGTATCGAAATGAACGACCACCATTTTCAAAAATGTGCTGTAACACTACAATATACACTGCATAATTAATACGTCCGAATGGATAGCTCAGTTCGTGAGTAAAAGCACTAAATGTTATTGCAGTACTGTATTTTGATTAAACAGAAACCTAATGAAAATTATCAAACTGAAAATTGCGATATTTTCTAGTTTACATAAATGGATGAACTACTTTTCTTCCCTCCTATACCTGGTAAAGTGATTTGTATTTTACGCCAGTATCATCGAACTCCAGTCTTGGAAGGGGAGCAAGCGGTGTTTCCGGTTCTAGACCTTTAATTCAAAGATATAGCCAGGTTGATATTAAAAATGTTAGTAAAAATAAAATGATGTCCCTGTACTATTAACAGTACAGGGACATCATTTTATTTTTACTAACATTTTTAATATTAACCTGGCTATACCTTTAGAGAACCGGAAAACCCGTTCGCTACCCCCTTCCACAACTGGAGTTCGATGATACTGGCGTAAAATACAAACAAATCACTTTACCAGGTATAGGAGGGAAGAAAAGTACTTCATCCATTTACGTAAAGTAGGAAATATCGCGATTTTGAGTTCGATAATTTTCATTAGGATTTTTATTTAATCAAGATGCAGTACTGTATTAAGAATAAGTGTTTTTACTCACGAACTGAGCTATCCATGCGAACGTATTCATTATGCAGTGTATATTATACTGTCTACAGCACATTAGCGTACAATATAGAGAATAATGAAGATCAAATGAAAAATAATCATAATATGGATATTTAAACACATTTTTGAAGATGGTAGCCATTCATTTCGATAGCCTACAGGCTTCAGATCTTTAGTGGATATTATCGCACTATAGACTATTGCATCTAATTCCAATTACCAGTTTCGTCCTTCTGTACTTACTCTATAAAAGAGTACCTTATGTACTGTAAATTCAATCTTCACTTCTGCCCGACCCGCATAGATAAAATTACTCAGACATGTTATCTACTGTCCGTCCAAGTGGTTATGCCGTAGGATCGTAGAAAGGAGGGAAATCACGTGACAGTTAATTACTTAACGAGGCCCTTTTATTTAAGTTATTTTAAACAATTGTATAATATTACATAAACGTCCAATTCCTAAGAGAAATTAATGTTTTCAGAAAAGAGCTAAGACAGCCCAGCTTTTACAGAGGGCCGTGCAGAAGCAGGTGGGGGAAATCGGGATGCGACGTAGGCAAACGGACAGTACCTGTGCGAAAATATGATTCAATATTAAAAGTTTTTTTCGTCACTGGCAAACGCGAACATATTTCTGGAACGTACTATACTCAGTAACTCAGTGCTGTTTATTATAAGCGGCCTTGATTCTGTCTGGAAAACCGTAGAAGGGGTGGGAGTGAAGTACATTCAAAAACTCAGGTACAATAAAAATTTAAATAAAAATAAAATGATGTCCCTGTAGAATATAACGCAGGACATGGACGTCGTTGTTTACATTCACAGTATGTCTTCCTACTATGTTCAAGGAACTCTATAGTCAAGTTGTGCGTAAATTGGTTGCTAAGTTACCCGGATACTAAGCCTGCTCAAGATGTAAAAAGAAAACTGTATTGAACATCGTCACTCAAACCCAGAACACGTGTTCTGTCTTACAGAATCGAGTCGCTCTGTGAAACTACGCCCTTCAGGCTCATGCTGTCAGCTTAGGTACGCAGGAGTTAACAGCGAGTGCACCGAATTTTGCTAACGCGAATCGATTGAACTTGACTAATAAATCTCTGGATGTGTAGCAGCTTACAGTGACGCCACGCCGCGCCGCTAGACGCCTGGTGCGGTTTGTGTTCTGTTTGTCCTGCTACCCCACCCACTACTGAAGTTAGAGCTGTCTCGAGCGGCGGTCCAGATGGCGCCAGGGGTGAACCATGGAGAGGGGGCGCGCGCAGCATCCCTGCCTTCACTCTCACTCACCCCCCGCCCCCGACTCCCTCCGTCGGTTTCATTTTCTCTCGACGCACATATCCAACCTCTACCACTGCGTGCAATGCAAGGAATAAACAGCGCAAATGATCGGAACGTGTTTACTACGCCGAGTATGAATTTCTCCCCTCCCCATGTTTCACCTCCGGCCCCGCAATATAGGCTATGTACTCACTTACTTACTGGCTTTTAAGAAACCCGGAGGTTCATTGCCACCCTCACATAAGCCCACCATCGGTCTCTATCCTGAGCAAGATTAATCCAGTCTCTATCATCATATCCCACCTCCCTCAAATCCATTTTAATATTATCTTCCCTTCTACGTCTCGGCCTCCCTAAAGCTCTTTTTCCCTCCGGCCTCCCAACTAACACTCTATATGCATTTCTGGATTCGCCCATACGTGCTACATGTCCTGCCCATCTCAGGCGTCTGGATTTAATGTTCCTAATTATGTCAGGTGAAGAATACAATGCGTGCAGCTCTGCGTTGTGTAACTTTCTCCACTTTCGTGTAACTTTATCCCTCTTAGCCCCAAATATTTTCCTAAGCACCTTATTGTCAAACACCCTTAACCTCTGCTCCTCTCTCAAAGTGAGAGTCCACGTTTCACAACCATACAGAACAACCCGTAATATAACTGTTTTATAAATTCTAACTTTCAGATTTTCTGACAGCAGACTAGATGACAAAAGCTTCTCAACCGAATAATAACAGGCATTTCCCATATTTATTCTGTGTTTAATTTCCTCCCGAATGTCACTTATATTTGTTACTGTTGCTCCAAGATATTTGAATTTTTCCACCTCTTCCAAGGATAAATCTCAAATTTTTATAGTTCCATTTCGTACAATATTCTGGTCACCAGACATACTCATATACTTAGTCTTTTCGGGATTTATTTCCAACCCTATCGCTTTACTTGCTTCAAGTTGTAGTATATCAATCATCTTGTATTATTATTATTATTATTATTATTATTATTATTATTATTATTATTATTATTATTATTTAATTTTAATTTTTTATTTTAATTTATTTATTTAAATTTAGATATACAGAATAAAGAATATAATAAAAAACAACAAGAGAAATAGAAATAAAATAATACAAGCAATATAAAAAGGAGATAGAGTAGTATTAACACATTTTGAGACCGAATGAGCAGCGCTCGTGCTCGGCCGCAGTTCAGATATAGTATTAATAGGCCTATAATAGAATATAAAATAAAATAAAATAAAATAAAATAAAAATATTATTATTATTATTATTATTATTATTATTATTATTATTATTATTATTATTGGGGCTAAGAGGGATGAAGTTACAGGAGAATGGAGAAAGTTACACAACGCAGAACTGCACGCAATGTATTCTCCACCTGACATAATTAGGAACGTTTGAGATGGGCAGTGCTTGTAGTACGTATGGGCGAATCCAGAAATGCATATAGAGTGTTAGTTAGGGGACCGGAGGGAAAAATACCTTTGAGGAGACCGAGACGTGGATGGGAGGATCATATTAAAATGGATTTGAGGGAGGTGGGATAAGGAGATAGAGAATGGATTAATCTTACACAGGATAGGGACCGAAGGCGGGCTTATGTGAGAGCGGCAATGAACCTTCGGATTCCTGAAAAGCCATTTGTAAGTAATTATTATTATTATTAATTTCGGATAAAAGTATAGCATATTGTGATTAATTCCTTTAGACATATGTGTATACATAGTGTCAACTTGGAGTAATTTACAGTCAAAACTATTTGATACATACTGTACAAAATAAGTGATGATGTTGGTGGTGAAATCAGCAAGATATCTCGAAATAAGTTGAATTTGTAACAGTTGTAGTGCAGGGCAAGTGCAAAGAAGAGCAATAAAATATTCTAAAACCGAGAGTCTTGGCTTATACGAAAATAAAGGAAGTTTTCCTTCTATTCATGTTATTTGAAAATATTTTGAAGTTCAATTTTATGCCTCCTTTTGAAAAAGAAGATATAAATTGTAAACAACAAAACGCTAACATGTAACTTTGAAATCACAGAGAATGAACAAAATCTACAGGCCTTCTGCTCCACTCCTCTCCCAGTTCACTACAGTGGAAACAATTGAATCATTTCACATGAAAACAAGCTAAGCATGCGTGAATGACTTCCCCAAGCTCATTCCCTAAAAGCATGGCAAAAGTTGCCCCGTCCACGGACTGCTGTGTATTACGGAGTATTCACAATAAACCGAGCCCACGCGTTCGAGAAACAAGGAGGAGGCTTAAATTGAGAGAGACGCTGTTACAAGCTAAACAAATAGTTAATTGGAATTGAATATTAGGAAAAGAAGTAAAAATAAGACAATAGCTTTGATCGAAATTAAGAAATAAGAATTTCTATGACGTAAGACGAAGATTAACGAATATTATTAATTTAGTGCCATCTTTTAGAGAAAATTTCTGGGCTATATATACTTTCAACTAGTGTTTTAAAAAAGTGCAGTAGTTTAGTTTGTAATTGTTCGGGCTTGGAATATAATTCAAAATTAAGCAGCTCTTGAAGCAAAATATTTTTCTGGTAATAATAATAATGATAATAATAATAATAAATAAATAAATAATAAATAAATTAAGAATCAAAGAAAGGAAACAAAAAACAGAGATCTAAGAAAAGAAGGAAAGAAATCATATCAAAGAAAGGAAGCAGAAGAAACCAGAAACCTGAGAAACTAAGCAAAGAAATCATAAATAAAAAAGGAAGCAGTAGAGAGCAGAAATCAAAGAAAAGAAGCAGAAAAGAACAGAGTTCAAAGAAACGAAGGAAAAAAATCATGAATCGAAAAAAGAAAGCAGTAGAAATAAGAATTGAAGAAACGAAGGGAAGAAATCATAAATCAAAAAATGAAAGCAGAAGAAACCATAAATAGAAGACACAACGAAAATAAATCAGGAATCAACGAAAGGAAGCAGAGGAAATCAGAAATCAGGAATAGGAAAAACGAATCAAATAAGTCAGGAATCAACGAAAGGAAGCAGAAGAAATCAGGAATCAACGAAAGGAAGCAGAAGAAATCAGAAATCAGGAATAGAAAAACGAATGAAATAAATCAGGAATCAACGAAAGGAAGCAGAAGAAATCAGAAATCAGGAATAAAAAAACGAATGAAATAAATCAGGAATCAACGAAAGGAAGCAGAAGAAATCAGAAATCAGGAATAGAAAAAACGAATGAATTAAATCAGGAATCAACGAAAGGAAGCAGAAGAAATCAGAAATCAGGAATAGAAAAAACGAATGAAATAAATCAGGAATCAACGAAAGGAAGCAGAAGAAATCAGGAATCAACGAAAGGAAGCAGAAGAAATCAGAAATCAGGAATAGAAAAACGAATGAAATAAATCAGGAATCAACAAAAGGAAGCAGAAGAAATCAGAAATCAGGAATAGAAAAAACGAATGAAATAAATCAGGAATCAACGAAAGGAAGCAGAAGAAATCAGAAATCGAAGAAACGAAGGGAAGAAATCATAAATCAAAGAAATGAATCAGAAGAAACCAGAAATCGAAGACATGACGAAAATAAATCAGGAATCAAACAAGGAAGCTGAAGAAAGCAGAAATAGAAGAAATGAAGCTGAAAGAATCAGAAATCGAAGAAACGAAGGCAAGAAATCAGGAAGGAAAGAAAGGAAGCTGAAGAAATCAGAAATCGAAGAAACGAAGGGAAGAAATCAAGAAAGAAAGAAAGAAAGAAAGGAAGGAAGCTGAAGAAATCAGAAATCGAAGAAACGAAGAGAAGACATCAGGAAAGAAAGAAAGAAAGAAAGAAAGAAAGAAAGAAAGAAAGAAAGAAAGAAAGAAAGAAAGAAAGAAAGAAAGAAAGAAAGGAGGAAAGCTGAAGAAGTCAGAAATCGAAGAAACGAAGAGTAGAAATCGTAAACCAAAGAAAGAATGCAAAATAAACCAGAAATCTAAGAAACGAATGAAATAAATCAAGAATGGAAGAAAGGAAGCAGAACAAACCAGAAATGGAAGAAACGAAGGAAAGAAATAATAAATCAAAGAAAGAAAGCAGAAAAAACAGAAATCGAAGAAACGTTTTAATGAAATCACAAAAGAAAGAAAGAAAGCAGAAGAAACCAGAAATCAGCAAAAGGGGGGGAAACTTACGATTCAAAGTAAGGAAAGAAACGAAATCACGAATTAAATAAAGGGAAATAAATTATGAATGAAAGGAATTAAGAAAATAGATCAGACGGCGAAGAAATTGAAGTAGAAGGAATAGGAACTGAGAGGAAATTCTGAGAAGAAAGCTTAAAGCGAAATATGTGATGAAGAAGGATAAGCTATTGAGAAGAAATGGAAGAATAAGACTGGCAAAAGAAGGGGGAATAGAAGAAACATTGACTCACATTTCGTGCAAGTGATTAAATTCTACAATAAAAATTGTTAAATAGCTAGAACTTGTGTAATTCGAATCTCTCTTGAGGTCCTGAAACTTTCTTCATTAACTTACAGTACATCATTGTCGGCTTTACCAGAGGATAAATTGAGTGAGTAAATGCAGATCCTCTTAATTTGTAACATAATAGCATAAAATCTATCTCTTCACATTAAGCCCCTAGTTCGGTGATTAATCTCTATGCGGTCCATTCATCTCATTTCGTAAGCCGACTGTCTGCCAAGTCCAGCAAAAGAAAGAAAAAACACGCGTAATTAACGAAATACGTTTAGTTTTCTTGGCAGCACAAAACGCGCCTTCTTCCCACAGACTTCTCGATTAAAAACCTGAGGGATGGGAAGGGTGGAATTCATCCCTCAACTCCCTTACAACCCCCAGCTGAACCACTCTCAAAATCTTTGGCGCCTATTCACTCACGATGGACTTGCAATTCACAATCGGTTTCTCTGCAATCTTCTACCCCCCCTCCCACTTAAAAAGATCGAAAAAAAAAGAGAATCAGAGAAAAGAATTGGAATCAGAAAAGAAAGAACCAACTGCTACCCTACAAAGACGAGGAAAGCAATGAGATCTGGAGATTCACAATGCGGTATCGACACGGGGAAGAATCCCCACAGACTAATTTTCTTTCCAACCATTCGAAGCATTCTGTGCGTGACATTACAGTAAAGCATGTGTGATACTTATATGCGAATTCAAACATAAATTGTTATCCGTTTACCAATGCACTGGAAGTCGTGAATCTCTCTTGTAGCTCTTCCTACTTGCTATCAGTAGCGTAGCGTCAATGTAAGCTAAAAAGCTTAGCTTCCCCAGTTAATAATAATTTCATAATAAAGCTGCAGTTTATGGAGAAAATTATTTATTAATTTTAATATAATTTATATTTATGCGTTAAATATTGTGATGCGGCAGCTCAGGATGATTTGTGTTGCAGCAGTAAACAAGAAGCCTGCACACACCAGCTTCCAAGCAGACTGGTTTCTTCTGTGTAATCCACCCCGCAGATTTTCCATCCCTTTCTAACTAAACTACCCTAGTCGCAAGGCTCGCAAGAAGCTAGCTTTAACATTTAAAATAAGTAGTTTCCGAATTATCCCTTTTCGTCAGTTGTGTTCAGTTGAAGTGTTAGTGTGCATTGTGGCTGATATAATAAATAATGAGTGAAATAACAGTTCCTGACACTAATTTACTTGATTTTTTTAGGACAATTGTATTATCAAGACTGACTTACGAACAAAAGTGTGATTTAAAAAACAAATGACCGACTCCCTTGCTGTCAATGAAGGACACAACCAAAAGACAGACGCATACTTACGTAATGATACTAATATTGTGATTTCTCTAAGTATGACAGGGAGTGAGCTAATGTTATGCGTATACGTGTCTGTTTGTTAGAGATATGTGTAAACCGTGAAATCATATTTTACTACATACCATTTGAGGTCATGCCTTATTGGTGTTACTTACGAGGTTCCAACCAATCTTCGACTGCTGACTTGACATTGACTACTATTTATTTTAAGACTGTATCTTTGTAATACAGTACGTTTTCTCATATTGTATGAAAGACAACTTGAGTTAGCTTCCCCTGCTCAAAATTTCATGCTACGCCACTGCTTGCTATACAGATAAACCACCTCAAGATCTCAATATTCTTAATTTTTCATTACCTTATACCAGCGTTTCTCAAACTATGTCCGCGGACCACGTGTGGTCCTCGAGGTCTGCCCTTGTGGTCCTTCAAAAAAGGCAGAAGAAAAAATAAAATTCGAACGAATTGCGTATCACACTGTAGCTTAAAATCTCAGAGTTTGGAAATGACACATGGCAATCGAATTTCACTTTTTCTCCCAGTACTGACATTTTATGAAATTTATTACCCTACAAGTCTATCACTTCCCACTCTACTCTCAGCAACAAAAGCGGGATTTAAAGCACTATATACAGTACGTGGTGTTTCTCGACATCTTTTCCCTGCACATCTGGCGCCGCGCCTGTAACCCAGCCAGGGACCATCCGAATTCATAACAGAGGACCGAAGTACCGAACCTTAATTCAATTTTAAACTATAAGTACACTGGCTGATTCCTTAGAGAACACACCTTTAAATACTTTACTTTACGCTGATGATCAAATAATTATCCAGGAAACAGAAGATAACCTACAAAGAGCAGTGTATAGATTAAGCCAAAACGCAATATTTTACAATCTAACTATATCTGCAAACAAAACAAAGATAATGGCTTTTAAAGGGAAAAATCGTGTTAGATCTAAGATAATAGTAAATGGAAACATTTTAGAACAAGTATCCCACTTCAATTATCTAGGATGTGATATTAGTTTTAATTATGAGAAAGATATTGAGAAGAAAGTTAATAGATTTCAGATGATATGTGGAACAATTGGAAGAACTTTAGGAAGAAAAGCGAGAAAAGAAACTCAAATGAAATTTTATAAAGTTATGGCTGTACCTACTCTTATACATGGCTCTGAATCATGGACAATAACAAAAAAAGAAGAATCACGTATACAATCAGCAGAGATGAAATTTATGAGATACGTAAGAATATGCACTAAAGCCGATAAAATAAAAAATGAAACAATAAGATCAGATTTAAATATTTTCTCAGTACACGACATGGTAGAAGAAAATAAAACAAAATGGAAAGATCATGTTGACAGAATGGCAGAGAATAGGCTACCAAAGAAGATAATGAATTATGGCCCGATCGGGAAAAGGGATCTGGGTAGACCTCGCAAGAGGTGGCTGGACGATAGAGACCGGAACAGGTGATATCACCTAAACCTTGAAGGGAGAAGAAGAAGAAGTACACTGGTATTAAAATATGCTAAGAAAATGATAAATTTGCTTTGCGGAACTGTTCTGACTTTAAAAAGTGGTCCTCACTTCAAAAAAGTTTGAGAAACGCTGCCTTATGCAAAGTGTAGAAGAAATGTGTGTTGTATGTATCAGAGACAATGTTGCTGGATCAGGAACGGTTGTGTGATGCCCATAGACTGCTGACATAGACAAATGACGGAATACCACTACCATGATAACACAGCACCAAACCCAGCATCAGAAATCAACACAGGACAATAGGAACTAATTCTCAAAAAAAAAAAAAAAAAAAAAAAAAAAAAAAAAAAAAAAAAAAAAAAAAAAAAAGCCCGTGTATGTAATAATATGTATCAAAATGTTCAATATTGAATGCTTCGTGCACTTATGCTAATGAAATATTGAAAGGAATATTCTACAAGCTAAAAATATACGAAAACTAGTGGCTTGTGCAGCAAATGCTGCTGCAAACTAAGTTCGTTAGACGTTCAAATAAAAATTTTTCAGATTTATTTTCAATGAAGAATACTTGTATTTTTGATAGTTATTTGCTTCCATAATAATGAAACATACTCCCTCTGAATGGATTTTTTTAGGCCAAATACTTTTTCTTGAACCTATCCAACTTCAGTTTTTCAGTTTCAACGCGAAAACGCAAGTATCAATGTCAGGACGATAGCAGTAGCTATTTCAGGTCATTGTGGATTGTAGGCAAAAGTTAAAAAAATGTCAGGTTTGCTAAGCTTTCGAACAATAGCATTTTCGTATAGCTGCTGCATGTAGAACTTGAAATGTAGAGCGTAAAATCATTTTATTCTACTAAGAGATCTTGCTGAAATAATCTGGAGACTACAAAGTTTTCTAGGCCTCTTATTTTATCAGTAAGTAATACCTTTTGATCTTTCCTTACGAACTATAATTTTTGCGCTCTCTCGAGCCAATACTGAAGAGAATGATACATATCAATATGTACACTACACCGAAATTAAGTTTATGAAAAAGGCCCAACCCCACTGGGTTAATAAATATAAAAATATTTGATTTTTAATAATAATATTATTATCTTAAGTTTTGTAGTTATATATAGCAGCCACTCAGTAAATTATAGAAATGAAGATCTAAATTAAGATATTCTCTACAGTTACTTACATAACCTCAAAACGTTTCACTTTCATGTCATCAATATAGCATCAATATTATGTACAATTAATGAAAAATAGATGCATCATGATATTAACTGTAATAATATTTAATTTCTAATGATAATGTCATCAAATCACATCAAGTTTCGTAGATTTGAATATCCAATACACAGCTGTACTCAGAAAATTATTATACACTGCAGAATGAGTTTTAATAACAAATTGAATTGAGCTCTAAATATGTCGGCAATCCTGCAGGTCATGGTCTTCGTGTAATAGCCTATTGTTTATTGTAGTGTGTGTTTTGTTCCGAAATTCAATCAAGTCGACCGTGATTCGATAAAATTAGTTCTGAAAACTGACAACAGATGGATTTTGGAAAATAGAAAAATGATGTAGGAAAATTGACATTTCACTGAAAACTACTACTTTTCCGAAAAACTTTGGGTTCCAAGCTTCAAAATGAGGGGCCATTTATTAAAATCCGTTCAGCCGTTTTCCCGTAATTTCCATTACCAGTTCAAATTATATATATATAGATTATACCAAATACCTTACTATAATAATACCGGACAGCTGTATACTAGCAGCATTGGCGTGAGTGCAACATATCGCGGAACTGACATCTAGCGGAGCGGGATGGAATTACGTCCACATAGACAAATATTAACACAGCGGGATTCGGACTATTGTTTAAAACGTGAGTTACTAATGTGGAATAATATATGAAACACTTAAGAAATGTTGAATAGTATTTAATGTAAAATTATTACCTTATATCAGAGCTGCATATTGTGAGAATATTGTATACTTCATATTACTTTCCGTAATTATTAATTGTTACATATTTTTTCTTTGCTTTAGTGACACAAAATCAGTTCTGACATTAGGAATGAATTTACAATAATGCTCTATATACCCATTGCTGACAACTGCAAAAATAAAAATGGTACTATTCTGATGCTTGTAATAATTATAAGTAAAGGCATGTGGACAACAATAAAACTTAATTTGCTAAAACCTTACAATTTCCAATATATTTTAACTTCTATTCATTTATTAGGCCTAAATAAAAAAGCTAATTTTTATTGTTCTATCAACACAGAGACAAAGGAATTAGGCCTAATAACGAATTTTGTTGACTCACGTTTTATGAACTGTCGGAAATCGAAAGTACGATTTGGAGCAATTTGTAATGCTGCAATTGTCACAATTATAAACAGCACATATACACCCTGACATTTTAACATAGCACTAATTAATAAAACTATTAACTAGCCCAGCAACAATATACATTGCAATTGATTACAGCTTGTTTCGCGAATATCTCCACACCGGCAGGTAGGTAGCAGCACCAGTGTCGTTCGCACGCAAAACTGCTAGGTGTCCGGTATTATTATGGTAAGGTATTTGATTATACGAACTATTCTTCGCGTATGAATACATTTGTTTTTGCAAACATTTCTAACCTGGTCACAATATAGAATTCCGAAGGTCGTCAAAACTAGCATTGTTATTGCGTATGAACAAATGAAAGTAGATCTACAATATACTGTCTTACTAATAAAACGTGTATAATTTTTATACTAGACTTATGCAGAGTTGAATAGAAAACATTACTAATAAACCATGCATAAGCGATGGATGTATGAGCAGTGTCTAAATATACAGTACATGGGAGTTCAATGTTGCCACAACGGTGTAGTTCAACTTCAGCAATTCAGCAGAATATTACACTTGGGACCATTATTATTATTATTATTATTATTATTATTATTACTGGGTTATTTTACGACTTTTATCAACATCTCAGGCTATTTAGCGTCTGAATGAAATGAAGTGATAGTGCCGGTGAAATGAATCCGGGATCCACCACCGAAAGTTACCCAGCATTTGCTCGTGTTGGTATGAGGAAAAACCCCGGAAAAAACCTCAACCAGATAACTTGCCCCGACCGGGATTCGAACCCGGGCCACCTGGTTTCGCGGCCAGACGCGCTGACCGTTACTACACAGGTGTGGACTCTTGGAGATATTAACGAGTGAATGTACGTAAGTTACCCTTTTAATAAAATATATTCTCCCTTAAAGATTACTTCATAATAACCAGTCCATTAAAGGTCAGCATTATATCAGTTGTCTAAAAATTAGGTTTCCCACAAATCTTTCAATGTACTGACAGTTTCCGAAGTATTAAAATATGAATTTATGAAATACAATAAGTGCGATGTGTTTAAAACTGAACGAATGTTTCACGGGCTGTGATTTTAGTTGAAGATAATATAGACCTATGATTTTGTCACTAAAATATTCTCTCCAAATTGAAAAAAAAAAAAAAAATGTTTTCGAATAATGGAAATTTTCACTAAAATTCTTGGTCTTTACTTCATGAAAATGAAAAAATTTATTATTCACAAGAAATGTCTCTGAGAAACTTAGAATCTCACTGACAGAATCATTCTGTGAATATATAAGATTACCTATAGTGGTTTATTTCAACACACTATTTGAAAGTAAAATACCACGTAAGGATTTGTGCAGTGCATTTGAACATTAGGATATTAATATAAATATTTGAAGTGGCTGAGCATCTGGAGGAAGCTCTAGGTCACCCAGCGAGCAACATGCCCAAGGGATTGTTGATTTAGTTGATAACCACAATAAGAAGTCTCGGAGCGCACGAAATTCATTACTGCCACGTCAGCGTGTTTGAGGTGCTCTCCAACAACAGGAGGCCCGCTCATAACTTTCCGATGACTCATGTTTCGTCCAAACAGTTGGGTTCCTGTTCGGTGTTTAATTACTGGTACTTGTGGCATTTCTGTATAGTCCTCTAGTTCTTAATATCACAGAAATCCTCATCATTATTCTTCAGAGAAAGAAGCAATGTCGTGGAGCAGACTACGTGCTTCTCGATCTCTTCCCATGAAACACACTTCTTCCATTCTGATAAGAGTTTATAATGTTTGTAAATGTTAGTTAGGATTTTCATTTCAATATTATTAAGTACAGAATAATTTGGAGACTAATAAGAAACTGGAGAAAAATAATCTGAGAGATGCATTATAAATAGATCTAATATATTATTAGGCCTAAGTACAATATAATTTGGAGGCTGGAATAAAATAATCTGAGAGATACATTTTAAATACATCTAATATATTATTAACCACAAAATAATTTGGAGACTAGAATACAATAATTTGGGAGAAGCATTTTAAATAGACCTAATATATTATTAAGCACAAAATAATTTGCAGATTAGAGAAAAATAATCTGAGAGATGCATTTTAAATAGACCTAATATATTATTAAGCACAAAATAATTTGGAGACTGCAGAAAAATAATCTGAGAGATGCATTTTAAATAGATCTAATATATTATTAAGCACAAAATAATTTGGAGATTAGAGAAAAATAATCTGAGAGATGCATTTTAAATAGATCTAATATATTATTAAGCACAAAATAATTTGAAGATTAGAGAAAAATAATCTGAGAGATGCATTTTAAATAGATCTAATATATTATTAAGCACAAAATAATTTGGAGATTAGAGAAAAATAATCTGAGAGATGCATTTTAAATAGATCTAATATATTATTAAGCACAAAATAATTTGGAGATTAGAGAAAAATAATCTGAGAGATGCATTTTAAATAGACCTAATATATTATTAAGCACAAAATAATTTGAAGATTGGAGAAAAATAATCTGAGAGATACATTTTAAATAGACATAATATATTATTACGTACAAAATAATTTGGAGGCTGGAATAAAATAATCTAAGAGGTGCATTATAATAGACCTAATATATTATTAAGCACAAAATAATTTGGAGTCTGGAGAAAAATAATCTGAGAGCTTCATTTTAAATGTAATATCATCATCATGGGGGACAAAGACTAATTGGGATTTCCCGGACTCTGATCGAGTCAAAAACCTTGATATAGCTGATGGTTAACACTTGTGGTGAATTTCGGTGAAGTCCGGAGGGTCTAATTAGTCAAATCCACTCTCCTCACCTCCACGCTGGGGCACCCTGGGATCTTTTTAAGATGCCAATAGAGAGTGTTGTGGGGACAGCAATGGGAAGCTACCGTATTTATCTTTCCCAAGAAAAACTACAAACATGATGATGCTGAAACTGATCGTGAAGAGGAAAAGGAATTGATTGGGTCACTGTAACTGCCTACTGAAGGATGCACTGGAAGGAATGGTGAACGGGAGAAGAGTTCCAGGCAGAAGAAGATACCAGATGATAGACAACATTAAGATATATGGAACATATGCAGAGAAAAAAGGAAGGCAGAAAATAGGAAATATTGGAGAAAGCTGGGTTTGCAGTGAAAGACCTGCCCTTGGGCACAACACTAAATGAATGAATGAATGAATGAATCGTCATCATATCATTATTATAAAAACTCCAGAAGAAAAGTATCGGATTTCTCACAGAAGAAATACAATTAATTACAAATAAATACAGGATGAGATGAAATATAAATAAAATAATCTATAGCCTAAAGATAATAGCCCTAATACGAATAATGAAAGACATTGATTATATCATTTCAATAAATCTGAGAACTGAATAAACAGTTCTCGATTTCGGTAGCAGTTACAAAACTATTAGTCATTACAAGATAAATACATAAATAAACTTGAAAGAATATACAGTATAACCATAAGTTAGCTCCCCTTGAGAAAAGGGTTGCCCAAAGGATAAAGCATAATACAGTATGAATACAAAAACAATTTCAATGCACAGCACATTATAAAAGTTTTCAATATGGGTGAGCCAAACAAAATGTTGTATAATACTAGAATTTCTCATCACTTCATTGTTCATAAAATAGTAATATGCGTTACAAGAGCGGTATGTTGAAGTTTTCATGTTCGAGGAAAAGTTTGAAAAAGAGAAACGTAGTTGAGCTTTTTTAATTTCCGAGAATTGAAAGAAAACATACCGCTCGTGTATCGTACATTATTTTGTGCGAAGATCGTTTATTACATACCTGAAAGAGGAATTTCTAATTAGTTGCAATGAAATCTCCATCTTGGTTTCTGTTCAATGACGGCAAATTTGCAAAACAAAAATATCTATCTTCAACATTGTTGCTTTAAAATGTTTTCTGTGTTTACTATACTCCAGCAGGCAGTGATATACGTCTGTCTTTTTTTTTCCCCGAGTCTATAAATGCGAACTTAAAACAAACGGTAAGGTTATGTAATGATTTATTTTTCATTTTAATATTTTAACAATATTATTTATATAACATATTGCAGTAATAACATCGGCAAGTTTGTTGATTTTTTCACGGCTTCCTTAATGTTACTTGCATCACGAATGCAGTAATTTTAGTGGAGTTGTAGAGTTTACTTAATTTTTGCAAATATTTAAAAACAATAATTAACAGTGTAATTTAGGTGAAATTGCAGTGGTAAGTTTCCAATTTATAATTATTACTATATTGAATGTCTCTAGAAATAATAAGTTAAAAGCCTAAAGCAGTAAAATGAATGTCGCGCTTAAGCGGTAAGAAGAGGGAAATTGTTATGTGTGTTGGGTTGGGAATACTGAACGTGGAATTTTAGACTTTCCGCGGATTGGTTTTGTGTGGAAACCAAGCAAATACGCACGATCTCGCACAAATATTTTTTGTTATTTCATTGTCCATATAAATGGTTAAAATAGACCGGAATTGGTTTTGATGTAGAGTACATAAAATCTATCATAGAACATATCAAACAACCAGCAGTTGTATAATGTTGTTATTGAAGAAGAAAAAGAAGAAGAAGGAGAAGTGGAAGAAGGAGAAGAGGGAGAAGAAGAAGAAGAAGAAGAAGGAGAAGAAGGAGAAGAAGAAGAAGAAGAGGAAGAAGGAGAAGAAGAAGAAAAAGAAGAAGGAGAAGAGGAAGAAGAAGAAAAAGAAGGAGGAGAAGGAGAAGAGGAAGAAGAGGGAGAAGAAGAAGAAGAAGAAGAAGAAGAGGAAGAAGGAGAAGAGGGAGAAGAAGAAGAAGAAGAAGGAGAAGAGGAAGAAGAAGAAGAAAAAGGAGAAGGAGAAGGAGAAGAGGAAGACGGAGAAGAAGAAGAAGAAGAAGAAGAAGAGGAGGAGGAAGAAGAAGAAGGAGAAGAGGAAGAAGGAGAAGAGGGAGAAGAAGAAGGAGAAGAGGGAGAAGAAGGAGAAGGAGAAGAAGAAGAAGAAGAAGAAGAAGGAGAAGAAGGAGAAGAGGAAGAAGAAGAAGAAGAGGAAGAAGAAGAAAAAGAAGGAGGAGGAGAAGAGAAAGAAGAAGAGGAAGAAGAAGAAAAAAGAAGAAGGAGGAGAAGGAGAAGAGGAAGAAGAGGGAGAAGAAGAAGAAGAAGGAGAAGAGGGAGAAGGAGAAGAAGAAGAAGAAGAAGAAGAAGAGGAAGAAGAAGGAGAAGAGGAAGAAGAAGAAGAAGAAGAAGAAGGAGAAGAGGAAGAAGAAGGAGAAGGAGAAGAAGAAGAAGAAGAAGAAGAAGAAGAAGAAGGAGAAGAAGAAGAAGAAGAAGAAGAAGAAGAGGAAGAGGAGGAGGAGGAAGAAGAAGAAGGAGAAGAGGAAGAAGAAGGAGAAGAAGGAGAAGAAGAAGGAGAAGAAGAAGAAGGAGAAGAGGGAGAAGAAGGAGAAGAAGAAGAAGAAGAAGTGAGAGGGGCAATTAATCACAGATGCCTCAGAGTTATTCCTAATATTGGTATTAATAAGAAGAATAACTAGGCAAAACCATCTTCAAGTTGTGCTCATAGCAAACAGGGCCGTCCTCATATTTACTTCCATCACATGGAGCTCACACAATATAATCGCTTTCTCCACGACTCGGTGCGTGAGGAGAGTGTGTTTACACTTCACTTATATTCCTCTCTTCCTTTCTGCTGAGGAACTCGGCAGCCGATACAGAATAAGATGGAACCGACCTCCACTTGGACAGAATCTACTTCCTGCGCCGTGGTTAGCGAAGGGTGGGTTGGGAGGTTGTCGCAATTCTCCCTCTTTGTCTCTTCCACCCAAGGGAATCAATCAAGAGAAAATGAAACACACCAGAAGAAAAGTGAGTAAATAGAAAGGAGGCAAACCGTTGGGAAGGACAAGCAAAGACTTTGCAGCCGCAGAAAACACCAGATTACCAAGACTGGCTTTTCCTTCCGCTGTTCGTTGCAGGAAGATCGAAGAATGAACTGCATGACGGGAATTTACTTGGCCTTTGATTAACGTGGAGTTTATTCCATAACACTGGAATTCTTATGGCACGCAACAAGATATCGAAGTAGCTCGCATCGTAGTAGTAGTAGTAGTAGTAGTAGTAGTAGTAGTAGTAGTAGTGGTAGTAGTATTAGTATTAGTATTTATTTATTTAACCTGGTAGAGACAAGGCCATCAGGCCTTCTCTGCCCCTCTATCAGGGGATTACAATTAAATAATTTAAATAATTTATTTATTTAATCTGACAGGATTAAGACCATAAGGCCTTTTCTTTCATCCTACCAGATAGCACATATAAATACAAAAAAGAAATACAAACACTGATGAAAATGATACAAATTAAGTTAAAGCCCTATAGAGGGTCAACAGAGTCAAAAGAACACTGTAGAGCTCTCATCGAGCTAATACAAGGAAAAGAAAGAAAACAGAGATAGCAATGATGATATTGATAACTGACAATAATAATAATAATAATAATAATAATAATAATAATAATAATAATAATAATAATAATAATAAATACATTACATATTAATTGTCAATTTTACAACAGCATAGTTACAATATTTACTATAAGTCATGGGTTAAGGTGAAGTTGCGCAACCTGACAGGTGTTCAACAAGCAATTCCATGAACTAGAATGTGATTTTTTAATTTAAATTTGAATTTTGATATTGTCCGACAGTCTCTGACATGGTCAGGGAGAGAGTTCCAGAGGCGTGGAATAGATATGCTGAAAGATGATGAGTAGAAGGATGTTCTGTGCAGAGGAATAGAGAGAAGGTACATGTTCTGGGTTCGAGGTAGTGAAAGGCAAACAAAACGAGATGCTAGGTAAAAGGGTGTGGAGGTGTGGATGATTTTAAATAGTAATAAGAGAGAGTTGAAGAATCTTCTTTCTTTAAGTGGACTCCAAGACAACAATTCTAGTGACGGTGTTACATGACTGAATTTTCTAATGTTACAAACGAAACGAACGCAGATATTGTGAACACGCTGTACAACTATAACATGAACAATAAAATTACAATTAATATTAAATTTACAATTACAATTACAGTAAAATTAAAGTACGACAAGAATACCTGGTTAATGAAAGCTAGACATTTCATCATACAAGTTAAGAACAAATAATATTTTTGTATTTACTGAATTAGAAATTAAACCTACAATAACAAAATTCTATAGTGATGAAATTACCGGATATTGAAATATTTTGTGATAGATTAAGAGAACTATTTACAAGAAATCATGTCTGAACGAGTCTCAATTACTGACCAAGTGCCTAGTAAGTTTGCGTTTGAATTGAATTTTATTTCGACAGTCCCTGATGCTAGCAGGTAACGAATTCCAGAGTCTTTTTTTTTAGTAGGTTATTTTACGACGCTTTGTCAACATCTTAGGTTATTTAGCGTCTGAATGAGATGAAAGTGATAATGCCGGTGAAATGAGTCCGGGGTCCAACACCGAAAGTTACCCAGCATTTGCTCATATTGGGTTGAGGGAAAACCCCGGAAAAAACCTCAACCAAGTAACTTGCCCCGACCGGGAATCGAACCCGGGCCACCTGGTTTCGCGGCCAGACGTGCTAACCGTTACTCCACAGGTGTGGACTCCAGAGTCTTGGCAGGGCTATTGTGAAAGAGGATGAGTATGAGGAGGTGCGATGGGATGGTGGTCTAAAGTAAGTCTTTCGAGTACCGACACTGTATAAATGATAAAATGCTGCTAGATAAATTAGATTATTACGAAATTAAAGGCGTTGCACACCAATGGTTTCACTCATATCTCATAGATAGGAAACAGAAAGTTGAAATCAATACAACTATGAAATCTACATCGACATGGGGAACTATTAATAATGGAATTCCTCAAGGATCAATATTAGGTCCCCTACTTTTTCTAGTGTTTATAAATGATGTTGCCCCCTTACTAAAAGATGTAGGTCACCCCATATTATTTGCAGGTGACACAAGTATAGTAATTACAGCCAATAACTCCAACACATTCCAATCTTCAATAGAGGAAATTCTCTTCAAAATATGTGACTGGTTCTCAGTCAATAAATTGGTATTTAATTGCAATAAAACTAAGATAGTTCAATTTAAATCCTATCCAAATTCAACCTCGCACATTTCTAGCGCAATAATTAGAAACAACAACCAAATTTCTTGGCTTAAAAATCGATGTGTTAAATTGGAAAAATCATATTAAAGAAATTACCCCCAAACTAAATTCAGCTTGTTTTGCTATTAGATCTATGCAAAAGATAGTAAATACCTATACCTTAAAAACAATATACTTTACATACTTCCACTCGGTAATGAGTTTTGGAATAATATTCTGGGGAAATTCCACAGATAGTAACAGTGTATTTCTATTACAAAAAAGAGTAATTAGAATAATAGTAGGTGCCAACTCTAGGGAATCGTATAGTTTTCAAAAAACTACAAATAATGCCCATGGCTTGTCAGTATATATTTTCATTAATAATCTTCCTCGTATGTAATCGTGAAAACTTTGTAACTAATTCAACAGTTCATAGCATAAATACTCGTTAAAAAAATGACTTTCATACTCCATCGGCAAGTCTATCGTGCTATCAAAAAGGAGTGCGTTATATGGCAGTAAAAATTTTTAATAGCCTCCCTATCGATATAAAAAATGAAACTCAAAACATAAAATTATTTAGGGTCAAATTAAAGAGTACCTAATTTCTCAAGCCTTCTATTCTGTAGGTTAATTCATGACATTCAATAACACTTCATGAAATTGATACTAAAACTTTGTGTTGTACTAGTAGACTATATTGTAAATCTCGTCTGTATATATTTCATCTAGACTGTGACTATACATTAAGACTTTATAATAGTATTAAGTTTTTTTACTTGTTCCATATTCTAGCTGTAAGCAATGTATGAATTCCATGAAATGTTCATAAATACAATACAATACAACACAACTCTTCGTAATACATGTTGCTTCGATAATGATAACGTAGGCCTGTGGGAGAGAAGAGAAAATACATCATGTCTGTAACCTGTGCCATAGTGGTGAAAGAACATATTCTGTGGAAGAGACAAGCGGAAAAATATTTTTAGCAATATTCATTCCTAGAAAGATTGTACACCCACCTAACTGAGAAGTGGAAGGCGTCGACTGCATTCTTTTACGAGGTGAATACAGGTTACCTGTCTACTACGAACCAAGGATTCAAAACTGCCTCGTCGATTTTCAAGGGTAATCATGAATGGGGTATACAGAGGGGATCGCATTGTCATAGCTCAACCGTGGATCATACGTCGGAGACGTTTCTAGCGAAACATGAGGGGAAGAGAAACAAAAACACTTCGCCAAGTTTACAGAGGAGGAAGAAATATATATGGGAAGGATGTTTCAGGACGAGGGAGACGGGGTAAGAAAGAAAACAAAAAAAAAAAAAACTCAAGAGGTCAGAGTGGAAAAGATGGACGCAGAAGAGAAAAAATTGAATGGATAAAAATATATATGTAGGCAGAGAAGTGTACTCAGCAGCACAGGGTGTGTTATAAAACGCCCCTGTGGGAAGACGAGGGGATGGAGGATTATTACTGGTGGAGAACACGGCAGGCCAGGCCAGCCAGTGTTCTGGAACACGGCACTTGACTCCTCGTCAGTAACCAGCTGCTTGCATAACAAGGTCGACCTAGCATCTCCTGCACCTTCCCGCGAGGAATGTCTGCGAGATTCTTCCACTTGTAACTTATTCTCGTACAAGGCTCTAAGTTGAGAGAGGAAAACAAAGGAGATCATGTGAGATATGAAGATATAACAGAATAAGTGTCATCTGGACCTGCCTGCGTACCCTATCGTTATATGCATGAACAGGATAGAATGGAATAAAATAGCATGGAATAAAATAGAGTAGAATGAAATAGATTAGAGTATTGCAGAATAGAATAGAACAAAACAGAATAAAATAGAATAGAATATAATGCAATAGAGTAGAATAGAATAGACTAGAATAAAATATAATAGAGTAGAATGAAATAGAATAGAATGGAATACAATGGAACAGAGTAGAATATAATGCAATAGAGTAGAATAGAATAGACTAGAATAGAATATAATAAAGTAGAATGAAATAGAATAGAATGGAATACAATGGAACAGAGTAGAATATAATGCAATAGAGTGGAATAGAATAGACTAGAATAGAATATAAAAAAGTAGAATGAAATAGAATAGAATGGAATACAATGGAACAGAGTAGAATATAATGCAATAGAGTAGAATAGAATACACTAGAATAGAATATAATAAAGTAGAATGAAATAGAATAGAATGGAATACAATGGAACAGAGTAGAATATAATGCAATAGAGTAGAATAGAATAGACTAGAATAGAATATAATAAAGTAGAATGAAATAGAATAGAATGGAATACAATGGAACAGAGTAGAATATAATGCAATAGAGTAGAATAGAATAGACTAGAATAGAATATAATAGAGTAGAATGAAATAGAATAGAATGGAATACAATGGAACAGAGTAGAATATAATGCAGTAGAGTAGAATAGAATAGACTAGAATAGAATATAATAAAGTAGAATGAAATAGAATAGAATGGAATACAATGGAACAGAGTAGAATATAATGCAATAGAGTAGAAAAGAATATAATAGAGTAGAATGAAATAGAATAGAATGGAATACAATGGAACAGAGTAGAATATAATGCAATAGAGTAGAATAGAATACACTAGAATAGAATATAATAAAGTAGAATGAAATAGAATAGAATGGAATACAATGGAACAGAGTAGAATATAATGCAATAGAGTAGAATAGAATATAATAAAGTAGAATGAAATAGAATAGAATGGAATACAATGGAACAGAGTAGAATATAATGCAATAGAGTAGAACAGAATAGACTAGAATAAAATATAATAGAGTAGAATGAAATAGAATAGAATGGAATACAATGGAACAGAGTAGAATATAATGCAATAGAGTAGAATAGAATAGACTACAATAGAATATAATAAACTAGAATGAAATAGAATAGAATGGAATACAATGGAACAGAGTACAATATAATGCAATAGAGTAGAATAGAATATAATAGAGTAGAATGAAATAGAATAGAATGGAATACAATGGAACAGAGTAGAATATAATGCATAATGCAATAGAGTAGAATAGAATAGACTAGAATAAAATATAATAGAGTAGAATGAAATAGAATAGAATGGAATACAATGGAACAGAGTAGAATATAATGCAATAGAGTAGAATAGAATAGACTAGAATAAAATATAATAGAGTAGAATGAAATAGAATAGAATGGAATACAATGGAACAGAGTAGAATATAATGCAATAGAGTAGAATAGAATAGACTAGAATAGAATATAATAAAGTAGAATGAAATAGAATAGAATGGAATACAATGGAACAGAGTAGAATATAATGCAATAGAGTAGAACAGACTAGACTAGAATAGAATATAATAGAATAGAGTAGAATATTGCAGAATAGAATAAAACAGAATAAAATAGAACAGAATACAATGGAATAGAATAGAATATAATGCAATATAGTAGAATAGAATAGACTAGAATATAATGGGATAGAGTAGAATGGAATAAAATAGGATGAAATAAAGTAGAATAGAATAGAACAAAACAGAATAAAATAGAACAGAATGGAATAGAGTAGAATAGAACAGAATGAGACATAGTAGAATAGAATAGAATAGAATGGAATAGAACGGAATAGAATAGAATATTCTGCAGTGCTCGGGAGAAGTGACACAAGTCAGTTTCCACAAACACCTTTTTGATAATTTATTGACAACTTACGGAACATCTGCTCGCTTGGAAAAAAAAAAAATACATAAGTATTCCTCCCATTACAATAATTCATACAAAAAAAAAATCAAATCGACATATACCAGTGTAAGTTGTCAATAAATTATCAAAAGAGGTTTGTGGAAACTGACTTGTGTCACTTTTCCCGAGCACTGCAGATATAATGGAATAGAACAGAATGGAATAGAGTAGAATAGAATAGAACAGAATAAAATAGAACAAACAGAATAGAGTAGAAGAAAATAGAGTGGAATAGAATAGAATGGAATAGATTAGAATAGAACATCCCACTATTCATCCTCTTTTACTGTCTCAGTCCCCCGTGAATGGAATTCTCTACCTCACAAGATTAGGGGCTGCCAGACAATAACCACTTACGGGCGCAGTCAAATTGAAGTTATAGTTATAATCATGATCGAGTTTAATAATTTAATTATATTTAGGTATGATTATTATTATTATTATTATTATTATTATTATTATTATTATTATTATTAATACAGAAAACAAAATGAACAGAATAGAATTGGATAGAGTAGTGTAGAATGAAATAGAGTAAAATAGAATAGAACAAAACAAAACAGAATAGAATAGAAAAGAACAAAATAAAGTATAAGAGAATAGAATAAAATAGAATAGAATAGAACAACACAGAATATAATGTATATATCTGTGGTGTTTGGGTAAAGGGAGATAAGTCATAAAAATGAGTCCGGAGATAAATGAAAATTAAACTTGGAACCCTTATTACAAATAATTTTCTACACAAATAAAACACATCAACAGCTTGTATTCTTTGATTTTTGCACACCCATTTGTATAATTTAACTTTTGTGTTCATCTGGGGAACAAAATTCCACCTGGACAAAAAAATGACTTATACCCCTTTACCCGAACACCACAGATATAATAATGAATTCGCATAATTCTTAAAAAAAATTCTCTGCATATAAGCTAATCTGTGTATGAAGATGTCTAATATTGAGTGTTAAGTGCAATGTTGAAATTAAATCCACAATAACAGTCTACAAGCTGTAAAATTTACGAAAATGATAAGAACCACTTCATTTTTCGTGAATGATTATATTTGTTTCTGCAAAACATTTCTAAGCAGGGAATAATATGTAGAATTTGAAAGATCGATATAAGTTTCATTTGCATTGTTTTTTTATTTTTATTGGCGTGTTATTTTTGTGTTTTGTATTTATTTTTGTGTAAATTGTGCCTATTCACTTTTGTATTGTACAGTACCAACATTGCCACCTGGTATCTGTCTATTCATAATGTAACAAACAATACATTCATTATTCACAAGCTGAAGAAAAAGTAATATTATATATGTACATTTTTTTCTGAATGTACTTTAAATACAACTTTAACCGCTCTTTATAGAATAGGGCCTATATTTTTTTACATAATCCAGTACAGCTTTAAAATTGATGTAGGCTAGATTTATTATTATCTGTATGCAGAGATCACAAGCAATGAATAAGCACCATGTACTCTTTCTTCAAAAAGGATAATTAATTTCTTTTTTCGTCATAAGCACAAGTTATCATCTTCATAAGGTTTATTTTTACGTAAAGAATAAAAGTACTCACTTTGTCATGTCCAGCATCGCAAAAGAAAGCAATGACAATTGCAACTGAAACTATTTCCAGTGCCTGGACGGTCGACAGACCTCCCTAGTTGTTCGCCTGCTTCATCTTTGAATTCTCACAAGCTTCGAATAAATATCCCTATTCTCTCATGCCTCGTGAAATGTTAATTACTCCTCCTGTGTTCTTATTTTTATATAATTATTCGTGTTCTCTTTCTAAAGAAACTCAACTGCAAGCTTAAATGTTGGCTGCATTACCGTGTACTTCCTTGCTTTTCAAGTTCTTAATGCCGTTACTAAAGCTGTTGCAAGAGTACAAAAAATTCTTTACTTTAACTTCATCCATTAAATGCGGAGTTTTGCATTTTCAAAAAGAAAAGAAAAGCGAAACTCGCTACCCTTTCAGTAAATACTGTGTGTAATGAGATAAAAATAATGAAACTGAACAATGTTTACAACCTTTTTCCCTTATATTTAATAATCCAAACTTTAATTAGTGCATACTTTATTTTATTTATCGCCCATTTTCATATTAAATCATAAAATCAAAACTTGATCATAACACGCTAGAAATTCCACTCCACACATCATCTTTGTATTCCTCATCCTTCACTATGTTTTATTTCTTAACAAAATAATCTGCCCTCAATGAGGGTGACAATAAAGATCCAGAATAAAAGCACTACAGAATAATTAACAAAGAAAAAATGATTAAATACGGGAATTGTTTAGTAAAACATCCAGAGAAATGCAAACCCAACAGAATCATTAATGGCCAAAATATAAATGGTAATGTAATATTTGGATACAACCCCAACATAATAGACAACATAATACGTAAGACAAAACAAAACCACAAAAAAACAGAAGAATAGAACACAAACACAAGAACACAAAAAATACATCACACTAACATATGAAAACAAAAACACACACAAAATTGCAACCTCATTCAAGAAATTAAACTACAACATCACATACAGAACAAATAACACTCTACAAAATCATCTCAACACACAAACAACACAAACAAATACAACCACACAGGCGTATACAAACTAAAATGTAACACCTGCAACAACTTCTACATAGGAAAGACAGACAGATCATTTCAAACACGTTACAAAGAACACATCACAGCCATAAGAAAATTACAAAACACCTCCACATATGCAGAACACATCATAAATGCCAACCACACCTACAGAGACATCAACACAGACATGAAAATACTACACATCCAACCAGAAACTCAACACACTAGAACAATATGACATATACAGACACACGAAAACACACCCCAACGATATTCTCAACACACAACTCAATTTAAAAATACATACACTCTTTGACTCTACACTACGAACGCACCCACACAGGAAACAAGAGGTGCCAAGACCAACAACGACCAGTTCCGAAGATGACCGAAAATAGGTCGAAACATGTTAACAAGGTACGTTAATAATATTTAACACAAGAAAGTTCTTATCATACATATTCCGAAGTGATACAGTGTTAAAAGTTGTGTAATCAAGATGTGTAATATTTGGATTGAATCCTTAAGAATATTCAATATATATTTTTTTAATTAAAAACAAATCGGAGACCGAATGGAACTCTCGTCACTGAAACTCTCTACCGCCTGAAGTATAGGGCTGCGAACCTTGAAATCTTTCAAATCCAAGTTAGAAAATTATCTTACGACGAGTTGCCAAACTAGCTCACTGTTATGACAAATGGTGTGCGTTTCCTCGTATTATCTGGATTTAGATATTGTTGTTGTTGTTATTGTTTAGTCAATTGTTCGAAGATGGTCTGAATCTCACAAGCGATACCAACAAAGCACCACTTATGAGGCAACTATGCCAAGGAGATAATGGGGTAGGGTGGCCAGTTCCTTTCCCCTCCATTGCATACATCGCCGACTAGCTACATATTACGCTAGTCAGACTTCAGATGCATACAAACAATTGTTCTTCCTCTGACACATATCGTCAAGTGAGATGTACTGCATTATAATAGATGAACATATCAGCCAGAACCTCAATCAGAGGATATTTTAGATATTGTAGTGATTTTTATTTTATTTTGTTTTATTTATTTGTTGTATCTCCCATTGTTCCCTATAATGCCCAACATATCAGAACGCTTCCACCAATATTATCTCTACTTCTTACAAGTAGTAGTTAGGCCTATTGAAGAAGCAAGACACTTGTACACTGGCTTGCAAATGGACTACTGTCACATTAGTCGATGTACCGTGTTACTTGTAATGTAAAGCAGTATTTTTATGAACACAATCTTGTAACAAGTCAAATACTGGTATTCCAATACTATTAACTTTCATGAAACAGGCCCCTGCTTGAATGTTAGAGAACATTATATGACCTTAACTCTGCAAGGTTAAATACAACAGTTATTATTATCTTACGCAACAATAATAATCATTGGACTGATACATAAATATAGAATAAAGTCATTATTAATATCTTAAGCAACAATGATAATCATTGGACTGATACATAAATATAGAATAAAGTCATTATTAATATCTTAAGCAACAATAATAATCATTGGACTGATACATAAATATAGACTAAAGCCATAATTAATATCTTAAGCAACAACAATAATCATTGGACTGATACATAAATATAGACTAAAGCCATTATTAATATCTTAAGCAACAATAATAATCATTGGACTGATACATAAATATAGACTAAAGCCATAATTAATATCTTACGCAACAATAATAATCATTGGACTGATACATAAATATAGAATAAAGTCATTATTAATATCTTAAGCAACAATAATAATCATTGGACTGATACATAAATATAGAATAAAGTCATTATTAATATCTTGAGCAACAATAATAATCATTGGACTGATACATAAATATAGACTAAAGCCATAATTAATATCTTAAGCAACAATAATAATCATTGGACTGATACATAAATATAGAATAAAGCCATTATTAATATCTTAAGCAACAATGATAATCATTGGACTGATACATAAATATAGAATAAAGTCATTATTAATATCTTAAGCAACAATAATAATCATTGGACTGATACATAAATATAGAATAAAGTCATTATTAATATCTTAAGCAACAATGATAATCATTGGACTGATACATAAATATAGAATAAAGTCATTATTAATATCTTAAGCAACAATAATAATCATTGGACTGATACATAAATATAGACTAAAGCCATAATTAATATCTTAAGCAACAATAATAATCATTGGACTGATACATAAATATAGACTAAAGCCATTATTAATATCTTAAGCAACAATAATAATCATTGGACTGATACATAAATATAGACTAAAGCCATAATTAATATCTTAAGCAACAACAATAATAATTATTGGACTGATACATAAATATAGACTAAAGCCATTATTAATATCTTAAGCAACAATAATAATCATTGGACTGATACATAAATATAGACTAAAGCCATAATTAATATCTTAAGCAACAATAATAATCATTGGACTGATACATAAATATAGACTAAAGCCATTATTAATATCTTAAGCAACAATAATAATCACTGGACTGATACATAAATATAGACTAAAGCCATAATTAATATCTTAAGCAACAATAATAATCATTGGACTGATACATAAATATAGACTAAAGCCATTATTAATATCTTAAGCAACAATAATAATCATTGGACTGATACATAAATATAGACTAAAGCCATTATTAATATCTTAAGCAACAATAATAATCATTGGACTGATACATAAATATAGACTAAAGCCATTATTAATATCTTAAGCAACAATAATAATCATTGGACTGATACATAAATATAGACTAAAGCCATTATTAATATCTTAAGCAACAATAATAATCATTGGACTGATACATAAATATAGACTAAAGCCATTATTAATATCTTAAGCAACAATAATAATCATTGGACTGATACATAAACATAGACTAAAGCCATTATTAATATCTTAAGCAACAATAATAATCATTGGACTGATACATAAATATAGACTAAAGCCATAATTAATATCTTAAGCAACAATAATAATCATTGGACTGATACATAAATATAGACTAAAGCCATTATTAATATCTTAAGCAACAATAATAATCATTGGACTGATACATAAATATAGACTAAAGCCATTATTAATATCTTAAGCAACAATAATAATCATTGGACTGATACATAAATATAGACTAAAGCCATTATTAATATCTTAAGCAACAATAATAATCATTGGACTGATACATAAATATAGACTAAAGCCATTATTAATATCTTAAGCAACAATAATAATAATAATCATTGTACTGATATTTAAATACAGATTAGGAGTCCTGATGATTTTCATAATGGTCGTGAAATGTCACACGAGTCCATATAGTAATGGTTTATATGAAAGAGTGTGAGTTTAAACTTTTGTTCACCGATTACACAGAAAAACAGTACACATTTTAAATTACACCTGAGATTAATTTAAACAAATTAGGATTTTATGTGAACCCGATGGGATGGGCAGAACAACATCATAAATTGGAACAGTATCGTTCAAAAAGTTTATGCTTGTGATCACCCAATCTTTAAGCATTGCGTACTCTACGGTCAAATATCAAAGCCATCTCCGTGACCTCGAACCTAAGACAAGCTTCATGTTTGGTGCTAATTCATAAGGCCGAAGCCTTCAGAAGAAGAAGAATCTCAAATATTAGTCCTAAAGGACTTTTTTTTTCTTTAATCTGCACGATATTGTTACCGGAGCGACAAAAATTTAAGTCCGGCGAGAGTCTGTGATAAGACTCGCGAAGAACAAATATTAACTTGTGCGAAGTTTGTGGTTAACTGGAAACTTAGATAAGTTAAAGTTTCCCCAACAAACACTAATGACTTTCTGACTACCGCAAAATGAGGCAACGCTGGAGGTAAACAAGAACAAGTTCGCATTAAACAAAGCGGTGCCCACAGGTTGGGAATTAACTCTGCCAGAAATTGTCGCGTCTCTGCACAGTACATTAGGCCTGCATTAGGGGCAATCAATCATTCCCAGTACAGCGCATTGCATCAACGTTCACAGTTTTAAAGGACGCTGATCCCATCGTAACCTCTGAGATCAAATTGAGGAATTAACAATAAATATCTACTCAAGTGGGGGAAAGCTGAACATGAGGCTAACGCATTAAAAAGATCATAAATATTCAAGTTTCAAGAATAATCAAATACAACACAGCGTGCAAATCATTCCACCCATCGATCAATCGATGTAATGAAATACCGTACGTGTTCCAGAGAACAAGCAATAATAAGGTTCTAGTCATTAAATTAAACATATTTACATACATTAATTTTCAAAATTAATTAATCTATGCCCTACTGCATGAAAGCATAGGCCTACATTACAAATTACAACTCAAAGTTATTGTATGTCCCACTAAATTATGTATAACATCCTATTAGAGTCTGGCTGGGCGGAAGAGAAGGCCAGCTCTGCCAGATTAAATAAATAAATTATTATTAAATTATTATTATTAGGAGGCCTTTGCTTTCTATGACTCACTCACTCACTCAGTCACTCAGTCACTCACTCAATCACTCAATCACTCACTCACTCAATCACTCATTCATTCACTCACTCATTCACTCACTCACTCACTTACTCACTCACTCACTCAATCACTCACTCAATCACTCGCTCACTCAATCACTCACTCTCTCACTCACTCACTCCTTCACTCAATCACTCAGTCACTCACTCAATCACTCACTCACTCAATCACTCAATCACTCACTCACTCACTCAATCACTCACTCAATCACTCACTCAATCACTCACTCTCTCACTCAATCACTCAGTCACTCACTCAATCACTCACTCAATCACTCGCTCACTCAATCACTCACTCTCTCACTCACTCACTCACTCACTCCCTCACTCAATCACTCAGTCACTCACTCAATCACTCACTCAATCACTCACTCACTCAATTACTCACTCACTCACTCAATCACTCACTCACTCACTCAATCATTCACTCACTCACTCAATCACTCAATCACTCGCTCACTCACTCAATCACTCACTCACTCAATCACTCACTCACTCAATCACTCAATCACTCACTCACTCACTCACTCAATCACTCACTCACATTTTCGTTAGTATTACCTGTAGCCTATGCGCGCTAAGGGTGTTGAATATCTCTCAACATTTAGACGCTTGTTGTGGTTCTTATCTTTATTCTTATCGTAGTCCTTATTGTGATCCTTGTTGTCTTTGTTATGGTACTTATAGTGATCCTTGTTGTCTTTGTCGTGGTCTTTACCATGGTCCTTGCTGTTTTTGTCATGATCCTTATCGTGGTCCTTATTGTGATCCTTGTTTTTTTAAGTAGGTTATTTTAGGACGCTTTATCAACAGCTTAGGTTATTTAGCGTCTGAATGAGATGAAGGTGATAATGCCGGTGAAATGAGTCCGGGGTGCGACACCGAAAGTAGATATAATATTATCGTTATAACGTCTGTTTAAAAACCATGCGCTCTCCTGCATTTGTTATTTCCTGTATGGAGAGATTAAAAGACCAGGAGATTAACAGTGATCTAATTTTGTAACTAGGGTAGTATAAACATGTGTGTATCAATGTTATTGTTTGTGCTGTGACAGCGAGCCAATAGATATACGAGTACCCACGTGTGTGACATTATGACATCTTATGACATCAACATTCATTCACAGCATTACTTCCTTTCATCTCAACCGGCGGAGACTTTCTCGTGGTTGGAGCACAGTACTAAAGCGGCTATGTTTCTGGATTATTAGAAAAAAGATGCAATTTCATCAAAATCCTAGCCCTAATAATTAGTGTACTACATTGTTTTCAAGCAGGCCTAATCACTTTTTAAAGTAACTCTTTCAGAAAAGAAATCTCAACAGCTGAAAATAAAACCTATCTAGAATTCAAATACTAAAACGCAATCAATTCTGGGGCAGACATTAGTGCCATATCTGTGATTACACGGCCTGGGGAGCGTATTTGCAGCCAGTTGGATGTCCCCGCTTCTTTATGGGTTGGTTCACATTAGCTCACAGTTGGGCGTCGTACAAGTATACGCAGTGTGTCCAAATAATACAGATTACCCTGCTTCCTCTTTTCTCCCGAGCTTCCGGGGTAATTTTTTAAACAGCGCGATATAGTATTACCAAGTAATACACTGCGGAGTGACGAGTTCCCTCTAATGACCAACAAACATTACGAAACCCACCCGGCTGGTGGCTGCGAGAGGAGGGAAATCTCGTCTCCATTCAACGAATGTACACACGTGGAGAGAGCGAGACGGCGCGGTCTCCCCTGCTTCAGTGTTGGAGATAAGCAACATCTAGAGGAGTTACACGCAAGTTATGGAGATCGTAAAATGTTACTTTCCCAACCCCCTTTGCTCCGTCTCTCTCTATTCCGACCATTGATGCCAACTACCACATCTCCACCTTCTAGTGTAGTAGTAACTTGTGAACACCCTTCCCACCCTCTCGAGACTCTCTAGTGTTAATGCCGTTCGATCTGGAGACGGAACAGGGGGTGGGGAGTCAACCAAGTTTCCCCAAAGCACATATGATGTCAGGTACATTAGAAGAGTTAGGGCTTCTTAAACTTTTCCGTCGCATGACGGTGTAACTTTCGAAAATCTGGCACTTAAGACACGCCCCCAACCAACCCCTGCTCTGCTCACACACGTACAGACGCCGCGATCGGCTTCAAATCTCTTTTTTACAATTTCAAGAGATCAGACTAGCGTCTCTGTTCGTGTCTTATTTCCTATAAATGTCTATAAACCGAGACATTCTAAAATATCGCAACACAATAATAATAATAATAATAATAATAATAATAATAATAATAATAATAATAATAATAATAATAATAATACTTACTGGCTTTTAAGGAACCCGGAGGTTCATTGCCGCCCTCACATAAGCCCGCCATCGGTCCCTATCCTGAGCAAGATTAATCAATTCTCTATCATTATATCCCACCTCTCTAAAATCCATTTCAATATTATCTTCCCATCTACGTCTCGGCCTCCCTAAACGTCTTTTTCCCTCCGGCCTCCCAACTAACACTCTATATGCATTTCTGAATTCGTCCATACGTGCTACATCTGCATTTAATGTTCCTAATTATGTCAGATGAAGAATACAATGCGTGCAGTTCTGTGTTGTGTAACTTTCTCCATTCTCCTGTAACTTCATCCCTCTTAGCCCAAAATATTTTCCTAAGCATCTTGTTCTCAAACACCCTTAACCTATGTTCCTCTCTGAAAGTGAGAGTCCAAGTTTCACAACCATAAAGAACAACCGGTAATATAACTGTTTTATAAATTCTAACTTTCAGATTTATTGACAGCAGACTGGATGATAAAAGCTTCTCAAAAGAATAATAATAGACATTTCCCATATTTATTCTGTGTTTAATTTCCTCCCGAGTATTATTTATATTTGTTACTGTTGCTCCCAGTTATTTGAATTTTTCCACATCTTCAAAAGATAAATTTCCAATTTTTATATTTCCATTTCGTACAATATTCTGGTTACGAGACATAATCATATACTTTGTCTTTTCGGGATTTACTTCCAAACCTATCTCTTTACTTGCTTCAAGTAAAATTCCCGTGTTTCCCTAATCGTTTGTGGATTTTCTCCTAACATATTCACGTCATCCGCATAGATAAGCAGCTGATGTAACCCGTTCAATTCCAAACCCTCTCTGTTATCCTGGACTTTCCTAATGGCATATTCTAGAGCAAAGTTAAAAAGTAAAGGTGATAGTGCATCTCCTTGCTGTAGCTCACAGTGAATTGGAAACGCATCTGACAAAATTGACCTATACGGACTCTGCTGTACGTTTCACTGAGACACATCAATTTTAAATTAATAAAACTGTTTGATACAATTTTATTGACTCAATTACGAAGTAATTACAACCGAAACAGAAGATATTTCACAACGTGGACAATAAATGGCCTAACTCGAACAAAATAACCAAACACAGAATAACTTTATATATAAACGAAGACGAGAATGCACCGATTATCTACGGAAAATAGGCCTAATCAACGCCATAATGAACAAGTTTCGTAACGTACATACCATAAGTTTCCTATGGTACAGAGACGGTAACATCGAATGTACATTTATGCTCGACCATGCCGAAATGTAGTAATTATACACCTGGTAGCAGACCTTTAATGCATGTCATTAAAGTACACCTACTCATTAAAGGTCAGGTCTTTCAGCCAATGACGACTCAGGTTACAACTGTTCAGCCAATGACAGGTCAGCTTTCTACCGCAAATATCGATTATTCTCGGATATGCAATCGAAAGAGAATTAGCGAAAAGTCACGGAGGCTGGAAATCCAATACTGTCGCAGAAGGTTATGTTCTGTTACTATAACAATTAGCGTTAATTGTAAATAATATGCAAATAAATTCAATTTGTCATCTCGTTTTTCAATGTCTAATTTAATTTCAATGTTATCTCTGTAGGTTCTTATGGCCTAGCAAGGTCAATGTGGACATCTGTTCCTCGGAAAAAATCAATACTTTCGCGTCTGCGCACATCTCACAACATACGGGACATTGCTAAAAAATTAATAATATCAAGTTAGAAATATGGTGGAGCATAAAAAGTCGTATGAAACTCGCCTATAATGGTAATTAAGAAGCTCGTATGAAAATTATGAAACTCGCTTGGCTCGTTTCATAAATATCCATACTGACTTCTTAATTACCTTCATTATAGGCTCGTTGCATAATGTACTATTATGATGTTGCAATAAACACATTGTACAACGTTTTTTTCCCCCACTTTCAAATTTCACGATCTGAAGTCTTCAATTTGAGAAATAATTTGTTACTATCCTCAAAAAGAATATGTAGGATACTTCAGCTGTATCAGGATTTTTGGCCACCAGGCAATATTACCTAACACTACAGATCCACTTTACCATGAACAAAATATCTGAGGAAGTATGCACTTGAGAGCTGGCCAATAGGGATTTTCCGAGAATTCGAAAGCACAGTTTACTAATGCGATAGCTATCTATGGGGAAGACAAATGATAGCAGTGGTTTGCATTCTTCTAGTGGAGAAACAATAAGAAATATCGAAAGAAAAGAAAAGCAAAGAGAGATTGGAGATTGGCACGATACCAGACAGAACAAGTGTTACAGTATTGTGGGCACCCCGCTCTCCTAGAAGGGCGGGGGGAGGGTGGAGCTATGATTGTGACAAATTGCATACAACTCTTTTAAACTGTGAAATGTGTGTTGCGGATATTGTTCGTTGCACTGCCCCATAAAACTCGCCCCCTTCCGCTTTTCGCGGTATGATTTAAACAACGTTAATGCAATATTGCAGCCAGATAAAAATGGACGTCTTTTTTGATAATAAATAAGGGAAGATGCATTATTTCAGCTGTAATTTGCTGCACTCAAGTACTGCTGAATTTACTGTGCACTCTAAACTACATCGTGTGCGCCATGCTTGTTCCGGCGAAATGACGGCCATATAGCATCAGACATAACAGCGCAGAGCCACAATAAATCCAGCTGGATTCGACTTATCCACGCGGGAATAAATTGCAAGTACTTCGGAAAGCACGATTTAGAAATTATCTTTCTTCAACCTTATTTTCATCTGCAATATCTACTTTCACACCCCCTACTTTCTTCCCTTTTTCCTCATCCAGCTCCTCTTTATCTCTTCATTTCCTCCTCGCATTCTTTCCTTCTTCATTCGCTCTCCAGACTTCTCTTTTTATTTTCATATTATCTCTTCGTGTATTTATTTAAGGGGAGAGGATGGTATTTTTTTAACTTTTTTCCTATTTGGTGTAAAATATTAATTCTTTGTATGTAGAGAGCTCATAACTGTAGGAAGTCAACCGAATATAAATATTTTGAAAAAAAAAAAAGAATATTTGGGGGCCCAAATTTGAAAAAAAAAAATATACCCAATGCAGGATTGTGCTAAAACCGATCTATCTAAACCGTTTTTAAAGATAGATTCAAACTTTTTTTTACAATGTATTTGCAAAAGCATGTTCTACATACTGACTGTAACAGAATTTTCATATTTGTCCCTACGTTTGTAAATTTTTTTAGTAGGTTATTTTACGACGCTGTATCAACATCTTAGGTTATGTAGCGTCTGAATGATATGAAGGTGATAATGCCGGTGAAATGAGTCCGGGTTCCAACAGCGAAAGTTACCCAGCATTTGCTCATATTTGGTTGAGGGGAAACCCCGGAAAAAACCTCAACCAGGTAACTTGCCCCGACCGGGATTCGAACCCGGGCCACCTGGTTTCGCGGCCAGCCGTGCTAACCGTTACTCCACAGGTGTGGACTACGTTTGTAAAATAAACAATTAAAATTTAATAACAATTTTCTGATTTCCTTTCTTGCAAACAAACAGACGTATTTTTTTAATGAAATCAATTAACAAAATTCTGTTACAGAGAAAGTTTCCTAATAGTCTAAAGAATGAGAGTTATAAATTTCATGCATGTATCTTTAATAGATCAGAAATTATATTCATTTTTGTTGGCAATGTAGCAAAAAAAAAAAAATGAAGTTACTGGAAACCGATAAAAGAGGGCGTGTGATTTAAAAATCCATAACGCAGGAAGTTTAAAAATGACGTCTCAACATCCGATAAGGGCACAAATACCCACAAAATGTTATGAAATGCATTCCACACATATCAAAGGGTATTTTAAATAATTTTTGTTTAAATTTAATTTACCAGAAACAACAATAAAAGTGGGCGAGAGATTTAAAAATCCATAACGCAGGAAGTTTAAAAATGGCGACTCAAAATCCGATAAGGGTACAAATACCCACAAAATGTTATGCAATGCATTCCACACATATCACAGGGTATTTGAAAGATTTTTTTTTTTTTTTGAAAATTTAATTTACTAGAAACAACAATAAAAGTGGTCGAGTCATTTAAAAATCCATAATGCGGAAGTTTAAAAATGGCGACTCAAAATCCGATAAGGCCACAAATACCCACAAAATATTATGCTATGGATTCCACATATATCACAACGTATTTTAAAGATTTTTTTTTTTAATTTACTCATTTTTCACCAAAAAAATACCATCCTCTCCCCTTAATCTCTTCGTTTTCTATTTTCCTCTCTCTCCAATATATCTCTTCCATTTCTTCTCTAGCCTCATTCCTTCGGAATCTCTATAAGATTTTTGTTTCTTTTCTTCCTCTTCTGAAGTTTCTAAGCATGTTTTTTTATTCATATCTCTTTTCGTCTCTTTATATCTTTTCTCTTTGCCGTCCCAATCATTTCGTCATCTTTCCTGTTGATTTCATTCTCCACATCTGTATTCTATCCATTATTCTCTTCATTTATGGTCTTCTTGTAATCATTTCTTCTCTTCAAAGGCCTACTCATAATTTTTTTATATCTTAATCCTCTCAAACCTCATTCTAGTTCTCAATTGTTTCCCATACGTTTTGTACATTTCACACAAATTCTCTCACTTTCTTCTCCACCTAATCCTTGTCCTTAATTCTTCCTCATACTTTTAATCTTCTTATTCACCTCAATCCTTCATCTCAGTTTCTTCTTCATATCAATTCTCTCCCCATTTCTTCACCTCAATCCTCTGCAGCTAAATCCTTGTCGTCATTTTCTTCTTCAGTTCAATACTTATTCTCATTTTCATTTTCTTCTTCAGTTCAATTCTTATTCTCATTTTCATTTTCTTCTTCAGTTCAATTCTTATTCTCATTTTCATTTTCTTCTTCAGTTCAATTCTTATTCTCATTTTCATTTTCTTCTTCAGTTCAATTCTTATTCTCATTTTCATTTTCTTCTTCAGTTCAATAATTATTCTCATTTTCATTTTCTTCTTCAGTTCAATTCTTATTCTCATTTTCATTTACTTCTTCAGTTCAATAATTATTCTCATTTTCATTTTCTTCTTCAGTTCAATTCTTATTCTCATTTTCATTTACTTCTTCAGTTCAATAATTATTCTCATTTTCATTTTCTTCTTCAGTTCAATTCTTATTCTCATTTTCATTTACTTCTTCAGTTCAATAATTATTCTCATTTTCATTTTCTTCTTCAGTTCAATTCTTATTCTCATTTTCATTTTCTTCTTCAGTTCAATTCTTATTCTCATTTTCATTTTCTTCTTCAGTTCAATTCTTATTCTCATTTTCATTTTCTTCTTCAGTTCAATTCTTATTCTCATTTTCATTTTCTTCTTCAGTTCAATAATTATTCTCATTTTCATTTTCTTCTTCAGTTCAATTCTTATTCTCATTTTCATTTACTTCTTCAGTTCAATAATTATTCTCATTTTCATTTTCTTCTTCAGTTCAATTCTTATTCTCATTTTCATTTACTTCTTCAGTTCAATAATTATTCTCATTTTCATTTTCTTCTTCAGTTCAATTCTTATTCTCATTTTCATTTACTTCTTCAGTTCAATAATTATTCTCATTTTCATTTTCTTCTTCAGTTCAATTCTTATTCTCATTTTCATTTTCTTCTTCAGTTCAATTCTTATTCTCATTTTCATTTTCTTCTTCAGTTCAATTCTTATTCTCATTTTCATTTTCTTCTTCAGTTCAATACTTATTCTCATTTTCATTTTCTTCCTCAGTTCAATGCTTATTCTCATTTTCATTTTCTTCTTCAGTTCAATTCTTATTCTCATTTTCATTTTCTTCTTCAGTTCAATGCTTATTCTCATTTTCATTTTCTTCTTCAGTTCAATAGTTATTCACATTTTCTTCTTCAGCCCAATCTTTCTTCTCATTTTTTTTCTTCAGCCCAATCTTCTTATTTTCTTCTTCAGCTCAATCCTTATTTTAATTTTCTTCTTCAGCTCAATCCTTAATCTCATTTTCTTCTTCAGCTCAATCCTTAATCTCATTTTCTTCTTCAGCTCAATCCTTAATCTCATTTTCTTCTTCAGCTCAATCCTTATTCATATTTTGTTCTTCAGCTCAATCCTTAATCTCATTTTCTTCTTCAGCTCAATCCTTAATCTCATTTTCTTCTTCAGCTCAATCCATATTTTCATTTTCTTCTTCAGTTGAATCTTTCTTCCCATTTCCTTCAATCAAACTTCTTCTCGTTTTGTTTACCTTATCCTTTTCCTCATATTTTCACCTCATGCTACTCATTTTGCTTAATCTCTTACATCGTCTATATCTTTATTTTGCTTTTCCCTCATTTTAATTTGAAATCAGCGTTTCTTCTGTTAAAATGCATTTTGTTTTTGAAATCTGTTCTTTGAACTTTTTATCTATGTCGATTCAATTTAGCGGTTTGTACATCCATAACCAGTAAATATAATATTTTTCCTATTATGAACACATTTTATAATGCGAATAATAATAATAGTAATGACAATAATTTATTATTATTATTATTATTGTCATCGTCCTAGTGAGCCTTCCACTCCGCTGTAATAGGACTATTCGTAATTAATGGGCTCCTTTGTTTAGATGGTCAGCATTACGGAAAACCAAAGCAAAAAAATTCTTCAACCAAACAATTGCTGTGGAAGAGACATGGCTGCTAAAATCTGACTGAGTGCTCCCTCCGTATTTGAGGCTTGAAACGCTGACACTTCAGGCATAGGGACGCACATTCCTAATGCCTTGTTTAACTTTATCGTTAGGGCCTATCTTAAATTTTATACTTCCACTCTTGACGATAAAAATGACCTGTTTTTGTGCCTGCAACGAAAATGTTTTTCTCGAAAATCATCACTAAAGAACACACATTTTCTTCTAAAGTAAAGAAACACTTTCTGTAATTGGCCTATAATTTTAGATAACATGTGAAGTGGTGTTAAAACATTTCTGCTGTAAAGTTAATTAAAGTCCTAAAACCTACTTTTAATTTAGGTACCTGTAAAACTGGTCAGGAAGTGAGTGGTGAGGGGTGAGTTGGGGAAGGCAATGGCGCCGTTCTTTTTTTTTTCCTTTCAGAAAACAGACTGAGGGTTGACCACCGGCTTCAAGTCTCTGGCAGCTGAAGAATATTCTTGACCGTTCCGAGAGTGTGACACAAGAGGACAAAACATAAGCCTGCAGTTACATTATTTCCATACTTAATTACAAACAGTTTTAATTTCATCTTGATACAGAGGCACTGGGAGCTGATGCAGCAATGTCTGCTGTTCGTACACAAATAAGTTTAAACGTTTTTATGAATCTTCCTTTCACAATCTCGAGTCAGTCAACGAAGTATTTAATATCTGATATAATAATAATAATAATAATAATAATAATAATAATAATAATAATAATCATAATAATAATAATAATAATAATTATTATTATTATTATTATTATTGCAATTATATCACATATTAAATACTTCGTTGACTATTATTATTATTATTAATCATAATCATCATCAGAAGAAGAGAAGAAGAAAAAGAAGAAGAAGAAAACCGTCTACTAGAAACGTATAATTACCTATTAAGGAAAGAAAACCAATTACCCAATTTAACTTATATCCTACTACACACAAAATCTTCAAACGACTAGGACTCTAAATGCAGAGAGCTGGCTAATAAAAGTGAAAGTATTTTGTAAAAAAAAAGGAAACTTCCATAAACTACAATATAGGCCTATTATCATCGACTATTCCGGAAACGTTTTCTGAACTATCTGCTGCATAGGCCTACAACTGCTAAGGTCTGCCGTTCTACCATCATAAGCAATAGTCCGACATAGGCCTACTTTAACACACATGAGCAATAGAAAGACAAACTTGGCTGGCAATAAAACCATCAGGGGTGGGAATGATACTGAAATTCCAGTATTTGGAATGCAAATAAAAATATATACAGCAGATTATTTTACAACTATAATTGTCCTGCAGACTATTCATTCATTCACAGTTTTTTTGGCAAAGGGCAGGGCCTTCACTGCAAACCCAGAATTCTCCAATTTTTCCCTATTTTCCGCCTTTCTCTTAGTCTCCGCATATGATCCATAGCCTACATCTAATGTCGTCTATCATCTGATATCTTCTTCTGCCCCGAACTCTTCCCCCGTTCACCATTCCTTCCATTGCATCCTTCAGTAGGCGGTTTTTCTCAACCAGTGACCCAGCCAATTCCTTTTTCTGTTCCTGACCAGTTTCAGCATCATTCTTTCTTCACGCACTCTTTCCAAGACAGCTTCATTTCTTATTCTGTCTGTCTACTTCACACGCTCCGTTTTCTCCACATCCACTACCTACTTCTATTCGATTCTCTTCACTTCGTCGTTTTTTTATTTTTTATTATTTTTTTTTAATTTTATTGGGTTATTTTACGACGCTTTATCAACATCTAGGTTATTTAGCGTCTGAATGAAATGAAGGTGATAATGCCGGTGAAATGAGTCCGGGGTCCAGCACCGAAAGTTACCCAGCATTTGCTCGTATTGGGTTGAGGGAAAACCCCGGAAAAAACCTCAACCAGGTAACTTGCCCCGACCGGGAATCGAACCCGGGCCACCTGGTTTCGCGGCCAGACGTGCTAACCGTTACTCCACAGGTGTGGACCACTTCGTCGTAATGTCCATGTTTCTGCCCTATACAATACCACACTCCACACAAAACACTTCACTATTCTCTTCCTTAGTTCTTTTTCCAAAGGTCCGCAGAAGATGCTCCTTTCTCTATTGCCATTGCTATCCTTCTTTTGACTTCCTGGCAGCAGCTCATGTTACTGCTTATAGTACACCCCAAGTATTTGAAGCTGTCCACTCACTCTACTGCCTCATTTTGAAATCGCACGTTTACCTTCTTTATTTTTCTTCCGATAACCATGGTCTTCGTCTTGTTGGCATTTATCTTCATCCCATACTGCTCACAGCTGTCATTTAGCTCCAGTAGCATATCCCTTAGTATCATCTCTTCTGCTAACAACGCCGTATCATCACCAAATCTTATGCACTTTATTCTTCACCATTCCCATTTCTGAAGTAATTGTCATGTATTATGTCTTTATTTAATGCTTATAATATGAACCGATCCTATGTTGTTAATTTTAACTTATTTTATTAATAGTTAAATGTAGTTTTTTTTTACTTAAGTTATTGTACTGTAAAAATGTTGTTTTCAATTATCATGTTGTTAGGTTTATTATATCACATCCATTGAACTTTTTTTTTTTTTTGGAAATGTGTATTATCGGATGGTGCCATTCATTTCACATTATTTCTAATATGATGTTATAGTAGATGTGTGTTAATATCAGTAACAATGTTTTATTTTTCATTTCATGTTGCACACATCGTCTATGTCATCGGATATGTTCAACATTTTATTACTATTATTGATGTGGTCTTTTGTCAATTATTATCTGAACACAGTTACAAGGTCGAAGTGTACTTTTGTGATCTCAGTAAACACGTAATCCATCGTTTCCACGACAGTGAATATTTTTAATTACGTAGAATTTTTTTATAAGTAACTCAATTCATATCTTTCATTTTTTACATAGGCCGACCTAATATATATACGTTTTGGAACATTTCTTGTATCATTATTTTGATATTCACCACTTTATTTTTGCTTACATATATTTCACTATTTAACTTAAACAATAGAATAAGTATTTTAACAGCCTGAAACTTGTAATATTACTTTTTAATTATTTAATGTAAACTCCACTCTCGGTCACAAGCTTTTGCTTCATCGGGAGTGCCAACCAAAAGTGTACCATTATTATTATTATTATTATTATTATTATTATTATTATTATTATTATTATTATCATTATTATTATCATTATTATTATCATTATGCCTGTTGTCGAAACTCAAGGTCAAATTGACTCAATTTATTTTGATTTTAGCAAAACATTTGATCTAGTTCCTCACAAAATTTTATTAAACAAATTAAGTAATTTTGGTCTCTCCACGAAGTACGTGAATTGGTTTGAAAACTATTTAACAGATAGACAATCTTGTGTTAGACTAGGTAATTCTCTCTCGGATCCATTTAATAGTTTATGTGGAGTCCCTCAAGGGTCTACTTTGGGGCCTCTCTTATTTTTATTATTTATAAATGACATAAGCAAAAGAATACGTTCTAGCTTTCTTTTATTTGCGGATGATCTCAAAATCTTTCTCAAAATTAGTAGTTTGGCTGATTGTCAAATTCTTCAAAAGGATATCAATTCAATTGCACTTTGGACTGTTGTAAACGTAATGAAAATTAATCAATCCAAAACTTTTGCTATTTCTTTCACAAGTAAAACAACCTCCCAAAAATTTAATTATACTCTTAATAATGTCATAATTACTAGGAAAGATAGTATTAGAGATCTTGGTGTCTTACTTGATTCTAAATTATATTTCCATGATCATGTGTAATATATTTATACCCATTCATTAAGAATGCTTGGTCTAATTAGATCTATAACTTATTCTTTTTCTACTCATATGTGTTTATTAATTTTATACTACCTGTATACATTGATCAGATCCAAGCTTGAATATGCATCTGTTGTATGGAACTCTATTACTTCCACTGACTCGGCTAAGCTTGAGAATATTCAAAGAAAATTTATTTCCCTTTGTTCTTATAGATTTTTACATAATTCTGATGACTATAAATATGAGATTAACTGCAAATATTTTAATTGCTGTAGTTCATTTGCCAGACGTCAAGATCTTGATTACTTATTTTTTTGTAAAGTTCTTAATAATTAACTTTTTTTCTTCTTATTTCTTTAGCATTTAGCACTGTAATCTTAAGTTATTATTGCTAGGAAATAGTTTAAAAACTTCAACTGCATTTAGGTTGGTACCATTGAGAACCAAAAGCAGCATGTTCACTCGACAGTCCCTCAGGTCAGTGTACAGAGACCGGTGCCCTCTATTAACACGAACAATAGCAATCCTACCTGCCCACTGCCCTGTACCGCAGACATACTCAAGGCTGCGCTTTCTTTCTCTCCTTTGTCACTTAATGTTGTTCACGTGAATGCACAAAGTCTGTTGTGTCATTTTGACGAATTTTCTTCTATCTTCTCACCTTTAGACATTCACGTTATTCTTATCTCCGAATCTTGGTTACATCCTAATCTTCCTTCCACTCTCGTAAACCTTCCTGGCTATACGCTTTGCCGTAATGACAGAGAGGGCAAGAGAGGCGGAGGGTGGCTGGTTATATTAGATCCGATTTGCGACCTAAAATTATTCATAATTCTCCAAGCCAGTACTCTGCCAAACCCGAGTTCATGTTCATTGAAATTTGCACCTTATTCACAAAATGTCTAGTGTGTGTCGTATATAAACCCCCACATATATATGACGTAGATGATTTCGAAACCGCCTTACTAAACGTAACGCCGCAATATGAGAACGTTATAATCATGGGTGACTTCAATTCAAACTTACTTGACTCACATTCTAGTACGACTAAAAGACTTCAATCATTCTTTCAGTGCCTTGATATGGTAATCCTACCCCTAGCTCCCACACATCATACGGAAGGTACAGACACATTACTGGACTTGATAATTACTAACAATGCCGACAAAATACTGACGCATGGACAGTTGCCTGCACCAGGACTATCAGGGCATGATATCATTTATCTATCATTTAATCTGCAGTGTCCTAAATCGGCTCCCAGAGTAATTACTTACAGGGATATTAAAAGAATAGATGATATTGCACTGAAAGAAGACGCTGCACAACTTCCATGGCACATGATCTGGACATTACGAACTGTAGACGAGAAAGTAGACTTATTCAATACGTTAATACTTCAACTTTATGACAAACACGCACCATTAAAGACCAAACGTACCAGAAGAAACCCAGCCCCTTGGATGACGACTGAAATACGTAGCCTGATGTCCGAACGCGACTTAGCTTATAGAAAATACACCCGCAACAAAAACGACGAATATTTTAACTCCTATAAACACCTAAGAAATAGAACGACTCAACTAATAAGAAACGCTAAACTGAAATACTCCTACAAACTTATAGAACCCAACACAACCCCTTCCGAATTATGGAAAAATCTGAAGGTTATTGGACTTGGAAGGGCTAGTGAACAAGCAGACATTCCCATCCCACTTGACCGCTTGAACGAACACTTTGTAAAGGACCCGAGCTTGAACGACACAACGAAACAAGACACAGTTTTGCCTGACTCAGTTCCCCCAACTCGAGACAAATTCTATTTTACCGACGTCACTCCCATTGACGTAATGAAAGCCATCCGACGCATCAAGACAAAAGCCCAAGGGCCGGACAACATTAGCATAATACTTATACAGAAAATACAAGAGATAGTAATACCTACGATTGCACATATATTCAATAGTTCCTTAATCACTTCAACTTTCCTAAAATATGGAAGCAAGCTTTCGTTCTTCCTCTTCCAAAAGTCAAAGTTCCCACCGACCCGAACGACTATAGACCAATCAGTATCCTGCCAGCCATTTCAAAAGCACTGGAAAGAATCGTACACAGACAAATTACTAACTACATGAACGAACACAAACTATTCGACGAGTATCAGTCAGGTTTCAGAGCTGGACACAACACAAGCACTGCTCTACTTAAAGTGACCGAAGACATTCGTGAAGCAATCGACTCTAATAAAGTAACAATACTAACACTTCTTGACCTTAGCAAAGCTTTCAACTCTGTAAATTTTGACCTGCTCACCCATAAATTGAGAAATATGTATTTGTCAGAGACTGCTGTGAGTTGGTTCGAATCCTACTTACGGGGAAGACAACAATGTGTTGTATCCGGGAATCGAAGCTCCTCCTGGCTTGACATAACATCAGGTATACCACAGGGGTCGGTACTCGGACCATTGTTGTTCACAATATATGTCAATGATATTACATCTCTTGTAAGGCATTGTAACTATCACTTGTATGCTGACGACCTTCAATGCTACATCTCTTCCCGCTTAGACCGAGTAAATGACGCTATAGATAAATTGAACGAAGACATTGACTCGATTGTGACATGGACAAAGAAACTCCGTCTTAAAATCAATCCTGGAAAGACACAAGCAATTATATTAGGACACAAACGGCAAACCGACGCTGTAAAACACCTCGACATTTCCCCTGTTAAAGTAAGTACAGTGCATATCCCTTTCAGTTCTTCAGTAAAAAATCTTGGCATTCACATGGATAATAATCTCAACTGGGACATGCAAATCACAGAAACCTGCAGAAAAGTATATTCTATTATCCATGTGCTAAAAAGGATAAATGTTCATCTCCCTCTTGCTTAAAAAAGTCCCTTGTGCAGACACTTGCATTTCCCTATTTCGACTATGCGGACATTTTACTGACTGACCTCTCCAGCGACAACAAAATGAAACTTCAACGTGCTCATAATTTGTGTGTACGTTTTGTAAGCAATGTTCGTAAATATGATCATATTACCCCATCCCTGGAAGCAATAGGTTGGCTTAAACTAGATAAGAAAAGAAATTTACATTCACTTCTCTTTCTCTTCGAAATCTTGAACTCTTCTATTCCTTCGTACCTGTCGTCTCGCTTCACTTACCTTTCTTCCCACCATAATCTGAACACACGCTCTCGTCATGAAACAATACTAACAATACCATCCCATCGCACCTCCTCATACTCATCTTCTTTCACAATAGCCCTGCCAAGACTCTGGAATTCGCTACCTGCTAGCATCAGGGACTGTCGAAATAAAATTGAATTCAAACGAAAACTTACTAGGCACTTCGTCAGTAATTGATTACTTGTAAATAGTTTCTTTAATCTATCACAAAATATTTCAATATTCAGTAATTTCATCACTATACAATTTTGTTATTCTAGATTTAATTTGTAATTCAGTAAATATAAAATATTCTTTGTTTCTCTATGATAAATTATCTAGCTTTAATTATTCAGGTAATCTTTTCGTACTTTGATTTTATTGTAATTGTAAATTTAATACTAATTGTAATATTATTTGTAATTGTAATTGTAAATTTAATACTAATTGTAATTTTATTGTTGATATTGTAGTTGGAATCTCCTGGTAGAGGGGCAGAGAAGGCCTGACGGCCTTATCTCTACCAGGTTAAATAAATAAATACTAATACTAAATACTAAGGGTGATATTAATTGTGAATCTTTCCTAAGCAATATCAGTCTTCGTATTCCTGCTAAGGGTTTAAGATATCATAAAAGTTTTACAACAGAAATTCTAAATCTCTCTCTCCGGTCTGCAGATGTATAAAATATGCTAATTTGCATGGATTAAACTTGGATCCATTTAATGTGTAGTATATATTTCGAAGTTTTATATCAGTTTCCATTTATATTGTGACAGCGACGTGAGAATCGAACTCACGACCAGCGTCCCGCAAGAAAGCAGATCGCACAGGCTCCACGGAACATTGAGTGACGTCGCGCGGTGGAGAGAAGAGAGAGGGTGTATTACGTCACGCGACGAGTCTGCGCGCGCAGCTGCTACTTGACGCAGTGAATGTGGAACGAACTTCTCGACTATTCCAGACGTCTGTCGATGTAGAGATATTGAGATAATTCTCTACACACCTGTAGAAGGTTCTCGCAACTATGATTTTGCTATAAAAGAGCAGGCGCCAGCGAACTAGAGAGAGTTTCCAGTTTTACAGAGTTTTCAGTTAGTAAGCCAGAGCAAGCAAGCCAGCCGGAGTTCGACTCGAGTGTGCGTCCGCATCTGCGTCAGCATCCGAAGGCCTGAGTTCGAGTGCAGTGGACCGCAGTTGGAGGGACCTGAGTTCGAGTGCAGTGGATCGCAGTTGGAGGGACCCGAGTTCGAGTACAGTGAACTGTCTCTGAAGGTCTGTGGTTCGAGATACCGTGAACTCGAGTGACTGAGATAGAAGAACTGTGAACTGAGAACTGATAGTTCTGATTTGTAAATAGTGCTTTGTAAATATTAGTTAAGAGTAACAGTTCATTGTTGTGCGTAATAGTCCAAGCAAACTGTCATTGTCATCGGTGGAGTGCTATAACGAATACTGTGTTGAGTGAAGATCCAATTGTTGACGAGAGCGTTTAAGGTGAATTGTAGAAAAGAATTATTGTTGTGACGAATAAATTACATTGTTGTTACTAATAAAATTCACAATATCTTTTGTTTAAATATGTATTTTAATATTATTCTCGCTAACTTTTATATCATTTTGCTATTTATTAATTTACTTGATTCCATCCTTACATTTTCAAATACAATTACTTTTATCTCATTATGCTATGTAGTTTAGTCATCCATGTTATCCCGTCCATTCATTGTCATTATTGTCGTTGTATTATAATCTTGTATATCTTTGTAATACTATTTTATATGATTCCATTCTTCATTTATGATTCCATTATTTCATTTGTAATTATCATTTTAATTAATTGCCATTAATTTAATTATTTCTTTGTACTTTTATTGTAAATTATTGCTGATGTTTTTGTTACATTGTTTGTGCTGAACTGTAATTGGCCTCTGGCTGTTGTACAGCACATTAAATATAAGGAAATAAATGAATAAATTATTATGTAAAAGTTTTCTTTTTCGAGGACAGTACGGTATATCACTGTCATTCCAAGGCTTCATCATCTGACATTAACGTGATCAGACACCGTCATGGTACGAAGTCTACCTGAAACTTACGTTAGGAATTATGACTGACAGATGGGGTGCAGATATACGCCCTTCTTCCGGAAAATAAAATAGCAATTGTCGCTTGTTGGTAAGGGTGGGAGGAGGGGTTGGCAGAAGTCCCCAAACACTTCGCATTCTCTTCGGCCATTCAGCAGAGCCAAACCACAGGAAGAGAAAGAGCAGAAGAAGGGAGGGGGGTAGTCCGTCAGCGAGATTCAATTTAGACCCCGGGATCTATTCGTTGCAACGCCGTCCTTCTGAATGACTGGCCCATAATTACTTACTACACGGGCAGACAGGACTTCCCTTCCCACGAAGTAAAAAAGACCACCACCGTAGGGACGGCCCTTGCTCATAGCAACCACCTCAGGTCCCTTTATAGTCCCCCAATTGTCAAGTCATTTCCTACTCGTTAATAAAAAAAAAAGAAGAAGAGGAGTGAAGGTGGGCTGGTTGCTATTCAGGTCTGTTTGGTTTTCAGGAGACGAGAGACTTAAATGACATCTGTACCAAGAATAAAGCCAGTCGCCAGCTCCCGAAGGACTCTGATATCTGTATTTGGGCTATTCCATATCAAATTGATCAGTAAAAAACCTCGCATTTCTTTTATACTCTAATTTTTTCCCTACTTATACAAGGTGCTGAGGAGAGTGCATTTTCAAAAATATACTATCGAAAGTCAAACGGTTTTCGTATTATTGAGCGACAAATTTAGCATATTTTATAAAAACAAGCCTCTTTCAGCGCTCAGAACTCTGGAACCATTTACTGCAGAACATTGAACGAGAGCTCATTTTGAAGCTGACATTTGGTAGGTTATGTTAAGGAGTAATCCTTATTTTTATTGTACACAGAAAGACAGATAATCTGATTTTACTTGCTTTTAGGCCATTTGTAAGAATGTAAAAAAATATTGAGAAAAAACCTTGCATTATTAAGAGGGATTCGGCATTGTTTGCTTAGTGGTTCGGCAATAAGTTTCGAGGGTATTAAATAGATTATTTTCACACGCCTGGACTTGAACGGCGCAGTACCCCACGCACTGGCCGAGAGCTGAAGATAAGCGAGCATTGGGCGTCATTTTACTCCTGTCTTTATGAAAACCTGTGATAAAGCTAGCACAGCCATGCGCTGCTAGACGACACATCACGTGTTTGTCTCCTGGCCTTGCTTGTCTCGGCTAGCTCCCGCCTCACAGTCAGCTGGTTACTTCACGCGCGTACTATTTATTTTCTTTATTTGATATTTTCAATACTTTCTTATCAACATACCATCAGTAAAAAATATGTGTTTATCTATACTTCCAATGCGGAATCTAACTATATATTTTTAAAATATTTTTTCCTAAATTAATGAGGAAAAATCTAAATTTCCCCATTTCCATAAAAAGTAAGAAAATCTGTTTATATGTCAATATAAACTTTAATTTCTCAGCATCAAAATAAACCATGATTTTGAACATTGGGTGAAAGGGTTTCGGAGCTACAACAGTTTAAAGTTGCTAATTTTATGAAAATACGACAAATTTAAATATTTTAAATTTAAACACTATGAAGTTCTGATGCCTCAAACTTTACACAAAGCATTGTATCACAATTCTCTACGTACAAAAAAAAGTTTGATTGTATTTAGAAATTGTAAGGTCAATTTTCTCTATATTTCGGTCGATTTGAGATGGAATAGCTCATTTAGTCAATTGAAGAGAATTTTAAATAAGTTTAACTCAACACCAGCAAAGGTCGTCTCAGGTTATTACTTTCTGTCACTGCTCCTCCAGGCCCCTCACGGCCGACTTGCTTGTCCATCTATGTTACTTCCTGCCCATCTGTCTGCCTGCTTTTGTTTGTTTCTTCATTTCCGCTTCGCACGTCCGTATCAATTTCCTTCACGTCACTTTAAACTGGAAATTCATTTTAGCATCTTTCAGTCATTATTCATTATTGTGAATGCAGTAACGACCAGTTCTAAAGTAACGAACAACGGATTTGCATTAAAGAATTTATGGAATGATACGCATACAAACGTCATCAACAAAATAATAAAACTGATTACTTCTCTCTTCCTACGTACTTCGTGTTACAAGTATTCGTCATCAGTTGCTGCTGTAGACTCATTTCCTTCGGATCTCCTATTTTTTCTCTCATTGCTCTATTCCACAAAAGTATGGTACAGTATAATAAAACATTAAAGTTACAATTCTTAAGTTTAAATAGGCCTATAAAACGAAAATGTTTGTATGATATTTGATAAATGTTATTATTATTTTAAGTGTTACTAGCATTATATGTTACTAATATTTACATTATTTACCTGATGCATGTAGCCTATAAGATATAACATTGTAATAAATATAAATAGATCATTTTCTTAATTAATAACAGTGTAGGCTATATCTGCAATAAATGATTTCTTAGCCACAGATACACTTGATTGTACTTGTCACTATCTCTTGTCACTAGAGAGTTTTTTAAATTTATATTTTCCCCGCCATTCATAAAATATTTTAATAGGATACCTCTTGCACAAAAGGAGAGATCTATAACTGAAACTTGATTAATATATTTCAATATTATTTTGTATTTATCCTGGTAATAATGAACAGTTTGACTCGTAGACATTTTGTTTTTCAGCATTAACTTCCCATGATTGTATGAGAAGATTCGAAGAGAACGGCAGTTACGTAGATCTTCGGCCCCCCCTACTACCAATAATGCACAACACAATGTCAATACGGCGGTTGCTGTCGTCTGGGATACAACGAACTTTTCTGTTGATTTTCGAGTTCGTCATTTTTTTCCTGGCTATTACCTATATGATTATTTAAGTTGTGTTAACTCTCGCTAAGTGGTTTTATATTTTATTTTATCTGTCTTAGTGTTTATTTTATTATTGTAAATATTTTTTGTTTTTTATTATTATTATTATTATTATTATTATTATTATTATTATTATTAATGAATTAATTTGTATTACTATCTTTGTATCATCTACGTCACGGTTATTATTATTATTATTATTATTATTATTATTATTATTATTATTATTATTACTATTATTTCTATCATCAAAATTATTGATCTCTGTAAAATTTATGTAGACTACTGGACTGTACCAGAGCACGAGCATATGCTCATTTCGGGTATCTATTCATATGTATTCATTTCAAATGTAAATTGTGAATAAATTAGAATTAGAATTATTGTAAAGTATGAATTGTATCTTTCTGTTCCACAAAATTATGTTGGCTACAACACCGTGACGTACTAATGTAAAAGTGATGTCATAAAAGTGACGACGTATATACAAGCTGTTTTCATTGTAGTACCTTACGCCTATAATAAGGTTATGTCCATCTTTATTTCTACAATAATATTGTATTTATGGAACTGTGGCAAAAAATGAATTACGCAAATATTCTTCTGAACACTGTTCTCATTTTACCTTGCAATTGTGATACTTTATAACTTAGTGTTTTTTTGATAATATGTAAGGAAAGACTTTTTGTCAAGGCAATTCTAGTTCTTGGCTATATTTTTATGAATTGCAGTAGAATCAATTTTAATTACCAGATTGCCCTACCAACAATCTTATATTCTTCTCACATCTATAGTACTTACCTTAAAACGTTCGTTATATTTAAATTCTGTTTCATATTGAATATGTATTATTTATTTATAAGTTATCTGAATTTCATTATTATTCCCATAAAATTCTCTGCAACTAAACCACATAAATAATGTCTGAAATTATTATAATGATATGAAATTAATAAAAATTGTTTAAAGATAGGCTACTCTTGTATTAACAATATTAGCTTCCCTTCAGTGGTAGAGAAACCTGTAGAAATTGTACAGTTACTTACTTACTTACTTACTTACTTACTGGCTTTTAAGGAACCCGGAAGTTCATTGCCGCCCTCACATAAGCCCGCCATTGGTCCCTATCCTGAGCAAGATTAATCCAGTCCCTACCATCATATCCCACCTCCCTCAAATCCATTTTAATATTATCTTCCCATCTACGTCTCGGCCTCCCCAAAGGTCTTTTCCCCTCTGGCCTCCCAACTAATACTCTATATGCATTTCTGGATTCGCCCATACGTGCTACATGCCCTGCCCATCTCAAACGTCTGGATTTAATGTTCCTAATTATGTCAGGTGAAGGATATAATGCGTGCAGCTCTGCGTTGTGTAACTTTCTCCAGTCTCCTGTAACTTCATCCCTCTTAGCCCCAAATATTTTCCTAGGAACCTTATTCTCAAAAACTCTCAATCTCTGTTCCTCTCTCAAAGTGAGAGTCCAAGTTTCACAGCCATACAGAACAACCGGCAATATAACTGTTTTATAAATTCTAACTTTCAGATTTTTTAACAGCAGACTAGATGACAAAAGTTTCTCAACCGAATAATAACTGGCATTTTCCATATTTATTCTGCGTTTAATTTCCTCCCGTGTGTCATTTACTTTTGTTATTGTTGCTCCAAGATATTTGAATTTTTCCACCTCTTCGAAGGATAAATCTCCAACTTTTATAGTTCCATTTCGTACAATATTCTGATCACGAGACATCATCATATACTTAGTCTTTTCGGGATTTACTTCCAACCCTATCTCTTTACTTGCTTCAAGTAGAATTTCCGCGTTTTCCCTAATCGTTTGTGGATTTTCTCCTAACCTATTCACGAAATCCGCATAGACAAGAAGCTGATGTAACCCGTTCAATTCCAAACCCTCTGTGTTATCCTGGACTTTCCTAATGACATATTCTAGAGCAAAGTTAAAAAGTAAAGGTGATAGTGCATCTCCCTGCTTTAGCCCGCAGTGAATTGGAAAAGTATCAGATAGAAACTGGCCTATACGGACTCTGCTGTAGTGGCAAAAAATACCGGACCGACCCTGGTAGCTGATTTCAGAGCCTTGTTCACTCCAGAGCACGATAGACTGGTAACTAAGACTTTCGTGGTTCGAATCCTGCCTGGGAAGAAAACTTTTTTTTGTTCCTTATTCAAATTTATTCCCAATACTTTTCGATTGCTGGTAAAATTCAAGTTCTGGGAATAATAAGTTAATTAAGTGGTAAAATATCGCTGCAATCGAAAAGTATTGTGCAAGTACAAAGTGATCTGTTGCAAGTTTCTGGTTCCTAACACAAAAAACTGCAGTCACTTTATGATTTTGGCTGCTCAAGATATTATTATGGTAGCTCCGCTGTACACCGACAACTTTCGATGTGGTCCAGCGCAGTTATGAAACATCCTGCTATGGAATTCAATTTGGCATGGGCAAGGATTGAGTGGTGCAGCAACAACACGGGTCCCACACAATTCGCTGAATGCGGGTGTTAATTGCAGAACTCGTAAAGAACGCGGCCGGAGGTTCAACGCAATTTAAAGCGGCGCGCAGGAGGCGTCTTTAATCCCCGCGTGATAATGAGACAACTTAGCCTTAATGGCGGCACTAAAATTGGTTTAATCACTTGCCTGTATCGAGGGTCAGCCTAGCGTAGGGTTCTTTAGGGTCAGCCTGCAATTATTAGGACTGTACAGCTGCTGCCTGCCCTTTGAAGTCCGCAGATATTGCCACTAGATTAATTCCCCAAGATACTGACTCCACAGCATGCCTCACGGAATATAACTTTTCAAATACCTAACCAAGTTCATAAAATACATTTCATTATTTGCTACAACTTACATTACGAGAAACGTGTTCACGATATTATAGACTTCGTTCAATCTGTTACAATTCTGTCAGATTTTGTAGATAACCGATAATCTCATGTTTTATTCTCATAAGATAATTACTTTTCCACCTACGGTCTCGAAATAATTTTACTTACTTACTTACTTACTGGCTTTTAAAGAACCCGGAGATTCATTGCCGCCCTCACATAAGCCCGCCATTGGTCCCTATCCTGAGCAACATTAATCCAGTCCCAACCATCATATCCCACCTCCCTCAAATCCATTTTAATATCATCCTACCATATACGTCGGCCTTCTCAAAGGTCTTTTTCCCTCAGGTTTTTCCAACTAACACTCTATATGCACTCCATTTTCCAAATTTGAAATATTTTAAAATTGAAGCTTTTAAAAAAGAAATTTGTAAAATTATTCATGAAATATAATATTAACAAATGTATTTACCTTTTATTTCTGTTGACTGTATTCATATTTTTATTGAATATCACTGGCTTCTGTCGGATTGTCAATTTATATTAAATGTGTATTTTTCTCTCTTTTTCTCTTTCTTCTTTATTCTTGCTCTTGTGTTGTGTTTATTGGTTTGAATTAAGTTACTTACTGTATTTAGTAAACTGTCCTTGTAAATTTTATGTTATATTATTGACTAAGACCACACCGTACACGAGCCTGGCTCTTACGGTAGTGTGGCTAGAAACATTTTTGTTTTATAAATGTAATTTGTACTCACTAGCTAGCAAGTTAAAAAAATAAAAAAATAAATAAAAAATATACATTTCTAGATTCACCCATACGTGCTACATGCCCTATCCATCTCAAACGTCTGGATTTAAAGTCAGATGAAAAATACAATGCGTGCAGTTCTGCATTGTGTAACTTTTTTCACTCTCCTGTAACTTCATCCCTCTTAGTTCCAAATATTCTCCTAAGCACTTTATTCCAAATTCTAACTTTCAGCTTTTTGAGAGCAGACTGGATGACAAAAGTTTCTCAACGGAATAATAACAGGTATTTCCCATATTTATTCTGCGTTTAATTTCCTCCCGAGTGTCATTTATATTTGTTACTGTTGCTCCAAGATATTTGAATTTTTCCACCTTTACAAAGGATAAATTTCCAATTTTAATATTTCCATTTCGTACTATGTTCTGGTCACGAGACATAATCATATACTTTGTGTATTTCTTTACTCGGTTCAAGTAAAATTCCCGTGTTTTCCCTAACAGTTTGTGGATTTTCTCCTAACATCAAAGTCTCATTTAATAGAGAAATATAAGAATTAGGTATCCATATGAAAGAAAATACTGTATATATAACAATTCACTATTGCAATATACAATATATGAAATTAATAGGTTTAAATATAAATACAAGCATAAAAACAAAAACCTACTTTTCTTAATTTTTCACAATTATTTATTTTTTGTCAGAAATGTATATTTTTTCTGTAACTATTGGACACAGAAGGCTCAAATTTTGAGCACTTATTTGCTAATGTGCTTTACATACTTTAACCAACCATTTTTAAATATATTAAACAGAAAAAGTGTTACTAGAATATTAATAAACCTATCACTTTTTTTAAATAAAAATACACACTTACGAAAACAAATAGAACTCATGAACTAAGGTACTATTACAAAACCCTAGCTTAAGTTTGATGCTACAAAAATATTATTGCCATAATTGAAATACAGAGCATATCAAAAGTCCGGTAACACTTTCAATATTTTATTACACAAAAACTACAAATGATAGCACTTTCAAACACACGTCAGTTTAAAGTCAAACTCTCAAAGTTCTGTTTACACCTTACAGAGATTCAATGTGTGAACCACGAGTGACTCGGCAGATGTCCAAACGATAATCAAACTCTTCCCATACCCTTTTCAACATATCCTCTGTGACCGTGGCGGCAGCTTCTCGAATTCTTGTTTTTAGTTCCTCTAAATCACGTGGCAAAGGCGGTACAAACACACGGTCCTTTAGGTACCCCCATAGAAAAAAGTCACATGCAGTCATATCGGGTGACCTTGGTGGCCATGTCATGAAACATCTGTCCCTTACTCCAGCACGTCCTATCCAACGATCAGACATCTCCGTATGCAGGTAAGCACGAACTGCATTGTGGAAATGTGGCCTCAATTTACCGGGTTCCCTTTAAAGACTTAGGTCTTTTACTTACCCACATACAACGCACTCGAAGATAAGAATTTCATATTAACTTCATCACAACTAAAAAACTACAGTACTTAACTGACAAGAAATGAAACTTTGTAAGATATAGGCCCGATTGTATAAACCATTTAATCTTAGATCAGAGGTTAAATTGATCCTTGTTTCAGCTGAACTTGGAATTTTGTGTTGTATAAAGTCTAATCTGAGATTAATTTGTCTCAAACTGAAGTCAACTTTGACTGAAGAAATTTCTCCGATTAAGTTAGATGATCCAAGTTCAGTTATTTCTTTTCTGTTTGAAATATACGAGTGACAGATTGTGCAAATAAAATATCCATTATTATTAATATTAATAGATATGATAGGTACATTTATATATATTTCTTTCAATTTTTTGCCTTAATACACAAACAATCTTATATTTTATAAGGATCTATCGTGTTAAGCAGTATCAAATAACATGATCTATAATTATATTATGTTTATGACAACCATTAATTATTAATGGATATGATAGGTACGTTCATAAATTTTCAATTAACTGCATTACTAAACGAAAATTGTCGTTTTATAAAGCTTTATTATGTTTAGCAGTATCAAACACCATAACATGACAACAACTCGGAGAACAGTCAACCTTCTTCTTATTGTCCGCCATTATTTACATTGCAAAAAAAAACAGTGTCTCCAACAGAGTGTACGGAAAGTCTCCAAAAAGTAGTTGTAAAGTCGCTAGATTTCTCATTATCAACAAAGAAAGATTGAATTTTGTCACTATGGGGTGCTAAAAAGGTCACTAAATCCCTATTTAAGCAATATAAAAGTTAAAAGAAATTGTTGTTGAAAAAGAGTTAAAGTCGCTAGATTGGCAACACTGAACAATCCTGACCGCGCATCACGTATTTCACCTGTTTATGCGATGTTGCCAAATCCTTTTCACGTGAACTTAGATTGCATTTGAACCAAGGTAATTTGATCGCAGAAAAGTTTTATACAATAGAAGAAGTGTCTGAACTCGGTTCACTTTTCGATCTTCGATCAAAGTTGATCTTTAGTCAGGAGTTTTATACAATTGGGCCATATTCATACTCCAAGGAGTGAGTGCAAAAAATAAACACTTTAGTTTAAAATGGTAAAAATTAGAATTTTCACACACGTGTTCCCTTAATCAAATAGCCAGAAAACGATCAGCACTTGTGATACGGCCTATGTTGATAAGTAGGTTACAATGGCTTCTTGGGGGTTTCTGTTCTCAAAGACCGACGAATCAATACAGACAGCTACCTGAGCATTCAAAATAGGGAGTGGATAACAGTCATTCACTGGCTGCCAAGCACACTCACGTAACCAGTGAGTCGACTCACTCACTCCCAATCAATTCCAGGCACCCAGCCGTCCGCAATCAAACATATTGAATTAGTGGCAGAAGAATCTCCATCTTGGCATGCATTGTGCCGCCATGATCGCATCCATTGGGGTTGACAGCCGTCTGCGCGGCTGACTCAAAGTCATGCCACAAAGGTCACCACAACCGTCCCTCCCCCCGGACACCCTGTCCCCGCATTTTCAATCAGACTTCTATTCGTCAATGGCGAAGGACCGGCTCTGGGGGGAGGGGGGGACAAGAAAAATAAAAACGTTGGACCAAGTCCCCGGGGTGGAATGGAATTAACGCTACCCTCGGAGGAATTGTAACCCAAGTATTGTATAATTCAAGGAAATGATGTGGATTGAAAACACACACCCTGAAAGCATTTGCTGGCCTTTTTTCTCCCTCCCTACCAGTTTCTTCTTTCGTCCCTCGTGCTCTACAGTACCTGGGAACAGATGTGTCTAGACGGTCTGGAATTGCACTGAATCGATTTTGCACATAAACAGCACTAAATGGAGGTCACCATTTTTCTAGCTTTTAAAAATAAACACTGCCTATACCATCTGTCAGTTTTAACATTCACAGAAGTCTTGCTATTCCCCTTCCAGCATTAGGAACTACATCCTACTGCGAACTCTCAGAAGTCGTTACCGAACTAAGTTGGCCTGATAGAATGTTGTTTATTACGCTTCGATTTGTGAATCATTTCTTCTTTTGAGAACGTTTCTGCCTTTCTGAGTTACTGATTCTTGAGAGATGTTCTTTCCATCCTTTCTTATCCCATCGAATTACACGAAGCATTGAACGTAAATTCCAGCAAATGGGCCTCAAAGTAAATGAGGGTAAAACCAAGTATATGGAGGTATCAATAAATCCCTCAGAAATGGAGTACCTTGAAGTAGGAGGATACAAGTTTGAAAAAGTAACCGAATTCAAGTAGTCCTACCTAGGTTCACTAGTCACGTTAGATAATAATGTGAGTGCAGAAATCCAACATAGACTCCTCACAGCAAACAGGTGCTATTATGGACTCCAAAAACAGTTAAGATCACATGATATCAGCCTCAACACTAAGTGCAAATTATATAAAACATTAATAAGACCAGTCTTGCTGTATGGACCTGAAACCTGGGCAGTTGGCAGTGCCGACAATTGTAGGCTGAGTATATTTGAGAGAAAGGTTCTGAGGACGATATACGGACCAGCAAATGATGAGGGCAGTTGGAGGAAAAGATATAACTATGAATTATGCCAACTTTTAAAGAACTAGATGTTTGCAGAGAAATTAAAGCTAGGAGAGTCAGGTGGCTGGGCCATATCTGTAGGAAGGATGAAAATGATCCTTGCAAGAAATTGACTCTCACTATACCTTTTGGCACCAGAAAAGTAGGGAGACTTCAGCTAAGATGGCTGGATAAAGTGGAGAAGGATATAATAGCAGCAGGTGTTAGAGGATGGAAAATAAAGGTGTAAGATCGAATGATATGGAAAAGCATCGTTGAGGTAGTCAAGGCTGGAACCCGGCTGTAGAACCAAAGAAGAAGAACTGAACGTAAATTCAGTTCTGCTGTAATACAGTGTGCAAACCTGCAGAACTTACACTGTAGATCGTACATCTAGACTGGGAATTTAAGTGCAATAAGAACTGCCAGAATACTGTGTGCAACTACGCACTAAAAACTTAGCAGTGTGAAAAAAATTTGTATTAAACATCTCTTCGTAGTGACAAATAATAGTTTGTCCATAAAAAGAAGAGGGGCTGTTAGAATTATTAGAATTATTTTCCGATTCGAGCTTATCGGAGCTTTCTATCCCTCATCATAGAACGTCTTTATACTCATCTTCCTATACTGTAGAAATACCTCGCCTCTGGAATTCGTTACCTAATGACGTCAGGGACTGCCGGACTTTATCACAATTCAAAATTAAATTGGAAAATTTTGTCTTAGTTAATGTTTTTTAGGTATTGCTAGAAGTATTGATTGGTGTTTTTTTTTCTTTTTCTTTTCTAATCTAGATTAAAATTGCAAGTTTCTTGTTTATGTTAGTTAATTAGCTAGTATACAATTAATTATTTAATCACTCATTTAAAGTTTGTGTGACTGCAACCTGTGTATATTTTTGTGTGGCTTTACTTTGTTTATAGTTTTTTTTCCTCTCTCTCTTTATTTTTTGTGTAGCTTTACTTTGTATATAGTGTATTTTTTTCTGTTTATTTCTATTATTCTATTTGTATTCCTGGTGTTTTGGAAGAGAATGCATGATGGCCTAAACTACACCAGAATAAATAAATAAATAAATAAATAAATAAATAAATAAATAAATAAATAAATAAATAAATAAATAAATAAAAATCGTGTTTTCTACAACGTCCCTGTTGCAATCTTGGTTCCATGCACCACCTATATATTCCGATGTTTCCTGAATTGCAATGCTGCACTCAATGCCATTCACATCAGCATTCTTATGTGAAAATACTTTTTTCTGCTCTGGTTTTCTTGAAGAAGAAATATAGAAATAAACTTAATGTTGAGGTAGACTTTCAACTTAAGATGTCTACAACTGAGTTAGATTTCGTAAAGCAACATCAGATGACCTTATGGCAAGTCTAAAAACGCAGCAAGATGTGATATAACGTAATAGTAATATGCATTACAAGAGCGGTATGTTGAAGTTTTCATGTTCGAGGAAAAGTTTGAAAAAGCGAAACGTAGTTGAGCTTCTTTAATTTCCGAGAATTAAAAGAAAACATACCGCTCGTGTATCGTACATTATTTTGTGCGAAGATCGTTTATTACATACCTGAAGGAGGAATTTCTAATTAGTCGCAACGAAATATCCATCTTGGTTTCTGTTCAATGACGGCAAATTTGCAAAACAAAAATATCTATCTTCAACATTGTTGCTTTAAAATGTTTTCTGTGTTTACTATACTCCAGCAGGCTGTGATATACGTCTGTCTTTTTTTCCCCCAGTCTATGGAATCTTGTTGATTTTTTCACGGCTTCCTTAATGTTACTTGCATCACGAATGCAGTAACTTTAGTGGAGTTGTAGAGTTTACTTAATTTTTGCAAATATTTAAAAACAATCATTAACAGTGAAATTTAGGTGAAATTGCAGTGGTAAGTTTCCAACTTATAATTATTACTATATTGAACGTCTCTAAAAATAATATGTTAAAAGCCTAAAGCAGTAAAATCAATATGTCACTTAAGCGGTAAGAAGAGGGAAATTGTTACAGTATGTGTGTTAGGTTGGGAATACTGAGTGTGGACTTTCCGCGGATTAGTTTTGTGCGGAAACCAAGCAAATACGCACGATCTCGCACAAAATAATTTTGTATTATGTACATATATATATATATATATATATATATATATATATACATACTCGTATTTTCAGATTATATTCAAAACTAAAATTGAAATTTAATATCGCTGTCCATTTCTTAAATTATATACTATTACACAACTATTACAAGAAATGTTCAATAGCATTCGTAGCTTCAGCTCTAATCAACAGTAACAACAATCGAGATTGCCAGGCAACAGTATAAAACAAAAGATGTGAAATAAATGAATGAGGTGTATAAACAATTGAATGCTCTTTCATATTTACAGTAAGTATAAAAATATAGGGGTGCCATTTGAAATTTCTAAAGGAGGTGGCTGGGGCTGGGGAGGTAAAATCTAAAATTAATCCTGGTTTCAGACTCCCCCCTCCCCCAGTATCTAAATTGACATATTTTTTGTTTAAATTGAATTCAATTTAAATAGTTATTTGGACTAGGAGATTTTGAAATGGAAGTACTGTATATTTTTTCTCATTAACTGTATAAACCATGTTCCATATCAAATACAGCTCATAGTTATTTTGAAACTTCTAAAAGATCATTTTACAAAATGGAAGTATAGGTTTGTTGTTCTTCATTTTAAATCTGAACAAATTTCTATAATTATCAAAGTAAACCTAGCCATTGATAAGCGACGGATTATTGGGTAGTGTGGTTAGTACGGCCTAAATCATACATGGGCACAATTTTCGGTTACGTGAGGCACTCGATTTGAAATAGTTTGTTTACTAGGAGAGGAGACTGCAGAGTAGGATGGGAAATATAAACTGCTGTGACCTGCGTCACCTTATGTAATCGCTAAGGCGGTCAGTGGCGAATTATTAGGAAAGCGCTTGGTTAACGTGAGAGACTCGAGAACTTTTATTCAATTTGGCAAATTAATTCGGCAGCTTTAATCATAAACCTCTTTACTGTTTCTCCGTCGCTGAATTGATTTAAATCACAGGCGAGAAATTGCGTAACTAGCCAATAATATTCCATCACGTTGTCTACGTTTATTTTCTTGAATATTCTGGCGTTTCTCAAGATTACTTAACAGATTTGCACCTTCTCGACCTAAAATAATTTCAGAAAATTATATTTCGTTCTCCATGCACATTTGATATTTTTTTTTTATTAATTTCTTTTGGAAATAATACGTACGAACAACATTTAATTCCTCGTAGGCTACCTTTTAATGCAGCGTGTTTAAGGTATAATGTCGTATTTAGTATACTATGCAAATGTTAAGATCATAAATTTTCTTCGGAATAGTACGAAAAATAACATTTAATTTGTCTTACCTTCTAATTCAGCATGTTCTTTATGACATAAGGAGTAATGTCGTTGTATATTAAATGTATTAATGCCTAATAGGATTTTCGAGCATAACATACATCGTATGTTCTCCCCTTCTAAACAGCAAAAAAACTCTTCCTCCCATTTCTCATGAAATAATCGTTTCCTAACGCGTACACACTGCTTTGATAATGCCATTATGCCACCACTGATATTGCTTATGAAACTGATATAGAACCTGCCCACGCCTAGGAGCTACGTGAGGGAGGAACGGGGACTGTGAAGATGATGTCACTCAGAGCGATAAGCTCTGTGAAGGTCAGTGAGGCACTAATTCTCAAGTGAGGCACGATGCCCATGTTTGATCTAAAAGACCATTTTACAAAATGGAAATATAGGTTTGTTGTTCTTCATTTTAAGTCTGAACAAATTTGTATAGCTATCAAAGTAACCCTAGCCATTCACAAGCGACGGATTATTGGGTAGTGTGGCCTAAGGCCATTTCTTAACGAATTACAAGACACATTTCTTGTCGGGTATCGAAGCCGGAACACCTGGATTTGTAGTCGGAAACACTACCGTCTGAACAAGAGTAGAGACTTGCACAAATGTCAATAGACGGCACTGCCATCGTATTCTTACAACTTATGACTTATACAAGGACTACATCTTATTTAAGAGGTAATTATACATTGAACGATGAACCATTACAACGAATATATTGTGTAAAAGATCTCGGTGTAACTATTAATCATAATTTGACTTTTCATAATAACATATTTAATATAACAAATAATGTTTTAAAAAATCTGGGTTTTATTATTAGAAATTCAAAAACTTTACAGAACACTTCGACTTTGACACTCCTTTTTAATTGTCATGTTCGCGCTAAATTTGAATATGCCTCTGTAATTTGGTCACCCACTTGCAAATCACATAGTAATCAAATTGAAAAAAATTAAAAAACGATTCTCTAGATATCTGTATTTTAGAAGATATCATTCTTCAGCCCTCCATAACAAAATTTCGTACAACAATCAACTTGCTGAATTTAAGTTAATGTCTCTTGCCAGTCGTAGATTACTTGCTAAGCAACTTTTATTGTATAAAATATTCAACGGTCTACTGGATAATAGCGAAATATTATCACAAATCCAGCTTAACGCTAGAACATCACATTTAAGAAATCGTCAATTGTTATATTATAAAAAACCAAACAGTTCATCACATAAAAATTCACCAATGTTAAAAATGTGTTCAAATTTCAATGAAATATGTAAAACACGGGATCTAGATTTCTGCATTTCTTACATGGAATACAAACATTTTCTTATTAATATACTGAAGGAGAATTAAGTTAAAATACATACTGAAGGTAGTTGATTTTATATAATATTGCTATTTGTTACTCTGTAATTTGCCAATTATAGCTACATTTTACATTTTTGGCTATGATATCTATATTTAACTATTTTTCATTTATTTTATTTTGTATTTTTCATTTATATCTATATCTGTGTCTCTTATTTAGGTAGTATCTATTTGTCTGTTCTTTTTTCTTCTTCCCTTTTTTCATTTTGCATTTTAATTTGTACAGGGACATCATTTTATTTTTACTAACATTTTTAATATTAACCTGTCTATACCTTTCTATTAACGATTGAAACAGGAAACACCGTTTGCTACCCTTTCCACGACGGAGTTCGATGATACTGGCGTAAAATACAAATCACTTTACTAGGTATAGGAGGGAAGAAAAGTACTTAATCCATTTATGTAAACTAGGAAATATCGCAATTTTGAGTTTGATAATTTTCATTAGGTTTTTGTTTAATCAAAATATAGTACTGTATTAACACTTAGTGTTTTACACATGAATTGAGCTATCCATTCGGAAGTATTCATTATGCAGTGTATATTGTACTGTTACAGCACATTAGCGTACTATATAGAGAATGAAGTTAAATTGAAAAATAATTATAATAAGGATATTTAAACACATTTTAGAAAATGGTGGCCGTTCATTTCGATACAGGCTTCAGTTCTTTTGTGCATATTATCGCACTATAGACTATTGTACCTAATTCCAATTACCAGTTTCGTCCTTCGTACGAGTAACTCATGTTGAAATAATTCTGTACCTACTCTATAAAAGAGTACCTTACGTACTGTAAATTCAATCTTCACTTCTGCCCGATCCGAAAAGATAAAATCACTCAAAAATGCTATCTACTGTCCGTTGAAGTGGTTTTGTCGCAGGGTTGTAGAAAGGGGGGGGGGATCACGTGACAGTTAATTAATTAAGGAGGCCCTTTTATTTAAGTTACTTTAAACACTTGAATAATATTACGTAGACGTCCAATTCCTAACAGAATTTAATGTTTTCAGAAAAGAGCTAAGATAGCCCAGCTACTAGACTTAACAGAGGGGCGAACAGAAGCAGGTGGGGGAAACCGGGATGCGACATAGGGAAACGGACGACAGTACCCGTACGAAAATATGATTCAATATTGAAAGCTCTTTCGTCACTGGAAAACGCGAACATATTTCTGAAACGTACTATACTCAGTAACTCAGTACTACTTACGCGCCCTCGGCTCTGTGTCGTGAACGGTTGGAAGTTTACTAGTAGAAGGGGTGGGAGTGAAGTACATTTCAAAACTCAGGTACAATAAAAAAAAATTGAAGTAAAAATAAAATGATGTCCCTGTATTTACACTTGTATTTGTTTCATCTCTTTTTTCATGTTATCTGTTTTTCTTTTTTTGTAAACGAATATGTGTACTGTCTATTGTAATTGAGGCTTTGCCTTTTATAGGCATAAATAAATAAATAAATAACTCCAACACTCAAGTCAGAAATGTGTTGCAGATTTCCTAGCTAACCATGGCAGTCGGCATAGCAACGAACTTCCATACCTGCAGTCGAACACGCGGGCACCTGGCGCTGCAACTATTGTGATCTGTCAATGAGGAAGGTTCTCCACAATTGCTCGATCAATGCCTTCTTCTGGAGAGCATGGATGAACTTCCTAGGAAGGAAGGCTTTCCTTTGTGATCGTTTTGTGGTCCTCTTTGTTCAGACAACATTAAAGGCCCCCAAGAGAAGATTTCCTTTCTTATTCAAGGAGTGTTTATGGCTCTCACATGAATTGGAGAACGGTCATGTTTACGGCACTCCACTTTCTGTTTCCATGTCTGCATTATGATCCGCGAGTCAGGAATAATACATACATACATACACACATCCTACCAGCTGCAGCAACGTCATGTAGGTACTGCACGCAGTGGTTAAGGCGCAGTTTCAACGTCGCGTATAAGGAAATAACAAGAGATGAAAATCCGCGTACGAATGTTTATCAGTATTGACAATGTAATGTCAGCTGCGTGCTGACTACACGTCAAAAGAGTCCCACACCGTGTCCATCCAACATTCATAGTACTTTCAGAAAACAACACTCCCAAATTATTGAAGCGCCTTGAGATAGTAGTACAGGGGCATCCAAAGAAAAGTGGATGTCTACCCATAACCGTTTGGATTTTCAACTGCTCGTCCCATTTAAATTTAAATTTATCGGTCTGATCCAATATTTTGGGTTTGCCCTGCAACACAGAATAGCTCACAATAAAATTTAAAATGAAAAATTATATAAACAGGTTTCAGACAAAAGTGAATAAGACATAAGAAAAATAGAACCAAGTGTAATTTAAATTGAATGTACACCATAAAGATGCTGACGAAATATCGCTACAGAAAATTTTATTATGGTGGTGACGATGGCATCTTGAAGATCTCTCGTCAGCTTGTATTTTTCCCTCCACTTTACAAAAGCTTTCGGGATGGTGCCTCTCGCTCCGAAGAAGAGACCGGTAACTGTGATTTTTTCAATGTTGTATTTCGCCGATAGGTACTGAATCATGGGCTCGTAGATTTTCTTTTTCTCTTCGTTCACTTCAGAAGGTTGAGTGGCTGAGATTTCAAATCTGATGGTTGGATCAATTATTTCGGCTGTCTGTTTATTTCTATTTATAGCTATGATATCGATCCTACGATTGCTTCCACCATCAGCAATACAATGAACTTCCTCGTGAACGTCTAGATTTTTGGATCGAAGTGCATCTGCGATCATAGAACATATGATGTTGTGACGTTTTATTCCGAGTACTTCTCCCTGTGGGCAACTCCCAAGCACTTGTAGTAAAGTTTCATATTCACTGCAGTGCCTACAGTGGGTTGTGCCTGTAGAGCGACCAGGGAATAAATAAATAAATACATAAAGAAATAAACAAATAAATAAATTAATTAATAAATAAGTAAATAAATAAATAAATAAATACGTAAGCAAGCAAGCAAGTAAGTAATAAAATAAATAAATAAATAAATAAATAAATAAATAAATAAATAAATAAATAAATAAATAAATAAATAAATAAATAAATAAATAAATAAATAAATAAATAAATAAATACGCAATCCGCGTACTGCAGTTTAAAGAGAACTGAAACATGGCAAAATCTAAACCCTTGAAGGAATACTACTTCCAAAGGAAATGGGAATATGATTATTTTGTTGTTGAAGACGAAAGAATTGCTTGTTTACTGTGTCCCACGCAATTTATTTCTACTCGTCATTTCAATATTGAACCACATTTCAACAAAGCCCATATTAAGAATTGTGGAATGCACAAACTTTCGGGTAAGTTCATTATTACGAACTGTATATTGATTATTTATTTATATACTGTTAAATTAAGGACGTCACTCGTTGTGTTCATTTTGAATTGAAATTAAGTGACTTTCAAGGTTCATTACTTAAATGCTATAAATTTATGTTTCCGTATGTGATGATAGGAGGAAAGTTTTCGAAAATCTAAAACAGGTTAGGTGCAAAGAAATCTCAAAGAAATTAACGACAGGAAATCTAGCATAATTGTAAACCTTGAAACGAGATTACGCATTATAAATTCAATGAATTTATTACAATTCTTTTTGAAAATTACTGTGCCGCCACTGGTGGACCTTGCACGGACAGAGAATGTGAACAACTCTACGCGGAAGTCGATCATCCCCAATAGAAGTGGAGTGAGGCTGACGTCATATTTCCCCCACTTACGGGTTGTGCAGGCCTGCCTTAAAACTAAAGAAAAAAGGTATTTTACTAACAACTTCAAATTAATGTAACTTTGAAAATATTGAGATTAGGACAAATGTTTATGTGACAATTTTTGCTCAGAATATCTTCGGAAATAAGCTCCGTATGTGACGGTAAGTCCTCGTGAATCCCTCTCTATACGATATGGATAAAATCTATACTAATAATAAATCTGTAGCCGAAATTTTTCTGGTAATTTTCGATTTTCCAAAAATAATTGGTCCTAACATATATAATTAACCACCCTGAAACCGAAAATCGCTTTTTTGAAATTTTTGTTTGTCTGTCTGTCTGGATGTTTGTTACCTTTTCATGGCTGAACCGATTTATATGAAAATTGGAATATAAATTAAGTTCGTTGTAACTTAGATTTTAGGCTATATGGCATTCAAAATACTTTATATAAAAGGGGGATTATAAGGGGGCCTGAATTAAATAAATAGAAATATCTCGCTTATTATTGATCTTCGTGAAAAATATTACATAATAGAAGTTTCTTTAAAAATAATTTCCGATTAGTTTCATTCCATACAAAATTTTGATAGGACCGATATTTAATGAGAAAAATGAGTTTTAAAATTACAATAACAACGCCATCTAAGGCGCTGTACTGAAATAAAAACAAATGACTTCGTCTATAAGGGACCTCGGACAACAACAATCGAAAGCTATTAAGCATAACCTAAGAGAATGTTTCTGTGTTTGTATGAAGTAATATCGGAAGCTAATAAGGTAAAGGTAAAGGTAAAGGTAAAGGTAAAGGTATCCCCGTAACATGCCATGAAGACACTTGGGGGGCATGGAGGTAGAGCCCCATGCTTTCCATGACCTCGGCACTAGATAATTAATTGTTTAATTATTATTTCATCATTGGAAAGTGTAGTTTCTCTAGATGGATATAATTCTACAATGTTATTACAGTAATTTCTAAAACATGTAGCAAGTAATATAAAGTAGCCCATACACATTAAAACTAAATGATAGCCTATGTCAATCTCCATTAAACTATGGTTGCATGTAATAACAATTAAGAAACATGTTAAAGGAATTGTCATTGCACCAAATGAGTATCTCTGGACCAAATTGATCGCATTTTAATTATTTAAATACAATTTAAATTAAGTAACATATTAAACGATTTATCCTTCTATCAAACACGAATGTTCCCTGGATCAAATGTCCTATTTTAATTATGTAAGTACTTTATATTTATTTCTAACGGGTGCAGCGGAGCGCACGGGTACGGCTAGTATTAAATAAAGCATGACATTAAACCTATGCTCAAAGTGAACATACTATGCTTCTATAAAAGTTTTCAGGACTCTTTAGTAGTCAGTGTGGGCGTATAAATCCCAAGAAACACCATTCTTCATCGGCTTAGCCCTGTCACAATATCAAAAACAGTCGTAGAAATTTAAACTAGTAAATAAAAGTCCTATTCACAAAATATATATGTATATGCACATGTACCTATACGTTATGTTATGTTATTTTATGTTATGCTATGTTACATGTTGTGTTAAAAGAGCATTTTCTGCGGACCTCTGAAAAAATAACTAAGGAAGACTAGTGAAGTGTTTTATGTGTAGTGTGGCATTGTATGGAGCAGAAACATGGACATTACGACGAAGTGAAAAGAAAAACTAGTAGAAGCATTTGAGATATGGATAAGAATGGACAGAATAAGAAATGAGGCTATGCTAGAAAGACTGGGTGAAGAAAGAATACTGATCAGAAAAAAAAAATGTCTGGGTCACTAGCTAAGAACAAAGTGCCTACTCAAAAATGCTCCAGAAGGAATGGTAAACAATGTCATTAATTTCAGGCGGTTATTCTTTGAGATATTTCAAAAAGAAAATTTTAATACAAATTTGCTTCTTTTAGCTTCCTTTTCGAGATAAAAATTGTTTTATATCAAATATTTTATAGCGTGTTTTGAGAAAGCCGTTGATTTATATCGCAATATGATCAGTCAATTTAAGAGAGCAGTGTATTATGATAGTAAATTATTGAAGAAATTTTAGTTTTGTCCTTTAAATGTGCAGAAATTTGATCCCAACAAATGTAACATTTAAAAATTCCTTTGCAGAAGGAAAAGTTTAATTTGTTCGGATCAAATTTCTATACAGTAGACTTGTATCTGCTGTCGTTGGAGGACTTGAATATGGACAATTCAAGGAAAGGTGGAGTCATTTTCTCCTGGCATCGGTCGAACCTTTGCGGTATTTTAACAAAAATTCAAACGCTGCACGGAGTTCCTTTCGACACAAAATGTGTCACGCTGCTTGAAGTCGATGTCTGAGGGAGTGCAGGTTTATGTTCAATCCCCGCGCCATTTATTACCGAGGAAAATTGACTCACAATACACCACATCGCACTTCGGGTCTGCAATAGAAGGAAAACTCTTGGCTCATTGAAGGGAGCAGCTGGCTCAAGTACCTTTGGAGCTCACAGATGAACCGTGCAGGTTTTAAATCTCAAAGCTCGGGCATAAAAGCGGTTTGTTAACAGTCTCAATTCAGACGCATATAAGTCTTTCCTTTCTGTGTTTCAGATCTGTAACTCGCCTGAAAATCTAGCTTCTGCGACCCATTACACACAAACTATTGTGTTGCGTACATCTGCCGCTGCTGTGAAGTGGCTCTGCTGTCGAGCGCTTCTCTTTAACTTCCTGCCGCACTCGATTGAACTTTCTAGAGCTGACTGGACCTCGGTGAATAGTTCCCTGTACTAAGGGCTATTTACAGAAGGGCTTCAAACTTATGACTATTATAATTGAAATATGTCTGTCCGTCGGAATACTGACCGGGGAACTACACTCGGGCACATCAATTTACTTCGTGACATGTCAGAGATTTTATTTACTTACACTGGATTTATCCTTCGAAGAGGTGGAAAAATTCAAATATCTTGGAGCAACAGTAACAAATATAAATGACACTCGGGAGGAAATTAAACGCAGAATAAATATGGGAAATGCGTGTTATTATTCGGTTGACAAGCTTTTGTCATCTAGTCTGCTGTCAAAAAATCTGAAAGTTAGAATTTATAAAACAGTTATATTACCGGTTGTTCTGTATGGCTGTGAAACTTGGACTCTCACTTTGAGAGAGGAACAGAGATTAAGCGTCTTTGAGAATAAGGTGCTTAGGAAAAAATTTGGTGCAAAGAGGGATGAAGTTACAGGAGAATGGAGAAAGTTACACAACACAGAACTGCACGCATTGTATTCTTCACTTGACATAATTAGGAACATAAAATCCAGACGTTTGAGATGGGCAGGACATGTAGCACGTATGGGCGAATCCAGAAATGTATATAGAGTGTTGGTTGGGAGCCCGGAGGGAAAAAGACCTTTAGGGAGGCCGAGACGTAGATGAGAGGATAATATTAAAATGGATTTGAGGGAGGTGGGATATGACGGTAGAGATTGAATTAATCTTGCTCAGGATAGGGATGCTACTTTGTATTGTATATGTTTGTATAGTTTTGGTCGATGAATTGTATATGCTTTAAATTGAATAGTAATATGTATAGCTCTATTGATAAATTGTTTGTTTGTAATTTGAAGTAGTTTGCAAGATAGGTATTATCAATTTCTGTATATCACAACTGGTTGAATTGTTTATGTCTTAAATTTAATTAACTTACTTGTTTTGTATTATACATATACCTCAACTGATAAATGATCGTTTGCGTTTGTAAATTTAATAATCTGATTGGCTATGTATTGTATACTTTTAGTAGAGCCATCGATGTAGCTCAGTCGGCAGACTCGCTGGGCTGCTGATCAGGAGCTGCGTTCGGGCTTGGGTTGGATCCCCCTTTGGTCTCATTGAATGGTTTCTTCCGAGGTTTTCCCCAGCCGTGGGACTGAAGCCGGATGGTGTATGGCGAGTCCTTGGCATCAACCCCTTTGATTTGATTACCTGGTTGGGTTTTTCCGAGGTTTTCCCCAATTAAAAGGCAAATGCCGGGTAATATTTTGGCGAATCCTCGGACCTCACCTCATCTCACTACATCTCGCCAAAATATTGTAAAAAATTGCACAAAATTGTAAAAATTGTAGAAAATTACTAAATTGTAAGACTATAAAAATTTGTAAAAATTGTAATTGTAATATTGTAAAATTTTGACTTGTTCCACATCTTAAAGCTTCATTGCTCATGTAAGATCTATGGAATAAAATGAATGAATGATGGCGGGATTATGTGAGGGCTGCAATGAACCTCCGGGTTCCCTGAAAGCCATTTGTAAGTTGTAAGTAAATACGTAAATAAATAATTGAATAAAAAAATATATGTCCTTTTTACTAGAATTTAATAAGTTTAATATAGGCCTAACTGTACAGGCATGACTTGAGGAAGATCTCTTGTAATTGCCTAACTGATTTCCGTCAGAAATGTCAATAAAGGTTTGTAGTGGGCTAAGTTGTGTGTCACATTATAACCCTTATACTCGGTTGGACACGTGTCTTTGACATACTGGGGTTCACCGCCACGTGTCCTTGACATATTAGGGTGTGTCTCACACAAGCCACCCGCTCAATAATTAGAATACGTCAATTAGTGACTAAGTGATACAAAGCAGAAATATTGGAGCTTCAGCACAGAACAAAGTTTAACGACCGAGATGCGGAAGCCCAGAAACTCCTTGTCAGCTGCTGATACGGAGCATCAGCACGATTCCTCTTCTAGAAGGGACAATGATCTTTCAGTATTGGGAACAGAGTGGAATGTGTGCACACAATGGCAGGGTATGGATTACGAGGACAGAAACCCGAGCATGGACCACTCTACTATTTCCAAATATTGACGAGAGTGAAACATTTCGCCCGGAGCCTTTCTTGGGGACAGGGTTCTTTCATCTGCCGTGGACTTACGACACGAGATCCAGAGATTCACTTTCCTCCCGGTTAGACGTCGTTAAAATTAAATTAAACTATTATCAGAACGAATTAGCAGAATTATTGACATTTCTTTATCTACTTATTTATTTACGTATTTATTTACTCACTTATTTACGTATTTATTATTTATTTAAAGGCGTATGACTCGGTTAAGAGAGAAGTTTTATATAATATTCTCATTGAATTTGGTATTCCCAAGAAACTAGTTCGATTAATTAAAATGTGTCTCAGTGAAACTTACAGCAGAGTCCGTATAGGCCAATTTCTATCTGGTGCTTTTCCAATTCACTGCGGGCTAAAGCAGGAAGATGCACTATCACCTTTACTTTTTAACTTCCCTCTAGAATATGCCATTAGGAAAGTTCAGGATAACACAGAGGGTTTGGAATTGAACGGGATACATCAGCTTCTTGTCTATGCGGATGACGTGAATATGTTAGGAGAAAATCCACAAACGATTAGGGAAAACGCGGAAATTCTACTTGAAGCAAGTAAAGCGATAGGGTTGGAAGTAAATCCCGAAAAGACTAAGTATATGATTATATCCCGTGATCAAAATATTGTACGAAATGGAACTATACAAGTTGGAGATTTATCCTTCGAAGAGGTGGAAAAATTCAAATATCTTGGAGCAACAGTAACAAATGTAAATGACACTCGGGAGGAAATTAAACGCAGAATAAGTGTGGGAAATGCGTGTTATTATTCGGTTGAGAAGCTTTTGTCATCTAGTTTGCTGTCAAAAAATCTGAAAGTTAGAATTTATAAAACAGTTATATTGCCGGTTGTTCTGTATGGCTGTGAAACTTGGACTCTCACTTTGAGAGAGGAACAGAGATTGAGAGTTTTTGAGAATAAGGTTCTTAGGAAAATATTTGGGGCTAAGAGGGATGAAGTTACAGGAGAATGGAGAAAGTTACACAACGCAGAACTGCACGCATTGTATTCTTCACCTGACATAATTAGGAACATTAAATCCAGACGTTTGAGATGGGCAGGGCATGTGGCACGTATGGGCGAATCCAGAAATGCATATAGAGTATTAGTTGGGAGGCCAGAGGGGAAAAGGCCTTTGGGAGGCCGAGACGTAGATGGGGGGATAATATTAAAATGGATTTGAGGGAGGTGGGATATGATGGTAGGGACTGAATTAATCTTGCTCAGGATAGGGACCAATGGCGGGCTTATGTGAGGGCGGCAATGAACCTGCGGGTTCCTTAAAAGCCAGTAAGTAAGTAAGTAAGTAAGTAAGTAAGTAAGTAAGTAAGTAAGTAAGTAAGTAAGTAAGTAAGTAAGTAAGTAAGTACGTATTTATTATTTACTCATTTCTTTATTATATATCTTTTTACGTGTTGCTTTATTATATATTTATTTACTCATTCATTTACTGATTTATTTTCGTATTATGTTCATTTATATATTTAATTTTTTTTTAATTTTTACTTGGTTTTAACGACGCTGTATCAATTACTAGGTTATTTAGCGTCGAATCCACACCTGTGGAGTAACGGTTAGCGCGTCTAGCCGCGAAACCAGGAGGCCCGGGTTCGATTCCCGGTCAGGGCAAGTTACCTGGTTGAGGTTTTTTCCGGGATTTTCCCTCAACCCAATATGAGCAAATGCTGGGTCAATTTCGGTGCTAGACCTCGGACTCATTTCACCGGCATTATCACCTTCATCTCATTCAGACGCTAAATAACCCAAGTTGTTGATAAAGCGTCGTAAAATAAGCAACTAAAAAAATTAGCGTCTATGGAATTTGTGATAACGAGATGATATTTGGCTAGATGAGGCCGAGGATTCGCCATAGATTACCTGGCATCTGCCTTACGGTTGGGGATAAACTCGGAAAAAGCCCAACCAGGTAATCAGCCAAAGCGGGAATCGAACCCTCGCCTGAGCGCAACTCCGTATCGGCACGCAAGTGCCTTAGCCGACTTAGCTACGCCGGTGCCTTTATTTATTTATTCACTTATATATTATTTATTTATTCACTTATTTATTTATTCACTTATATATTGTTTATTTATTTGTTTATTTATTTATTCACTTATATATTATTTATTTATTCATTTGTTTTTTTCTTTCTTTATTTATTTATTGATTGATTTATTTATTCATTTATTTATTCACTTATATATTATTTATTTATTTATTTATTTATTAACTTATATATTATCTATTTATTTACGTATTTATTGTTTCTTTCTTCCTTTATTATATACTTATTTACTTATTTCCATTTATTTACTCATTCATTTAATGATTTTTTACGTAGGCTATTATGTTTATATGCTTATGTACTTATCTACGTATTTAGTTATTTACTTATTTAATTGCATTAATTTATTTAGTTGCTCATTTATTTATTTATCTTTAATTATTTACTTTTTATATAGGCTTATTCATTTACTTATTTACTTATATTTTAACTATTTACTTATTTATTATCTATTTATTTACTTACTGATTTATATATTTATTCGTTTAGTCTAGAAGCTAGAGCTCTGACTTACAATCCTGTGAAACCAGGTTCGATCCCCATTGTACTGCGAATTATAACTTGTGTTGGGCAAGCCCGTGGTTCAGGTAACACTCACAAGAGTCGATAATTCACTAAATGAAAGTGCCTACTTAAGAATAAAATGTTATAACCTCAAATATTTGTTTAATTTTGCTGTTTCACTAATCATAATATCTACAGCTATTGTCAAATGTTTTAAAAGAATTTCATATCGCAGGGGGCCAAGGTCATGGCCGTCAATGAAATATATTACGTCAGGCACTTAAATATCTTAATAGCAATCAAATTATTTCATATTCCTTTTATTTATTATTTTATCCGGTAAGAGTATTTCTCAAACACGCCGCTAATGTACAATTCACTAGCGAACTCCTTGATATTAGACGCACCTGTGAAAATCTCTCAATCAATATTTTCACAGCCTCACAGGCTTTCTGCAATAAAGAAGCAGACTGTAAATGTTTACTTACAGCCACGGGGAGTGAACCAACACCCCACGCTGCAGATGACTAATTGCTCGCCGCTTATCTTGGCTCAAGGGAGAGGAAAAATGTATGTGCCGTGTTACTTGCTTCTTGCGGATCTGCTGAGGACGACATCTGGCGGGAATCCCACAAGCCCTCGCCAACAAGAAGACGAGAATTTTACGACTGACATACACTAAAATACTGCTCACGTTACCCACTCCGGCACGACTGTCATCCAAGACTGCCTAATCCAATAAAAACGTCAGATACCAATTACGTTCGCAAATACACAACAAAGTAAGATACGCCTATGTTCTTCAAAACCAACAAAATGACTGTGAGATTATTAAAAACAGTAACTAGTTTTTTGTGTAAACTAATATAAGCACATTCGCCAAAAAACAAATGCTTCAGATGTTCGAAATTAAGAATTTTAGGTCCATAATCGGGAAGGTGCTTATAAACGAGGTATAAGACGAAAATATTCGACATTTCTGAAAAAAAGCAAATATTATCAATAATAATATCACTAGAGGTTTTGACTTATGTAGAGAAAATAAAAACTCGAGTGGGATTTAATTGACTATTACACGATTAGAAGGAAGTATACTAGTATTATTATTAGTATTTATTTATTTAACCTGGTAGAGATAAGGCCGTCAGGCCTTCTCTGCACCTCTACCAGGGGATTACAATTACAATGTTAAGAATACAATTACAATTAATATTAAATTTACAATTGCAATTACAATAAAAATTAAAGTACGACAAGATTACCTGATTAATGAAAGCTAGATATTTTATCATAGAAGTTAAGAACAAACAATATTTTTTTATTTACTGAATTACAAATTAAACCTAGAATAACAAAATTCTGTAGTGATGAAAATACCGGATATTGAAATATTCTGTGATAGATTAAGAGAACTATTTACAAGAAGCCATGTCTGAACGAGTCTCAATTACTGACCAAGTGCCTAGTAAGTTTGCATTTGAATTCAATTCTATACTGATGAAATTCCCGGATATTGAAATATTTTGTGGTAGATTAAGAGAACTATTTACAAGAAACCATGTCTGAATGAGTCTCAATTACTGACCAAGTGCCTAGTAAGTTTGCGTTTGAATTCAATTTTATTTCGACAGTCCCTGATGCTAGCAGGTAACGAATTCCAGAGTATTGGCAGGGCCATTGTGAAAGAGGATGAGTATGAGGAGGTGCGATGGGATGGTATTGTTAGTATTGTTTCATGACGAGAGCGTGTGTTCAGATTGTGGTGGGAAGAAAGGTAAGTGAAGCGAGACGACAGGTACGAAGGAATAGAAGAGTTCAAGATTTCGAAGAGAAAGAGGAGTGAATGTAAATTTCTTTTCTTATCTAGTTTAAGCCAACCTATTGCTTCCAGGGATGGGGTAATATGATCATATTTACGAACATTGCTTACAAAACGTACACACAAATTATGAGCACGTTGAAGTTTCGTTTTGTTGTTGCTGGAAAGGTGTATACAGATTAGAAGAAATAAAGTACTCTAATACAATAAAAAACGACTTACTAAAATTCTATTTCACTAATGTTATCTTCACCAAAACGTTTGAATGGAGCCGCCATTTTCTGTTGACTATGCGGTAAAGAAATGACGGTCGCAAAGCATGTTTCATAGTACCGTAAAAAATTGCAGTTTGAAATGTTGGCAAACAAAGAAACAAATGCAAGAAAAGTGATAGAAACAAACAAATGCTAGGGAAGTGATAAAAATAAGCAACTGCTATTGAAGTGATAAAATTGTTGCGATAAACAGCCATGATTGGTTGAAACACGTCCTTTCTTACCGTTTTATTGGTCGAAAGTAGTATGCCGTAGTAAAAGTGTAATAGTCAAGAAGATAACACAGTTGTTTCTCATTATAGGCTACATGTTCGAAATTATAGCATATAATTGTGCAGATTGAAGGGAGAAGTAGAATAGTCCCATATGCTCAATGCTTTTTTTCTTAACGTGGAATCCTCTATACAATACCTTATCTGTACCATGTCGGTTCTGATGAGCAGAATTTCTATGTTAAGACGCTAAGAAGGGAAACACTTGGGGATGTGGAAGAATGCAATTTCCTTAATACATTTTGGAACAATTTTGGTAAAAAGACCTTAACAGCTTAAATACAAGCGTACAGCTAATGGATAGCTATGCACATGCGTAAAAGGGGTCACGACCAGAACATCGTCCAATTCTTCTCCCCCCCCTCCATGTAGTCTCGTAAATGTTATGTATCTTAATGGATCACACGCTCCACGCCCTGGTTGGGCGACTCTCCCTTTCGTGTAGTTACCCTTTCCAATCCGAAGGGCGACAATAATACGAGAAATGTTCTTGAGTTCAAGCAACACGATGTAATGAAACCTAAAAGGTGAAGATGTAACAGTGTTGGAATGAGACTTAGTTTCAAATTTTTAAATTTATTCTGAAAATTACAGCTACAGACAAAAAAGTCTTATCGAAACAACGAAATTATCGCAAAAGTTCTAATCATGTCGATAATTCGTTAGTGAATTATCCATACAGATGAATAATATTTGAAGAGTCCACTGCAAGAATGATGGATGTCATTTGGAATACATTTTGCAGGAGAAGCAATTGAAAGTTTGAAATGCTTAGCGCTCAAAGCTTAACTGTGATTTTCCGATCATTACTGGACAATGACTATCAGTGTTAATGCCATATAACTCTGTATGTACATTCTATATGTCTTAAGCTATGCATTGACAGTCTTGGTTCATTTTCGACAAGAAAGTGACATCCATCATTCTTGCATTGGACTCTTCATTTCAGTAAGACTATTTCGCTGAGTCCACTGCTGTGGACTAAGAGTTAGCACGTCTGACCGTGAAACGAGTGGGCTCGGATTTAAACCCTGGTAGGGACAAGTTACCTAGTTGAGGTTTATTCTGGGGTTTTCCCTCAACCAACTGAAGCAGAGTTGCTGGATAATTTTCGGCGTTGGACCTCGGACTCATTTCGCCATCATTAATTCACATATCATCGGCGTGCTGTACTTGTGCAAGAGCGCGGCCGTTCGGCTACCCAATCATTCACAGAATATGAGTCGTAAGCACAATAAGCCTCAGGCTGCAGTGCAAGCCTTCAGGTCCCTCCTCCGTACAAGACAAAAAAAGACTATTTCGGAAATAATAAGTAAATAATAAGAAGAAAATAATAGGGCGTATTATATTAAAATTAAGTAAGATATTTAAATTGCTCACTTACTTACTGGCCTTTAAGGAACCGGAAGTTCATTGCCGCCCTCACATAAGCCCGCCATTGGTCCCTATCCTGAGCAAGATTAATCCATTCTCTACCATCATATCCCACCTCCCTTAAATCCATTTTAATATTATCTTCCCATCTACGTCTCGGCCTCCCTAAAGGTCTTTTTCCCTCCGGCCTTGCAACTAACACTCTATATGCATTTCTGGATTCGCCCATACGTGCTACATGCCCTGCCCATCTCAAACGTCTGGATTTAATGTTCCTAATTATGCCAGGTGAAGAATACAATGCGAGCAGTTCTGTGTTGTGTAACTTTCTCCATTCTCCTGTAACTTCATCCCTCTTAGCCCCAAATATTTTCCTAAGCACCTTATTCTCAAACACCCTTAACCTATGTTCCTCTCTTAAAGTGAGAGTCCAAGTTTCACAACCATACAGAACAACCGGTAATATAACTGTTTTATAAATTCTAACTTTCAGATTTTTTGACAGCAGACTGGATGATAAAAGCTTCTCAACCGAATAATAACAGGCAATTCCCATATTTATTCTGTGTTTAATTTCCTCCCGAATATAATTTATATTTGTTACTGTTGCTCCAAGATATTTGAACTTCTCCACCTCTTCAAAAGATAAATTTCCAACTTTTATATTTCCATTTCGTACAATATTCTCGTCACGAGACATAATCATATACTTTGTCTTCAGATTTCAACAAAATCAGTCACTTTGTAGCAATTTCTCCGTTCCTACAACAAAGGTCTTTGTACAAAACCCACTCTATGATATTCATAACTTTCTTTTATTGCTGCACACATTAACGATATAGTAATATACATTTTTAGGCACCATAAATGCCTTAAAATAGGCCACAATAGATATTTCAAGCCCATAAAACTGCTTTGAAACGTTCATACTTCATAAGAATCTAGAATATATTTAATTAATTTTAGTTTATTCTTATAGGAAAAATATATGCTTTTAGCCTAAATCCGACGTCTAATGACGATAATGTTGGTAGTGCTTTACAAGAGATGCAGAAAAGCTAGTAAAAGAAAAATATGTTCTAACTTCCGTTTCTTATTTTTAAGCCTCTGCCAAGCAATTAGAATTGCAGGATGTTCATGATTTACGCAAGTTAATCTTCTTAGATGCTAGGACTAACTTCTTTCGTGTACTTTGTTTTGTAAGGGGAGAAGAAATTAGTCAGAAAACACAGCATGGACAGAACAAAGAAAACGACTCACGAAATAAGGCTCACTTTCCTGTTTTCCTTACTCTGCGGTTGAATCCGAGCCAGGTTTAACGACGGCAAGTAATGAGCAACCAGGCCAACACCTACACGACCAGCGCAGTCATTATGACGTGCAAATGTGGCTGGCTGGACGCGCATTAATGTTGCGGGCATTTGCGGCGTTGCTTTCACGTCTTATTTCTAAAACAATTTCCTATTATTATTCTTTGATGAATGAACAGAGATTTGTGAAGAATCACACACCTCAGCCACGATTAGTTGAGTATGATAACGACAAAAAATTAATATTGAAACTAGAATAGTAGATTTAATAAATAAATAAATAAATATATATATGTATATATATATATAAATAAACAAATAAATAGATAGATAGATAGATAGATAGATAGATAGATAGATAGATAGATAGATAGATAGATAGATAGATAGATAGATAGATAGATAGATAGATAAATAGATAGATAAATAGATAAATAAATAAATAGATAAATAAATAAATGGATACATAAATAAATAAATAGATAGATAAATAAATACATAGATAAATAATTAAATAAATAAATAAATTGATAAATAAATAAATAAATTGAATAAATTAAATAAATTGAATAATTGGATAAATAAATAAATAGATGGATAAATAAATAAATGGATAAATAAATATTTTAATAAATGGATACATAAATAAATGTATAGATAGATAGATAGATAGATAGATAGATAGATAGATAGATAGATAGATAGATAGGTAGGTAGGTAGGTAGGTAGGCAGGTAGGCAGGCAGGTAGGCAGGGGCAGGCAGGTAGGTAGGCAGGTAGGTAGGTAGGCAGGTGGAGGTAGGGTAGATAGATAGATAGATAGATAGATAGATAGATAGATAGATAGATAGATAGATAGATAGATAGATAGATAGATAGATAGATAGATAGATAGATAGATAGATAGATAGATAGATAGATAGATAGATAGATAGATAGATAGATAGATAGATAGATAGATAGGTAAATAAATAAATGAATAGATAGACAAATAAATAGATAGATAGATAGATAGATAGATAGATAGATAGATAGATAGATAGATAGATAGATAGATAGATAGATAGATAGATAGATAGATAGATAGATAGATAGATAGATAGATAGATAGATAGATAGATAGAAAATAGATAGGTAAATAAATAAATGAATAGATAGATAAATAAATAGATAGATAGATAGATAGATAGATAGATAGATAGATAGATAGATAGATAGATAGATAGATAGATAGATAGATAGATAGATAGATAGATAGATAGATAGATAGATAGATAGATAGATAGATAGATAGATAGATAGATAGATAGATAGATAGATAGATAGATAGATAGATAGATAGATAGATAGATAGATAGATAGATAGATAGATAGATAGATAGATAGATAGATAGATAGATAGATAGATAGATAGATAGATAGATAGATAGATAGATAGATAGATAGATAGATAGATAGATAGATAGATAGATAGATAGATAGATAGATAGATAGATAGATAGATAGATAGATAGATAGATAGATAGATAGATAGATAGATAGATAGATAGATAGATAGATAAGTAAATAAATAAATTAAATAAATTAAATAAATGGATAAATAAATAGATAGATAAATAATTAAATAGATAAATAAATAAATAAATTAATTAAATTAATAGATAAATAAATAAACAAATAGATAGATAAATAGATAGATAGATAAATAAATAGATAAATAAATAAATAAAATAAATAAATGGATAAATAAATAAATAACTAGATAGATAAATAAATGGATAAATAAATATATAAAATAAATAGGTAAATAAATAAATAAATACATAAATACATAAATAAATAAAATAAATAAATAAATTAAAAATAAACAAAATAGATAAATAAATAGATAAATAAATATATCAATAAATAAAAATAAGTAAATAAATAAATACATAAATAAATAGGTACCAACTTTACTGTATTAACATTATAAATTATTGTGTTATTTTACCTCATTGAGTAGTTTCGATGTTATTTCATTCATTTTCAATCTAAGACTAAAATAAAATAAACATTAATTTAAAAAATCGTCGGCCTGGGTAGCGTAGTCGGTATAGCGCTGGCCTTCTGTGCTCTACATCGCTTGACGTGATAGGAGCAAAACGAAAAAACCTAACATCATTGCAGTCTCTAAGGGACAGTCCTTTATTCTCGGGTGACTCTATGTCCACTAATTTGCTGTTTATGTTACACAATGTTCCATATCCGTTATTTTTACATAAAATTGATTTACACTTCTGTTTTACACGTTCAGTATCATTTTCTAAATTAATTTGAGGGCTTCCGGCATCTCTTGCTCTGACTTTTCTAACCGTGTAATAGTTTCAGACACAGTTTGTATGAAAACCAAATCATTCGTCAGAACCTTCAAATCCAGAGCGTTTTTCTATACGTATTTGTTGGCATTCATTCTACAGTACCCCCACCACTGTACGCTTTACCACTATACTCAGTACGTCGTTATGCGGATTTCCCACTGAACTGCTCTATCGGGTCAGAAGTCTCGAAGCCTGCTCATTAGTTTACACCTCGTTTACTTTAAGTTACCATGTTACAAGCAGTTTTTTTGTCATTCCGATTTACTAGAAAGATAGCTCACTTTATGAGCTAGTAGATGGGGAGGGGGGAAGTGACTTGACTTGTTCTTTCCGTGGACTCTTCAACTCCGATACATCCAGGATACGACCAGTCGTACCAACAGTACCGCACATGATCCCTCCAACTTTATGTTCTCTGATCTCATGAAATATATTAAATATTCAATTTCCGATCTCACATCTGCATTCCTTAAGACACCATTTTGTGAGAACAGTTTTATCTTTATGATAGTGAGCCGCCTTTTACTGCTAACAAGAAACTCATTTTTAGTGTGAATTTCAGATTCTTCTTCCGATATCAATACAACAACGGCGAATGTGGATCTCAGTGAATTTTATGGCTATGATAGAATATTTTTGATTAGGCAGACAAGAAGGGACGCTTGGGGCATTAGGGTAGTGAATGTGATCAGAGGGGTAGTTTTACGTTCTGACTGACAGCATCCCCGTGGGTAGCAATAGTCCGGGAGCAGACAACAACTTTAAAGATGTTTGAAACCTATCCTAATATCCGAACACATTTGTATCTCTGTGCTCCGGAGTTATTGCTCTCCTAATGGAGAAAATCATTCAGTTGTGAAGATGTGTCCAACGTCGACAGTTATTCCAGAGCTAAAAATTTGCTAGTGAGGTTCTTCTTGTATCCGAGATTAATATTTTAATATATGTAGATTTTTAATGTGCGAGTACACAGGGAGAAACGATTTTTTTTTATAGGAATTAATACGAAATTCTGTGGTCTCTTTCAATCACTATTGATTAGTAGGGGCAAATAGATAGATAGATGAATTTAATGTCATTCAGCGATTTACAGCCATAGAGAACGTCATATATATATATATATATATATATATATATATATATGCAGCTGGCTACGGACTGGAAGGTCCGGGGTTCGATCCCACGTGGTGACAGGATTTTTCTCGTTGCTAAACTTTCAGAACGGCCCCGAGGTTCACTCAGCCTCCTATAAAATTGAGTACCGGGTCTTTCCCGGGGTAAAAGGCGATCAGAGCGTGGTGCCGACCACACCACCTCATTCTAGTGCCGAGGTCATGGAAAGCATGAGGCTCTACCTCCATGCCCCCAAGTGCCTTCATGGCATATTACAGGAGTACCTTTACCTTTTACCTTATATATATATATATATATATATATATATATATACGTGGCTACTACAATATGAATAAATGTAAGAATAAAAAAAATAAATATACAATCACCAGATAATCACAAAAACAGGTTAAAAGTTTTAAAAGAAATGGTATAAAATCAGGTTAAAATGTACAGATTTGTCAATTACGTGAGGTTAAAACAAACAGTATTTAAAACGTAATATTGCTAAAATCATTGACACTGTAGATTGGATTTGCCATCAATGTCCTTCTCACCATCCTTCTGAAAGTAAAATATGACGTGTTTCTTATATGCAATGGTAAAGAGTTATAAAGTTTATAAGACATGGAAATAAAACTATTGCTTGTAGTACTATATTTGTACTTGGTGAAATATATGTCAAGTCTGGAACGGGTAGAATAATTATGAATGGATGAACAAGTAGGAAGATTATGCACATTACGCTTAACATACAGAAGACAATCGAGAATAAATATTGACGGCAACGTAAGTATTCCTAGTTGTACAAAAAATCGTTTACAATGAGTTCTAGAAGAGACACCACAAATAATTCTCACTGCTCTCTTTTGAAGGATAAACAACTTAGAAACCGAAGTATGGTTGCCCCACAAAAGCGTCCCGTGACTTAAGTGACTGTAAATATGGGCATAATAAACTGTTAGTAAAGAATTGTAACATAATGTTTGTCTGAGGATTCGTAACATGAAAATTCCTTTATTAATTTTATTAACAAGATATTCTATGTGTGTACTCCAGCCCAGACCGGCTTTGAGGTGAATGCCTAGGAATTTAACTGAGGAAGACAAGTCAGTAATATTTCTGTTAAAAGAGTCTTATTAGAGTTGATGCTAAGTTTATTGGCATCACACCAGTCTTTTATCCTGAGCGATGTGTTGTCAAGCTGTCTTTTCATCGAAACATCATTATCCTGAGAAATTCCAAGTGCCAAATCATCAGCAAACATGAAAGTGTCAAGGCAGTCATCCTCAATGCTGGCTGGGAGGTCGTTAATATATATAATGAAATATCTTTGGACGCCATTGTACATTGGCTCTAGAAGTGAAGTATGCTACTCGAGGAGTGAAAGTTCGCTCTAGCGGATGACTAAAATCGAAAGATGACACCATATGAAAGATACTATTGTTTGGACTTCAGCAACGATTCCCACAAAAAGAAGTGTAAGAACAATAAGTCTAGGTTGAGGTGCTAGCCTTCGGGACCTACTACCTATAAAGGTAAAAAAAAACCATATTGTCCTTGACAGGCTTCGAACATAGAAATGTAGGCCCTACTCTGAATATTGTATGCAGGGGAGAGTCGGGTAGTATCGGACATCGGGTAATATCGGACAGTGAGTTTCTTTCATCTACCACACGATGATAGTACCTGATTGACATGGTTACGTTTCTCTATCCGACATCACATCATATGGTGGTAGATGAAAGAAACGCACTGTCCGATACTACCCGATATCCGATACTACCCGACTCTCCCCTATATTTACTGTCATCAAAATTATGAAAATCTGTATAACATTCGTTGATGGTGGTCCTGTTACATTTTTGTATTCCAAGAATCACCCCTAACTAGATTTTACTATTAACCACTATTACTATATGTTCCATAGGCCTACTACGTACAAATATTCTAATTATTTCTTAACAAAAACTCCTTCTCTTTAATTAATATTTCTTATATCAATATGTTTATACCTTAGTTTTTGCTTCCCATTTTTTCTTAATTACATACAACAATTTTCTGAGTTCTCTCAATTTTCTTCCGTTTACTGTTCTATATAATTTCCTATACGCTATTTCTACATTTAGTTTCAGTAATGGCCTCTCAATAAATATTCTCCTTCTTTCATTTTCTGGGCAAGGTAATAGAATGTGTATCGTGTCTTCTTTTTGACTACATAAAGGACATACATCTTTTCCTACGTCTCCTCTTCTATTTTTTAACCTCCAAATTCCTAATTCCCATCACGCTAGTCCCATTTTTTCTTCCCTGTTGTTAACTTTTGTACTAGAGCATTCGATAAGTAATGGCAACAATCTGTAAATCAGTGCTCCTAGCGGTGACCATTGAAACTTGTACTAAGTAGTAGAGCAGCGATTGTTTCATAAATTTGCAATATTGAAAGTCTCGAAGTAGCCATATTTTGTAAATACAGTGGCTGTTTCTGATTTGTGGTAAACAATACAGCCCTAAAGTACGAACAAAGGTGCTTCATAAAAATCCAAGCTGCAAGAGAAAAACATGCAACTCAGTGCTTTAGGGCATTACAAGAAGCCTGTGGAGAGAAGTCCTGCCATACTGAACTATTGCAAGTTGGGTGAGGCGAGGCATTCGCTTTCAATCAAGAGTTGACATCCGAAGAACTTTAGATTGATCAGTGACAAAGATTCATAAATGCTGCTGCAGATGGAGTCCGCCGTCTTCCAAGAATTTGGCAACGTATTGTTGACATGGCAGGAGACTATATTTGAAGTATGTAATGTCGAAAGTAACCTAAATAAATTTAGTGTGAAACAGTAACTATGGTGCCATTACTTTTCAAATGCTCTAGTACTAGTACATACCTGCACAAACAGCGCTCAACGAGCGCTCGCGCTCCTTCGGAGCGGGAGAGCGGTGTTTACCGCTCGCCGAAACGGAGAGAAAGATACGTCAGAATGACATAGACTTGCTATAGGTAGAGGAGAGGGAAACGACCACTCAATTATCTAGTGGAGTGCAGTGTGTAGGCCTATTCTCAGTAACTGTTTCACGTTGCTTATCTACTGCTACAGTACAGTATGGAGGAATCTAAAAGACGGAACACAGCATTTAACATTTAACGATTTACAGCTCGAACTTGTTGATCTTCAATGTGATCTAAGGGCTAAAGATCGTTTGAATAATACTATTAGCCTGGTTGAGTTTTACAAGACTAAACATTAGCAATAATATCCACGACTACACAGGCTGGCTGTGAAAATGATTGCTATGTTTGGCTCAACATTTATATTTGTAAGCAACTGTTTTCTATAATCAACTTTAATAAAGGCAGACATCGAACATCTGTAACTGATGTTTCATTACGATCAGTAGGCTACTATTTCTTTCAGCTGCTATAGAATTTCTATTATTTCTGTAAAATAAATATTTCTTTATTAATTAATAATAATCCAAGATAGTTTTGCAAACACTGAACGGGAATTCATTTCATAAACACTCGTAATAGTATTTCCTTTTGTGTATATTTTGTACGAGATCATTCCTTCTTCCAGTCCACCCTTATACAGAGCGCAGCTAATATCTGCATTCCGCTCATGAGCTGTGAGCCGGCTCGGAGAGCGCAAACCTTGTGCAGGCCTGGTCTAGTATATGTTCTTCCTGTTCCCATATGATTTTCATTTCCTTGTAATCGCTTAGCGATTTTAAACCATTTAAACTGCTAATCATTTTCTGTCTCATTATCTCATTATTCCTCTCCATCATAATTTTGCCTATCAAATTTATATTAATTACACAAGTTTCTTTCCATAACCAATTTAGTCCTAAACTGCTTAATTAATTTTCAAATTATTTTATCCAATTAGACTTAGTTTTCGTCGTTTGTAGTAATCTTAAATATATTCTCATTATATCATTTTCTTCTTTCTCTAAAATATAACCCAACAATTTAATTTTCCCAACTAATATTGTTCTCCTACTACCCTCCATCCCCATTTCCATTCTGGCTGCTACATATATTTGAGGCATTCCATGTGAACACAGAAATGTCCGATACAACGTCTAACATGGTAATCACTAAAACATCGGGGAGAACACGGGTTTGTTAAAACACAATCTGGGAACAAATGCAGATGTCTTTCCGATAATATGGAAGTAAAATTCTGATTTTAAGAATGACGAGATGTAACTTGGTTCGTGAGAAGGCGTGGCTTCAAACCTCAGGCGTGTAGTTCAGGCTTAGGATGAGGGAGACATATCCCGCTAGCGTACAGTACGTGATTTATGGAGACAACCCAGAGCTGCAGGAGATGTGAAAAGTTCCCTCAAAAGAAACACGATGAGAAAACAGAACGAGGGAGGCAGGGAGAGAGAGATTTTTACTTAGGAGATATTTCAATTTCCTGGAAGTCTGAAACCAGCGTTACACTAACTCCAGTAATAACAATGTAGGCCATTTTAAATATAAAGTTCTATGTTCCATTTTATTTTGAAATGATAATTATCAATGCGAAAGCAAAATTAGTGAACTATTAAATGGCGTGGAATATAAATATTATTAAGTAGAATACCCTTTATCAACTCCCATGTTCAATATCTAGGCCTATTTAAAGGATTTTTATACTGATACTGATATTTGTTTGTCAGTCAGCTTTACAATTCATAGTTATGGTGGACATTTACATTTCTGCTTTTCGATCCACTATCACTTTAATATATACCCCATACCACCCTTTTACGTTAATATATTAATTTGCGAAGTATTTCCTGAATACTTCCTATTCTTCTGTTTTAACTCGATTGCTATCTATTCTCTCTCATACCTAGACTCTCTCCCTATCATTTATGGCTTTCCTATTAATAACTATTGTGTATTCCTTTCCTTAATTATTTTCATTATTTTTATTCTCGATTCTCAAATCCACCTACTCTTATTCATTCCTTCCCAGATATTTTCTCCTAAATCATTTGTCTACATTTTAATTTTCTGTATATACAAAGCGCAAATGGGACACAAAGCATGGGCCGACATCAATGCTAGATTAGTGACACCATCATACTTAGGCAGGGCTGATCATATTAGGAAGTTTAAATGCAGAAAACAAAGAACGGACGTGGCAAAGTTGTCCTTTGTAAACAGCACAATAGTAGACTGGAACAGCTTACCTGCGGCAATCTTTCAGGGTAGTCCTCTTAAAATCAATACATTTAAGGAAAGGTTGAGAAGATTAGACTGAAAATGTAATTGGAGGTGCAGTGTAATTATCTAAATTGTGTCATGTAATTAATAAAGTTGATATGTAATTAAGGTAATACGTAATTAATTAAGGTGATATGTAATTAAGTTGATATGTAATTAATTAAGGTGATATGTAATTACTTAAGTTGGTGATAGTTGGGTTTCATAGAAATATTTGTAGGTTAGATTTACTTTTGCTTATTGTAGGCATTATTATAGCATAGTTTTTATTTATAGTCCTAGGTTTATTGCATCTATTTATTTATAGTTAGAATTAAATTTACGCTTATTTTGTTTTTTATTGCTCTAAATATTGTTATTTTTATTAATATAATTATTATAATGCTATTATTGTATATTATATATCACTACCACCGGATGTATACCCAATTGTAGTGTTACTAAATAAACAGATACATACATACATACATACATACATACATACATACATACATACATACATACATACATACATACATACATACATACTCCTACAGTTATAGTACCCCTGATACTGCTCCCAACCCACAACATTGAATCACATGAATTATCTAATTCTCTTCCACTTCTACTATATTCAGATGTTCGTTCACTTTAAATCTCTTCATCAGCCTACATTGTTTCTATGTCTATTTGACTACACTCTTACACTTTCTTCTCACACTTGACAATTTCTTCGCTATTCTTATTCCATCAGTTTTGCCACCCCTGACTTTCTTGCACTCAGTTTTTAGCACTCTTCGTCCGTGCAAATTGCATCGTCCTTTCTAATCTGTCCTTAATTTAGTCATATAATATCCTCCCAAAAGCCCTATTTATTTTGTCCTGACAATTTTAAGGATTTAGTAAAAAACTGTTTTCAGAATATGAGAGAGGTGATAGTAAAAGGAACAAAAATAAAATACTTAGAAGGAAGTTCGATATTACGATCTCTAACAAGGGAAGGGTTTCGGCTCGAACAGGAATTTCGTATCCAAAATTTGTATACAGGCCCATCTTTACATCTCTGTAAAGCTCCCAAAAGCATTCGTTTGTGTAATGTGTGGTTTGTCTGTTAGAGCACTGTGCAAGTTGAGGGGTGGGGAGAGCACTGCACAAGTTAAGGGGATGGGACACCTTACCCGTAAGCCTAGCCTAGCCTAGAAGCTAGTGCGAGTGGTAAAATGTCTAAAGCCCATTTAAGAACATTTTTCTCCAACGTTCTGTCTGAAAATATTGCAGCTAATCAAAAGTATATACTGTTGTGTGAGTCCTTGAATGTGCACAAGGACACAACCTTAATAAATTAATCATTCCAAGGCTAGGACATGGAATGTATGATCATTCCACCTAAAAAAAACAAAATATATCCAGCCTCTGGATATCTATTTCCTTAGACAATATTATGCTCGTAGGACAACAGATTACATAAGGACTCTTGCTGAGAATCCAGAACTTAACTTGGGAAATCGAGTGTTTATAATGGAAATGCACTCTGTTGTTCATAACCAGTTGTCTGCTCCAGTGTACCGCCCTATGCTTCAGTGTTCCTGGCAGTCAGCCGGTTACGTGAATCCTGAACAAGTCTCGGACTTCAAAAATGTAATTCAGGTGGCATTTGATTGTTCAGCACTGGAGTGTGGTTCAGCAGATTGTTCAGGTGTTGCTTCTGCGTGTTGTGCTTATTACTCCGCTCCATGCTGTTTCATGCATTTTATAGAGAATCCTCATGTACATTTTTAAACAAGTGTATTGACCAATACCAACCAAACGGAGAGTTACACAAATGAATGCTTTTACGATCTTCATCACCATTGTGAGGTAAGTCTCTGTACAAATTTTTAACCAAAAATTCCTGTTCGAGCCGAAACCCTTCCCTTGTAAGTAAGATGTAAAACGAGGTTGTGTCATTAACAGGCAGTACAAAAGAAGGCAGGAGAAATTACAGAGGAAAATTTGTATTACAAAATTACAAATGAAAATTACATGTACTGAATTATTAATTGAATTGCATTAATTAAGGAAGTGCAAGGTTAAGATGGTGCAATAAAGAAGCTGTACTGAAAGTCACCATTTCTCAATTCTCTGCATGTTCGCCGGGTTGTGTACTGTGTTGGTATTTCGCTGTTTGTACGTAGGAACTGAATATGAAATGATTCGATTAAATTACGTTTTCCACTATGTTTGCAGTTTTACACAGTTCAACGGGAATAATTGAATGCCTGGAAACGATGTTTTGTATGTGAAATGAAAATACGACTGTTCTGTTTGCAGCATGTGAATTTACCATTGCGATGCATTAGTATTATTGGGTTTCATACTTCCCTTGCAGCGAATGCAATTTTCTTAATTGAAGAATTAGGCCTACCCTGCAACTATTGTTTCAACTAACTCAGAAACTTTCATACTATAAACTTTCCATCGTCTCGACCAACGACTGTTGTAGCCCGATTGTAATGCATTCAGGACAGTATGTTATCAATGATAACAAAATATGAAAATAATAACAGAGTCTACGAAGCAAATCAATTATAATTGAAAGGGCAAAGGTCTTGATTCCATACGGTGAAATTAACTTCTTTTTCATCAAACCATAATGTTTTGCTACTCTGTTCCTATAAATATTATTTATGTCTCACTTATTTTATTTATTTATTTTATTTATTTCAAATATACAGAATAAAGAAATATAATTACAAAACAAACAAAGAGAAATACAAATAAAATAATACAAGCAATATAAAAAGAAGATACAGTAGTATTAACAAAATTTGAGACCGAATGAGCAGCGCTCGTGCTCGGTCGCAGTTCAGATATAATATTAAAATAAATAAATAATAATAATAATAATATATATATAATAAAATAAAATAGGAACTAAAATATAATTACAGCGGCAATGGAATTATATAATATAATATTAACACTAGAGAAGAATAATATCGCACGTGAAAAGTAGGACTAATATATATTTCAAAATTATAGAATACAAATATAATATAGGTTGATTAATTCATACACATAGGCTATAAATTTATGTAATCAAATTGAAGATATTAACACGTTTCTAATTTTCTTGTTATATGTTAGTGGGTTACATGTTAGAAGTTCTGGGTGTAATTTAGTTAAAGCATTGTACAACCGAGGGCCAAAATTTATGCTATGCTTTAGACCAGCAGATGTGAGACATTTAGGTTCTACTAATGTTGAATTAATATTTCGTCTTGTGTCATAATTGTGTGCCTGTAATACAAACTTATTACGATTTTTTTAAGATAAAATTTTAACAACGTATACTTATAAATTTGTTGAATATTAAATACATTAAATTCAGAATAGGCCTAAATTAATTTAGTTGGATAATCGAAACGTTTCTTCAAACAAATTATACATCTTATTATTATACCGTACATCATTATTATACATTTTGATTACACAACTTTTAACACTGTATCACTTCGGAATATGTATTATATGACTTTATTGCGTTAAATTCTATCGTACCTGGTTTACATGTTTCGACTTATTATGGGTAATCCTCAGAATTGGTCGTTGTTGGTCTTGGCGCCTCTTGTTTTGTTTCCTGTCAGGGTGTGTTCGTGTGGTGTAATGTGGAGTCAAAGAGTGTATGTGTTCTGAAATTGAGTTGTGTGTTGAGAATTTCGTTGGGGTGTGTTTTTGTGTGTCTATATTTCATATTGTTCTAGTGTGTTTAGTTTCTGGCTTTTTGGTTGGATGTGCAGTATTTTCATGTCTGTGTTGATGTCTCTGTAGGTGTGGTTGGCATTTGTAATGTGTTCTGCATATGTGGAGGTGTTTTGTAATTTTGTTATGGCTGTGATGTGTTCTTTGTAACGTGTTTGAAATGATCTGCCTGTCTGTCCTATGTAGAAGTTGTTGCAGATGTTACATTTGAATTTGTATACGCCTGTGTGGTTGTATTTGTTTGTTTGTGTTGTTTGTGTGTTGAGATGTTTTTGTAGAGTGTTATTTGTTCTGTATGCGATGTTGTAATTTAATTTCTTGAATGACGTTGCAATCTTGTGTGTGTTTTTGTTTTCGTATGTTAGTGTGATGTATTTTTTGTGTTCTTCGGACGACCTAGAGTTCTTTTGCCATGCGGATGGTAATGAAACAGTGCTTTTGGAATTCTACATCGATCCATTCGTTCGAGATGACCCTTCCACTGAAGTTGATATTTGCTGATGAACTGTATAATGGGTTCTATTTGAAGTTCTTGTATTATGTCCTCATTTTTTATGATCCCAGCGAGTATATCCAGCTGTTGCTCTCATAAACCTCATCACACTTGCTGTTATTCTACTGACATCTTTATTCTTCACAGTCCACGCTTCACTACCATAGCTTAATACTGGCTGTGCTAAGGTTTTATACAAGCCTATTCTTGTGTGTCTTTGTACTAGTGAAGGTTTCATGATTTTATTAATGATCCCCATTGTTTTATTATATTTACATATTTTTTCAGCAATATCTACTTCCTCATAAGGTGATAGCGTATAGCCAAAGTAAGTGAAGGTATTTATTTTATTATTTTATTATTCAAACAGATTTTACTTGGTACAGGGAATTTCCCACAAAATGACATGATTTTCGTTTTTTCAATATTAATTTCCATGTTATATTTTTCACTTACCATATTCAAATTGTGTACTGAATATTGTAAATCTTCAGTTGATGCTATGAGAACTAGATCGTCAGCGAAAAGTAAAGCATCAAGCTGCAAATTTCGATTAATTGGAATAAATCCGTGGCGTGTCTGTCGCCAATCTTGAACGATTCTGTTTATATATATATATATATATATATATATATATATATATAATGAACAGGAGTGGTGAAAGACCACAGCCTTGTCGTACTCCACTATAATTGGGTCGTCATGGTGAAAGTCTATTGTTGCTTCGAATTGCTATGATGGTTGTTTTATATATGTTATAAATATTTTGTATAATCTGTTGAGGTACTTGATCATCTGCCAAAATCTGAAGTAATTTATTCCGATTAACTTTATCAAAAGCCTTCTTAAAGGCAATGAATGTCATATGCATTTCTAGATTAAATTTTCTACGTTTCTCAACAAGTAATTTCAATGCAAAATATCCAAAACAACAGGATATAAATAAATAAATAAATAAATAAATAAATAAATAAATAAATAAATAGATAGGTGGGTAGATGGGTGGATGGATGGATGGATGGATGGATGGATGGATGGATGGATGGATGGATGGATGGATGGATGGATGGATGGATGGATGGATGGATGGATGGATGGATGGATGGATGGATAGATAGATAGATAGATAGATAGATAGATAGATAGATAGATAGATAGATAGATAGATAGATAGATAGATAGATAGATAGATAGATAGATAGATAGATAGATAGATAGATAGATAGATAGATAGATAGATAGATAGATAGATAGATAGATAGATAGATAGATAGATAGATAGATAGATAGATAGATAGATAGATAGATAGATAGATAGATAGATAGATAGATAGATAGATAGATAGATAGATAGATAGATAGATAGATAGATAGATAGATAGATAGATAGATAGATAGATAGATAGATAGATAGATAGATAGATAGATAGATAGATAATAATTTGTATTTTTAATGAATTCAGTAGAGATGTGCGAGTGAGTATGATTCTAAATTATTAGATACAACCCACAAAAGACACACGAATGACCGTGCTTTGAGGATCTCTTCAGAGAGAACATATCTAGAATACGAATCTTCCTTGTTTACATCATTATTTTAAAGTTTCGTGACAGCAGAACATTCTTTTACGGCTTTGCATCGCCACTAAGTCATATCTGAGGAATTTATAAGTATGTAAGCTGCTCCTAGATGCCAGCACAGCTCTTCACGATGCGGTGTCTTAGTTCCCTGGTTGATTTGAATTTTGCAGGAGGAGAAATAAAACTAGAGGAACTGGACGAGAAATTATTTAAGGGAACCACTTCGCCGTTGTTTGGACGCTGATGCCTCATCTCTCCTACTGTAAAACTTTTACTTGCTGCCTTTATTCCAGACGTAAACGAGACCCGGTGCGTCCTCGCGAAGTGGAGACCTGTTGTGTACGGTACAAGTGGCAGCTTCCTCTCGACAAGAATACGAGTGCGATCCCCCTGGAGGCATTCGAGTAATGTCTCTGTTACAGTTATCAAGATATCTTTATATTCCAAGAAGTTTATAACTCTTTATGACTGCAAACAAGCGTTGAAGCTGCTTCAAATGAGTTACATGGATATGTCTAAGAGACATTTCTGGTGTATGTATAAAGGATAGCGAAAGTTATTAAAAATAAAATGAATACACATGGCAACGAAAGTAGAGAGAATACACAGATATAAGCAAACATTGCAATTATGTCTTTCAACGCATCTATAGATTACGGAAGCAATCATAACAGCCAAATGTACAGGGACATCATTTTATTTTTACTAACATTTCTAATATTAACCTGGCTATACCTTTGGATCAACGATTAAGAACCGGAAACACCGTTTGATACCCCCTTCCACGACTGGAGTTCGATGATACTGGCGTAATATACAAACAAATCACTTTACTAGGTATAGGAGAGAAGAAAAGTATTTCATCCAATTACGTAAACTAGGAAATATCGCGATTTTGAGTTTGATAAGTTTCATTAGGTTTTTGTTTAATCAAAATACAGTACAGTATTAACAATGAGTGTTTTTACTCACGAACTGAGCTGTCCATGTGGACGTATTCATTATGCAGTGTATATTATACTGTCTACAGCACATTAGCGTACACTATAAAGAATGAAATTAAATTGAAAAATGATCATAATATGGATATTTAAACACATTTTTGAAAATGGTGGCCGTTCATTTCGATACAGACTTCACTTCTTTTTTGTATATTATCGCACTATACACTACTGTACGTAATTCCAATTACCAGGTTCGTACTTCGTATCAGTAACGTATGTTCAAATAATTCTGTACTTATTCTATAAAAGAGACCTTACGTACTGTAAATTCAATCTTCACTTCTGCCCGATCCGAAAAGATAAAATTACTCAGACATGCTATCTACTATCCGTCCAAGTGGTTACGTCGCAGCGTCGTAAAAAGGGAGGAAATCACGTGACAGTTAATTACTTAACGAGGCCCTTTTATTTAAATTATTGTATGGGTATAATATTACGTAGACGTCCAATTCCTAACAGAAATTAATGTTCTCAGAAAAGAGCTAAGACAGCCCAGCCACTAGAATTTACAGAGAGGCGAATAGAAGCAGGTGGGGGAAACTGGGATGCGACGTAGGCAAATGATGCAATATTGAAAGCTCTTTCGTTACTGGAAAACGCGAACATAATTTTTGAACGTAATGTTTACTATGACCGTAAGGCTACTATGACTGTATATGCGGTCTTGGATCTGTGTGGAGGACGGTTGAACTTCATTAGTAGAAGGGGTGGGAGTGAAGTACATTAAAAAAGTCAGGTACAATAAAATTGAAGTAAAAATAAAATGATGTCCCTGTACAAGCAAATATAAATAGGCCTACAATTTCTCTATAGGATTTGGAAATAAGATATAAGTTTCACTAGATTTTCTGACAAATGACGAAAGAATTCTCCGGATTTCAGCTTCTGTTTTTATAGTCACGGCAATGATAGAATATCTTCAGTTACAAACCCAATGTTCAACATCTCGGAATTCTCCAAAATTGAGTGCTCTTAGAAGAATTTACAAACATTTCTTTTGAGAAGTAAACAATTTTGGGCTCGTTTCTCTTTATTGTTGCTGTCAATGATCTACCTTACTTACAACTTACTTACAAATGGCTTTTAAGGAACCCGGAGGTTCATTGCCGCCCTCACATAAGCCCGCCATCGGTCCCTATCCTGTGCAAGATTAATCCACTCTCTATCATCATATCCCACCTCCCTCAAATCCATTTTAATATTATCCTTCCATCTACGTCTCGGCCTCCCCAAAGATCTATTTCCCTCCGGTCTCCCAACTAAGACTCTATATGCATTTCTGGGTTCGTCCATACTTGCTGCATACCCTTCCCATCTCAAACGTCTGGATTTAATGTTCCTAATTATGTCAGGTGAAGAATATGTTGTTATGTTATGTTTTATTTAACGACGCTCGCAACTGCAGAGGTTATATCAGCGTCGCCGGATGTGCCGGAATTTTGTCCCGCAGGAGTTCTTTTACATGCCAGTAAATCTACTGACATGAGGCTGTCGCATTTAAGCACACTTAAATGCCATCGACCTGGTCCGGGATCGAACCCGCAACCTTGGGCATAGAAGGCCAGCGCTATACCAACGTGCCAACCAGGTCGACTCAGGTGAAGAATACAATGAGTCAGTTTTGAGTTGTATATGTAACTTTCTCCATCCTCCTGTAATTTCATCCCCCTTAGCTCCAAATATTCAATGATGTACCAGCTACAATTATTATATTTTCAGGCGAAACTAAGGTTCTGAACGTTATTAATATTGATTTTGTATGGGTAACACAATTACATTGAAGTATGGTTTTTAGTATATGGTTTAAAATTAAAATATTAACGAAACTCAGGCTAGATCATGTAAAAACGAAGACATAAGAGAATAATTACAAATTTTTAACATTAATGAGAGATTAAAAGATTATAAATGACAATGGAAATAACATTTAAAAAGAATGACAGATATAAGATTGAATAAACAAATATGGGAATATGAACCTAAGGGAAACCGATCTGTAGGCAGACCAAGAAAGAGATGGCTGCTAGACCTATCAAGACAGAACAAGCAGGTAGCTGCCTATACCACGAAGTGAAGGAGAAGAAGAAGAAGAAAATATTGAGACGAAGTTATTTAGCCTTAGGAATGACACTGAATCTAAGATTGTTGTAAAATTACTAGGTTTCTGGATAAATGGAAAACTCACATAGAAAATGTCATACCCAAGAACGGTTATTTTCTATTAAGAATTTTGAAACAGTTAATTCTTGTTAATACTATTTTAAATTGATATTTTAGCTTGTTACATATGCCTTAATTATGATCTCTTACTTCGAGGTAATAGTGCACATGTCCAATATGCAGAGGCGAAGCGACTTGCAGGCAACTGAGACAATGCTTTACCAAAAATACCTATCGTCTTACTTACTTACTTACTTACTTACTTACTTACTGGCTTTTAAGGAACCCGCAGATTCATTGCCGCCCTCACATAAGCCCGCCATTGGTCCCTATCCTGAGCAAGATTAATCCAGTCTCTATTATCATATCCCACCTCCATTTTAATCCATTTTAATATTATCCTCCCATCTACGTCTCGGCCTCCCCAAAGATATTTTTCCCTCCGGCCTCCCAACTAATACTCTATATGCATTTCTGAATCCGCAAATATATGCTACATGCCCTGCCTATCTCAAACGTCTGGATTTAATATTCCCAATTATGTCAGCTGAAGAATACAATGCGTGCAGTTCTGTGTTGTGTAACTTTCTCCATTCTCCTGTAACTTCATCTCTCTTAGCCCCAAATGTTTTTCTAAGAACTTTATTGTCAAACACCCTTAATCTCTGTTCCTCTCTCAAAGTGAGAGTCCAAGTTTCACAACCATACAGAACAACCGGTAATATAACTGTTTTATAAATTCTAACTTTCAGATTTTTTGACAGCAGACTAGATGACAAAAGCTTCTCAACCGAATAATAACAGGCGTTTCCCATATTTATTCTCTGCTTAATTTCCTCCCGAATGTCATTTATATTTGTTACTCTTGCTCCAAGATATTTGAATTTTTCCACCTCTTTGAAGGATAAATCTCCAATTTTTATATTTCCATTTCGTGCAATATTCTGGTCACGAGACATAATCATATACTTTGTCTTTTCGGGATTTACTTCCAAACCGATCGCTTTACTTGCTTCAAGTAAAATTTCCGTGTTTTTCCCTAATCGTTTGAGGGTTTTCTCCTAACATAAATACCTATTCTGACGTTTAAAAATTATTAAAATTACAATAAATTTCTCCGCAGTAATTGGTGTAGTTGAGAAAATGAACAACTATTCGTACTTGGTTCTTCGCTCATCGACCGCTAGATGGTAGCACATGTCAACGACATAATGCTCTCGACCAGTGTAATGAGGATCTACGGGCGAGGAAAAATTTCGCTTGCCTCTTTAACAGTCATGGCTTTGGCATAGGGATTGGGAGGGGAGGGGAAATGATGGCAGAAGAAATTTCTAGCAAACCTCTCCACGTCGCAAGGGAGGGATATCTCAACAACAAGGAATATTCAGACTTTCCCGCGCTTCAATTGCCAATATTGAGCGCAGCTAGATTTAACTGCTTTTAACAATTTTCAGAGAAAAAAATTAATGAAACTTTTGTATTGCAAATTTGCTCAGTTATAATTTAGTGGCATTTTAAAACCCCTTAGCAAGAGAAATAAAATTTTCTTAATTGATTGTATAGTAATATAACACTCTCTGTTTACTTACTCTTTAAACACTAACTTCGCCACTGCGAAGGTGTTTTTAAGGGGAGGCAGAGGTGAATATTTCAAAATCCACAAAATTTATCCGATTTGTTTGAAATTGATCATGGATACTAAGTATGTTATTAGTAATGCACATACCAAGTTTCAACTTTCTAAGTACAATAGTTCTGTAAATATTAATAATTGTATAAAACTTTATATCGTTTGATATAAAATGCTCCATGCACCATATTGTAAGAAATTTTCAATATTTCTTTTTATTTATATGTTCAGAGAAGGTATATAAATAATGATAAGTATTAGTGTATTATGGGAATAATATAGTAATACAGTTATTTTGGTTTTAATTTCATACTTCTGAGGGCACAAAATCAAAAACTAACATCTGAATATCAAAATAAAGATAATAAACATGGAAAAAACCAAATTTTCATTTTTTCTTTAGTTTTGTTCGAAAATTTCACCTCTGCCTCCCCTTAAGTTGCAAAGAAAAGCTATCCGAATAAATTGTAAAGGAATGCGATCAACGTGAAAATTGTATTTTTGTTTTTTTGCAGAATTTAATGTATTGGCAACAGCTTCACTTTATGTTTCATCAACCATTTCATTTATAGGCCTACGTCAATATATTTTAATCAGATATGTTTCACAAAATAAATGCGTAAAATACCGGTACTTAACTATGACACTAATTATTTCGAAACGAATCCAATTTTCTGATATATTATTATTCATTAAAATTTTAAACAACCCACTGGCGTCATATTGATGTGTGAATCGTTTCGACTATCAATTGCATTGTTGTCTGCAGACTAGGCCTCGTGGATTGAGGAAGCGATTATGAAGTAGTTAACGAGAAGGCTCCGCTTTGTTGAATTTAAATGCGGGTATGAAAACAGAAACGAAGAGAAATATCAAAATTTTATTTCAAATCCCGAACTTCCTTATAATTTCAACCAAGCTCATAAAAAGGTAGTTATTGAACATAGTCTGTTGTAAAGTACTTAGCTGTGACATCAATTTCCAAATGAATTCAATTCTCTGTAATGATGTAATATTCATTAAAATTTCAGACAACTCATTAGCGTCATATTGATGTTTGAATCGTTTCGACTATCATCATTGTATAGAGCATTTTATAGATCACATATAGGTCAGAAAGCATGGGTAGACATAACGGCTCGGTTAGAAAAGCCAACGTACTATGATAGGAACGATCATGATTTTAAAATCAAATGTAGGAAACAGAAAACGGTTGTAGGTAAATTCTCATTTTTAAATAGAACTATAAATGATTGGAATGACCTACCTGCAGCGGTCTTTGAGGGCTGTCCTTCCTTAAGGAGTTTCAAGAATAATTTAAAAAGTTGTGTATAAAGTGCAAATTAAAATTAAGGCGACATTTAACATTTAATTTTTTAAGGTGACATGTATTTATTTAGCCTGACGAGTTACTTCCTTGGTTTGAATTGAAAATTATTTAAAAATAGCGTGTAAGAGGGTCTTAGACTAGAAATGTTTAGTTTAAATGTAGTTCTGTTTATAAGTACAGTATGCATAAGGGTGTAATTATTTGACTTATTTGAACTGTTGTATCAGTGAAGCGAGGTGAGTCAGTGAAGTTATGGTTTTACAGTGCAGTGAACAGTTCCGATCAGTGATAATTTATAGCGGCAATGAAATGAGTTCTATAGTGTCAGTGAAATGTGTTCTATAGTGTCTGTGAAATGTGTGCTAAAGTGTCAGTGAAATGCGTCATAGTGCCACTACAGTGAGTGAGATGAGAATAAAGTGAAATACTATTGAAACTTACGTAGGGCCTGTACATAATAATGTAGGTTGTAATGTAAAATTAGGTATTTTATTTATGTTTTATTATTATTATGTTAAATTATATTGTGTATTCTTATTGTATTGTGAATAAAATTGTAGACCTATTGTGTATTGTATAATTGTATTGTGTATTGTAAATATTGCTTATCATTTCTTTATTGTGTATTGTTTATATTGTGTATACCACTGCCACCGGGTGCTTGCCCACTTGCAGTGTAAATAAATACATACAATACATACATACATACATACATACATACATACATACATACATACATACATACATACATACATACATACATACATCAATTGCATTGTTGTCTCTAGACTAGGCCTCGTGGAATGAGGAAGCGATTATGAAGTAATTAACGAGAAGGCTACGCCTTGTTGAATTTAAGTGCGGGGAGTATGAAGACAGAAATGAAATGAAATCGAAACACTTTTACAAATTCAACGATGCTCATAATATTACGAACAACATACATTAAAATTTTCACGCAAATTATATGGATTATAAAGTCTCTGTTACCATTTTTCACATCAGAAGTATTTACTTAATCTAATGCTGTACACATCAGGAACGTTTGCCGTTAGTAATTATTAAAACAGCTACTAAAAGTTAATGATCCATTATATTTCACGTTTTATTTTTATGCTTTAAAGAAGGTGGAGGGGAGGTGAGAGGCGGGAACATCTTGAAACAATTAAACTGCAGACGCGTGGCTTAAAACTTTGGAACCTGCACAGTAACAGCGTTACTAGAAGACATCTGTGAGAGAACTGCCTCCAAGTTCTGGAACTTGATGTCGTATATAACCACATAGGTAATATAATAAAACTTTTATATGATGAACGATACGGTTCAGAGACACAAATGATTATGTACAACGTTTTGGTGTTCTGGGTTACATAGCAGTGTTGTACGACCGGATAGAGTTTCTCTCACAGACGTGTTTTATGATCTGTGTAACGAAGTAGTATGAAATATGGAGAGTACCTGGATCATGTAGCCTGGTAGTGCACACAACACGATCACACACAACGCAACACTAACAGCTCCAATTCGTAGCAGGAATTTGTCTCGCTAAGCTTGCAGCTGCATAAATATATTTTGGAACGGACGAAGAACTAATATACAGGGACATCATTTTATTTTTACTTCAAATTTTATTGTACCTGAGTTTTTTAATGTACTTCACTCCCACCCCTTCTACTAACGAAGGTCCAACTATCCTCCACACAGAACCAAGGCCGCAGTACTGAGTTAGTGATTATAGTACGTTTCAGAAATATGTTCGCGTTTTCCAGTGACGAAAACTTCCAATATTGAATCATATTTTCGCACAGGTACTGTCGTCCGTTTGCCTACGTCGCATCCCGATTTCCACCACCTGCTTCTGCTTGCTCCACTGTAAAGACTAGTGGCTGGGCTGTCTTAGCTCTTTTCTGAAAACATTAATTTCTGTTAGGAATAAGATGTCTACGTAATATTATGCAACTGTTTAAAATATCTTAAATAAAAGGGCCTCGTTAAGTAATTAACTATCACGTGATTCCCTCCCCCCCTTTACGATCCTGCGACATAACCACTTGGACGGACAGTAGATAGCATGTCTGAGTAATTTTATCTGTGCGGGTCGGGCAGAAGTGAAGACTGAATTTACAGTACGTAAGGTACTCTTTTATAGAGTAGGTACAGAATTATTTCAACATGAGTTACTAGTACGAAGGACGAAACTGGCAATTGGAATTAGATGCAATAGTCTATAGTGCGATAATAGGCACAAAAGAATTGAAGCCTGTATCGAAATGAACGGCCACCATTTTCAAAAATGTGTTTAAATATCCATATTATGATTATTTTTCAATTTAACTTCATTCTCTATAGTGTACGCTAATGTGCTGTAGACAGTATAATATACACTGCATAATGAATACGTTCGCATGGATAACTCAGTTCGTGAGTAAAGACACTTATTGTTAATACTGTACTGTATTTTGATTAAACAAAACCTAATTAAAATTATCACACTCAAAATCGCGATATTTCCTACTTTACGTAAATGGATGAACTATTTTTCTTCCCTCCTGTACCTAGTAAAGTGATTTGTTTGTATTTTACGCCAGTATCATCGAACTCCAGTCGTGGAAGGAGGTAGCAAACGGTGTTTTCGGGTCTCAATCATTAATCCAAAGATATAGCCAGGTTAATATTAAAATGTTAGTAAAAATAAAATGATGTCTCTGTACAATATTACTATCGTACACGTAGCAACAAATAAAATCTGTGGCCGGGAGGAAAAAGGTCTTAAGTCCATTTTTTGTGAAAATGAGGTTTTTATATATTCTGAAAGCGGAAAGAATTCTCTGCAATCTGGTAAAACGGCTAAAGTCAAATAAGATTCCTGACTGGATTTATAGAGCGTTACCAAATGTCCTAAGTACTTTTTGAATCGAGCACACACAGAATAAAGGACTTAAGAATATTTAATACTTTATTCCTTACAAACCATCATATGTTTACTTTCCATGCTTCCCTATTAAAAAGGTCTAACTTGCATTTTAGCCATTTTATCACATACTGATGCCCTTTCCTTTTAAAACTTTAAGCACCAGGTAAACAGTCCTATAATTGTTTAAGATCTATTTTGCATTCCTAATAATTTATATTTCCCATTTATTTTGATATGAAAAAGGTCTTATGTTTAAATAGTCCCTTCTTCTCAGTTTTGCTTCTGGTCTTAAAAGGGCTTAAGTGCAGTTATTTTTGCAAATAATCAAGAAAATTGTTAAATGAGCAACATTACCTATTTTAGAAGAAATGTAAACAAATAATATCCAGGAAAAACATCTTAATTAAAAGTACTCTATAATTGACACCAATTACAATCTTTCTCCTGCTCTCCTGCAAAGTATAAAATTTCTACTTAAGACCTTTTTCCTCCCTGCCACAGAAATAAAGCAAACCAACTTCTCTATTCATGTAATGGACACAGGGGTGTTTATGTAGAAGGCACTTCGCTAAGTCATAAGTGATCTTACTAAGCTTCTTCCTTCCATTTTAGTAAAAAAGTTCCTGTCAACATGAAATAGCTATATACAAATTTGAATTTATTTTAGAAATTGTCAAAACAGGTTACTGACACAGCGGGAAAGGCATGGAGGGCGTTACACTTTGTAATGAGGGTACTAAGGAAAGGCTCTGATAAATCCAAAGAGATTGCATATAATTCACTAGTACGTCCAGTAATGGAATATGGTGCTGCATGTTGGGATCCATACAGATTAGAACATATTAAGACACTGGAAAAGATTAAAAAAGGGGCTCTCAAGTGTTGTCGTAATAATTCACCATTAAAATGAGACACACTCACGGACCGGAGAACGCGAATTCGATTATACGCAATGTTCAAAACATACAGAGGTGAGCCTGCCTGGAGAGAAATAGAAAATAGGTTTCAGCCGTCAAATTACTCTTCAAGGAACGACCACTCATATAAACTGAGGGAAAGAAGACAGAGGACGGACACTGGAAAGTTTTCTTTTCTCAATCGTACTATCAGGGACTGGAATGCTTTACCTGCAGACTTACTAAAGGCTTTACCAATAACAAAAATATATTTAAAAATAGGCGTAAGGACTTTACTAATAGACGGTAGTATATTATACACATTACTTAAAGGGTGTAATTGATATCTTGTTATTTGAAGTGTTCTATCAGTGAGGAAGTGTGTTGTGTCAGTGAAGTGTGTAGTGTCAGTGAAGTCTATTGTGTAAGTGAAGTGTGTTGGTGTCAGTGAAGTGGCTGTGCAAAGTATTTGAACAGTGAAATGTTTAGAAGTGTTAGTGAAATCAGGTAGAATCAGTGCAGTGAGTGAGTTGACAGCGAAATAAGTGTAGTGCTGAAAGGTACTTGTGCAGGTATGAACCTGTCACACTCGTGGGTCTTAGTTCGAACTTAGGGTTAAGATACAAATTAGATTTGCCTTAAATTTTATTTTAAGTGACCATGCTTCATTTAATTTAGGATGCTCCATTGTTTTATTATTAATTATTTTTTTATTAGTTGTGTTTATTATTAATTGTCATTATTGAGTGTAATTAGTTACCACTGCCACGGGTATATACCCATTTGCAGTGTGAATAAATACATACATACAATTTCGAAACTTGCCTCACTGATTAAATTATTTCTTTATTGTTTTTATACGAGGGTTATACTGAAAGTCATGAGTAACCCATTGTTATAAATCTTAATTTTTATTTTTTAGACAAGCCATGTACATCATCTTAATCTACAGACTTTTCTGTCACTTTTCAACATAGTCTCCATTTCTTTGCACACATTTTTCCCGCCGTTCTGTAAGTTTGAAAATTCCCTTGCTGTAGAAGTCCGTTTCATCTTCTCGAAGACACTGACTCACTGTTTTCCGGATGTCCTTCAGCGTCTTGCAGCTGCTCCTTTACATAACCGAAAAGATTTAAGTCGGAGGGTGCCAAGTCGGGACTGTAGGGAGATTGCGGAAGAGATGCCCACCCAAATGTTGTGATTTCCTCCATGGTGACACGATCATCATGAGACCACGCGTTATCGTGTTGCAGGATGATCTTCTTTCCAGGGCGTTTCTCGCACAATGCACGACGGAGCTTCAAAACTGTGTGAATAGAGTGGGCAGCATTTATGGTCTGTCCAGGTTCAAGAAATTCAACCAAAATGTATCCCAGAACTCATCAACTCTTTCCGACACATTACTGGACTCTAAATGTACGGTATTTATCTGCACCCTCACTGTGTGAACGTGTTTGCGTAACTAAACACGAAACGTAAGAGAGCAAGAGGTCTGTCTGATAACTGCGATAGCACAGCGGTTACTACGGATACGACTTTCCGCTGACGCCGGTCTAGTCCTGGCTGATTCACTCTGTACATATGACTTTATTGTAAATATGATAGAATATTATTTAAATAAATTAGATATACTTAATCATCCTTGTTAAAAAGTGTAAATTCGTACAGAAGTACAGCTGGAAAGAAAGAAAACAGCCGAAGAAGTGAATTGAAACAGAATTAAATTAAATTCAGACGGCATGAAAGTGCCTGGAGGTAGAGTTCTACGCATTCGTGACGTCGGCACTAGGATTAGATGTTTTTTTAATTCGATTATTTTACGACGCTGTATCAACATCTAGGTTATTGAGCGTCTGAATGAAAATGAAGATGATAATGCCGGTGAAATGAGTCCGGGGTCCAGACCGAAAGTTACCCAGCATTTGGTGGTATTGGGTTGAGGGAAAACCCCGGAAAAAACCTCAACCAGGTAATTTACCCCGTTCGGGATTCCAACCCGGGCCATCTGGTTTCGCGGCCAGACGCGCTGACTGTTACTCCACAGGTGTGGACCGATTAGTTGGTGTGATTAGCATCTCACCATTTTAAATCCAGAAAAAAAAACCGGTACACAATTTAATAGGAGTCTGGGTGAAATTCGAGGCTATTATGGAAGTTTGGCAATGAAAAACAATTCTCGCCACACCCGCAATTGAAGCCGGTTCCCTATAGTCCTTAACCGGTTAACTGAGCTACCTAGCTGTCACTACACACATACAAATTAATTAATTTTTCCAAGCATACCATTAAAAAATAATTAGCTTAAATAATATTTCTGTGTAAGTAAATCTTTAATACGGGTAGTTATGTAATATTTGCCTTGTAACTTTTTAACATTTGTGAAAGAGAAAGGAAAAAGAATAATTTCAAGAAAGTTAAGCTTAACCTTCTTTTTCGACAAAAGTTGGATAAAAAAAAACATTTTTAGTTCAAATAGGGGAAGATTTCCCTTGCACGTAGCATACCTCATTAGCATCCTGTGGAGTAGGATCTGTGATAAGACTTGTAGGTAGGTAAGGTAAAAAAAAGAAGTAGAAACTTAAAAGAGAAAGAAAACAAAAGCTTCTTTACCTACACTACTGGTATGCATTAGAGTTGATATCTTTGTAAGGGAGGCGAAGCACACAGAGAGAGTAGTTTATTAAGTTGGCTGAAGTAAACACATCCACGGACAAATATCATTCTCAGCTCAGGAGAGCAATTACTGGATACGATTTCGTTATGTCTGCAACTTATTGATCATGCCAGCGTACAGAGTCTGTAGGCATAGTGACCTTTGTACAGGAGATCTCTGACAACTTAAAATAATTTCACCAGTTCCTGCAAATTCATGAGTTCATAATAATATATTACGCGATTTTTTTTAGATTTTTTAACACGAATTTGGAGCCACCGGCGTGGCTCAGTCGGTTAAAGCGCTTGCCAACCGGTCTGAAGTTGCGCTTGGGCGCGGGTTCAATCCCCGCTTGGGCTGATTACCTGGTTGGTTTTCTCCGAGGTTATCCTAAACCTAAGGTGAATGCCAGGTAATCTATGGTGAATCCTCGGCCTCATCTCGCCAAATACCATCTCGCCATCACCAATCTCATCGACGCTAAATAATCTCTAAAAACCAACTAAAAAAAAACACAAATTTGAAGAAAAATTTAACGAATAAAAGCATTTAGCCAGTCAGACATAATTACTTACTCATTTGGCCCTCATGCAAAATGTTTGTCCACCCCTGGTCTAGACGGAAATAATATTTATTAAACAACTGAACAAGTAGACCTCATTTTTAGATTCAACAAAATGTCATTGATTAAAGTACTGCAATAGTAATATACGTTACAAGAGCGGTATGTTGACGTTTTCATGTTCGAGGAAAAGATTGAAAAAGCGAAACGTAGTTGAGCTTTTTTAATTTCCGAGAACATGAAAACAAACATACCGCTCGTGTATCGTGCATTATTTTGTGCGAAGATCGTTTATTACATACCTCAAAGAGGAATTTCTAATTAGTTGCAATGAAATCTCCATCTTTGTTTCTGTTCAATGACGGCAACTTTGGAAAACAAATATATCTATCTTCAACATTGTTCCTATAAAATGTTTTCTGTGTTTACTATACTGCAGCAGGCCGTGATAAACGTCTGTCTTTTTTTCCCCCCAGTCTATGATGAGTCTGGAATCTTGTTGATTTTTTCACGGCTTCCTTAATGTTACTTGCATCACAAATGCAGTAAATTTTGTGGTGTTGTAGAGTTTACTTAATTTTTGAAAATATTTAAAAACAATAATTAACAGTGCAATTTAGGTGAAATTGCAGTGGTAAGTTTCCAATTTATAATTATTACTATATTGAACGTCTCTAAAAATAATATGTTAAAAGCCTAAAGCAGTAAAATGAATATGACGCTTAAGCGATAAGAATAGGGAAATTGTTATGCGTGTTGGGTTGGGAATACTGAATGTGGTATTTCACACTTACCGCGTATTGGTTGTGTGCGGAAAGCAAGCAAATACGCACGATCTCGCACAAACAATATTTACAAGTAAAAGATAAGGACAATTTGAATAATATGGACTTTGTTCAGCTGCTACAGTTGCTATGGTAGCTTGAAATGTCTTCACTCGTTTCTTTCTGTTACGGGCTTTTTAATATAGGTTGTTAAAAAATTCGCGCACACGAGTTACATCGTATGAATACTGGATGAAAATGAAGACGAAAATGTTAGTGACAAAATTTCGTCCGAAGAATTTTTAATTGCACAATTGGGCAACACTGTACAACATAGAATATCTTAGTAGCTACTGTATTGTCATGTTTATCACTGCAAATAACAAGTAATAAAATGACTGGAAATGGATAAATAACAATTTATTACGAAGTTATGAAGGAATATAATGTAACACAGAAATAATTCCTTAATTACAGACAAATAATTAAGTTAATTCATTCATAATGTTCCCCTCAAGCATAGGTTCTTCACTACAAACCCAGCATTCTACAATACTTCCTATTTTGGACCTTACTCTTAGTTTCCGTATAATAATGTATTATCTTAATGTAATCTATAATCTGATAACTTCTTCAGCCCCGGAATTTTCTCCCGTTCACCATTAATTCCAGTGCATCCTTCAGCAGGCAGTTCTTTCTCAGCCAGTGACCCAGCCAATTCCTTTTTCTTTTCTGGATCGGTTTCAGCATCATTCTTTCTTCACCCACTCTTTCCAACACAGCTTCATTTCTTATTCTGTCTGTCCATTTCACACGCTCCATTCTTCTTCATAACTTATCCACATTTGAAATTCTTCTAGTCGCTACTCTTCACTTCGTCGTAATGTCCATGTTTCTGCCCCATACAATGCCACACTCCACACAAAACACTTCACTAGTCTCTTCCTTAGTTCTTTTTTCCAGAGGTCCGCAGAAGATGCTCTTTTTCTATTAAAAGCTTCCTTTGCCATTGCTATCCTCCGTTTGACTTCCTGGCAGCAGCTCATGTTACTACTTATATTACACTCCAAGTATTTGAAGCTGTCCACTTGCTCTACTGTCTCGTTTATACTTCATACGTCTACGTTTTTATTTTTCTTCCGTGTGTAATCCATTGAAAGAACATCTAAAAAGTTTAGAATGTAATTGGAGGCATCTATTTTGGGTCTTACTATAAGTCACTGACGTACATTTGACATTTAAATGTCAGTTTTCGTAAGTAGCAAAATAACATTGGGAAGGATTATAATATGTATACACAGAATGTCATAAAATTCGCGCGCACGGGTTACATCGTGTTAATCCAGGATCAAATTAGAGATGTAAATATTACTGACAAGTTTTCTTCCGAAAAATGATTAATTTCACAATGTAGCAACACTGTATTTTGCAAAGAAATATATATTTCTTTTTTTGTGTGGCCGTAGCTCAAACTAACCGTACACTGCTTTAAAATTAAATGTCCAACGTTCAAACCAATTCTCTCGTTTATTTTATTATTTTTTTCTATTTTATAATGTTTAAGGTTCGATGAAGATATGGCGTTGTTAGCAAAAGCAGGGACGCTACTAAGGGATATGCTACTGATGCTAAATTTCAGCTGTAAGCAAAATAGAATGAAGATAAATGGAAACAAAACAACGACCATATATTTAAACTGAAATGACTTTTGTTAACTTTCATTATTAGAATCAATTTGGGATATCAGTATCATTTTACAGAAAAAAAGTTGTTGAGTAGCATTTATTATTATTGCAGAAAATAAAGGAAAGATTCCGTCACGGATGTTACAAGATTTGTGAACTCACTTCACACCTTATTAACAAAAAGTGTAAAACTCAGGTCTCTATCCTCAAGCAAAAAGAGATTCATTCTCATAGTGTCCATGTGAAAGCTTTGCAAATCTCATAGCATCCAATTAGTTCACAAAATCATAATCGGTAAATATTTCACAGCTGTTTCTTCCACGTCACGGATGTTACACACATTTTGTCACGGATGTTACAGATGAGTTAATGTCCTTCATTTTTCAAGTTTCAAAACAACTGTGACATTTCTAAGTCAAAATATTTACTTGAACTCTATGATTAATTGTTATTAACCCAAAGAACTGAAAATACATGGCAGAAATAATATAGTACAGAGTAAAAAGTTCCTTGATCCTGGATCTCTGGAATTAACAGTGCAGACTCTCAAAATATTTCTTCAACAATAGCTACTTGAAAAACATATATTAACATCTGACCTCTCTATGAGTAAGTGCTGCAAACTTTAGGAAAACAAAACAGTGCCTATTACCTAGTCAAAACCACTTAGATTCAATGTCCATGAAACTTGTAAAATATTTTCCTTTTGAAAATAAAACATTAGAATATTTAATTTTAGAGCCTTATCTATGTCATCATCATCATCCTTCACGAATTAGGCCTCTCTAGACCTGTTTCGGCCCCATCTAGCAGTCTTCTTAAAGGTCTTCCTGGTCGACGATGTCCTCTAGGTTTATACTGCATCATAATTTTTGGGATTCTTGAATTTTCCATTCTTCTTACATGATCTAACCAATTGAATTTGTATCTGCTGATTTTTTCTTCTACTGACTCTACTTCTAATTGTTCTAAAATTTCTTCATTCCTTTTTCGGTCTAAAAGAGTATATCCTGCTGTCCTCCTCAAAAATTTCATTTCCGTTGCTTTGATTCTGTTCATGTCTTTTTTCTTTAATGTCTAAATCTCGCTTCCGTATAAAAGGGAGGGTAATGCTAGTGTATTATATATTTTTCTTCCTGTAGATTTTTGTACTAATTTAGCTTTTAATGTATTGTTTATTATTCCTAGAATTTGTGTAAATTTGGTAATTTTCTTGTTCACATCTTTTTCACAAAATTTTTACAAAATTAATTTTTCAGGAATTTGGCGTATCAAATCTAGAACAAATTTATAAACAAAAATTGCTGATTTACTTCCATAAAAACCACAATAAATTTAAATATGATCCTCATGAATACAGTTTCTTTCTAAATACTCCCAAATGTCACACAACTGCTGGATTAAAACACAGCAGAAATTTTGGACCCAAAATATATAATGCATTAATTAGAGCTTACCCTGAGCTAAGTACACTTAACACACATAGATTTAAGAAACAAATCAGATTAATTATTTAATTGTTTAATCTAATTGAGTTAAAATTGTTACTCTAATATTCATGTACTTCTGTATTTTCTATTTGTATATAGACCCTGTTATTACATGCTGTATGTATTTTACCATTTATTAATGTGATTGTGCTCAATGAACTCTCGTAATTTTGTGATATATTTTGTATAACTGATCTGAACTGCGCCCGAGCACGAGGTTCTGCTCTTTCGGGCTGCAATGCCTAATGTAGCTCAAGTGTATAGTATTAATAAATATTATTATTATTATTATTATTATTATTATTATTATTATTATTATTATTATTTTGATAAGATATTTCACAACCCAGATAATTGAAATTTTGCACTTGTTCGAGGCATTGGTTATTGTGTATTATCTTACTTCTGACTGGGTCTTGTCCTAAAAATCCATTACTTTTGATTTTTGTGCTGAAATTTCCATCCCAAAATCTTTTAATATTTTATTTAATGTATATAATCCTCTTTGTAAATTATCCTCTGAATTGGAAATTATGACTTGATCATCGGCATAGAGTAAGGTATTTAATGTTAGAGCACTGGTTATTTTGATTCCTGATGTGTAGATTTGGTTCCATTTTAAAATAATTTCATTTATATAAATATTAAATAAAGTTGGTGATAGTGGACAACCTTGTCGAACTCCATTATTAATTCATTTTCTTTCGGATATACAGTTATTTATTTTGACACTTATTTTGCTGTCTGTGTAGATTTCTATTATATTTTGTAATAGCAAATTTGGAATATTTTTATCTTGTAATATGTCCAATAAAAGGTCTCTTTGGACTTTATCAAAAGCTTTCAAAAAATCAATAAAAGTTTATCTATGTCTCACACTAATAATAAACAAATATTTCTGAAAAATACTTTTGTGCGAGATCGTGCGTATTTGCTTGCTTTCCGCACAAAACCAATACGCGGTAAGTGTGAAATACCACATTCAGTATTCCCAACGTAACACACATAACAATTTCCCTCTTCTTACCGCTTAAGCGCGACATTCATTTTACTGCTTTAGGCTTTTAACATATTATTTTTAGAGACGTTTAACATAGTAGTAATTATAAATTGGAAACTTACCACTGCAATTTCACCTAAATTGCACTGTTAATTATTGTTTTTAAATATTTGCAAAAATTAAGTAAAGTCTACTACTCCACGAAACTTATTGCATTCCTGATACAAGTAACATTAAGGAAGCCGTGAAAAAATCAACAAGATTCCAGATGCCGATGTTATTACTGCAATATGTTATATAAATAATATTGTTAAAATATTAAAATGAAAAATAAATCATTACATAACCTTACCGTTTGTTTTAAGTTCGCATTTATAGACTGGGGGAAAAAAAGACAGACGTATATCACGGCCTGCTAGAGTATAGTAAACACAGAAAACATTTTATAGCAACAATGTTGAAGAAAGATATTTTGGTTTTCCGAAGTTGCCGTCATTAAACAGAAACCAAGATGGAGATTTCATTGCAACTAATTAGAAATTCGTCTTTCAGGCATGTAATAAACGATCTTCGCACAAAATAATGTACGATACAAGAGCGGTATGTTTGTTTTCATGTTCTCGGAAATTAAAAAAGCTCAACTACGTTTCGCTTTTTCAATCTTTACCTCGACCATGAAAACGTCAACATACCGCTCTTGTAACGTATATTACTATTTCATTAGATTTTCCAGTTTGCCTGGAATGACACAGTGAGTGCTGAAGAGATCTCCGTTTCTCCCTGCGAAGAAGTCAATTCATTCGGAAAATTTGCTCATAGAATAACAATCTATATTCTAAAAGTTTACATAATTCATATAGAATAAATTGAGGTAACGTATTTAATTACTCACTGGTACATGATGGTATCTTGGCCACACGTGAATGGTGACGTTATTCATGTACAACGAGGCCGTAATTTTATCCCAGGTTGGCTGCAATGTCCACAGGGATCTCCGATTATCTCTTTGCATGTCCTAGTGAGCAATTTGTGTCAATTATCTTCCGTTTAACGCATTGATATATCAGTGGGCGCGTTTATAACTCAACAATATGACGGTTACCTGTGCGGCGAATGTAACAGTTCCCTTGAGAACACGCCGGTATGATATACGCCACAATTTTCCGGTAGATGGCACTGACGTTTAGCATTAATCGTGAAAATCATTGCAACGGAAACACACATCAAGCTTCATTGCTTCGCACCACTCGGATAACAGCACAGCTTTTAAAACAATAAACGTCTGTCTAAAGGCCTCGAGAAACAGTCTGTATTAGCTTCCTTTTCGGTGTGAAACAACGCTCCGAAAATAGAATCGCTTTCTTTCCTTCCATCGTAAAGTAATGAATTGATCTCACCTCGTTTATCTTATTCCCAGATCTCGGTGCTATCGTCTTTTGGTTCTATTTAGGATAGGAAAGCCGTCAGATATGTCCTTGGACATGTAAACAAGTAAGAAAGTGATATAAACAATATAAAAGTTTCAGGTCTTTGCAAGATGTACATTCATTCATTCATTCATTCATTCATTCATTCATTCATTCATTCATTCATTCATTCATTATGTTCTGCCCAAGAGCAGGTATTTTTATTTCAATATAAATGTATAAAATTGCAATCCATATCACTCCATGAAAAAAATGTTAGTGCAAACACTCGTGATGCCCCACTTCGATATTCTATTATCCATGTACTAAAAAGGATAAATGTTTATCTCCCCTCTTGCTTAAAAAAGTCCCTTGTGCAGACCCTTGTATTTCCCTATTTTGACTATGTTGACATTTTACTGACTGACCTCTCCAGCGACAACAAAACGAAACTTCAACGTGCTCATAATTTGTGTGTACGTTTTGTAAGCAATGTTCGTAAATATGATCATATTACCCCATCCCTGGAAGCAATAGGTTGGCTTAAACTAGATAAGAAAAGAAATTTACATTCACTTCTCTGTCGCTTCGAAATCTTGAACTCTTCTATTCCTTCGTACCTGTCGTCTCGCTTCACTTACCTTTCTTCCCACCACAATCTGAACACACGCTCTCGCCATGAAACAATACTAACAATACCATCCCATCGCACCTCCTCATACTCATCCTCTTTCACAATAGCCCTGCCAAGACTTCGTTACCTGCTAGCATCAGGGACTGTCGAAATAAAATTCAATTCAAACGCAAACGGCCTTCTCTCTGCCAGGTTAAATAAATAAATACTAATACTAATACTAATTACTGTGATATTATGCTTACTGACCTAAGCGTTACTTCGGCGCAGAGACTACAACGTGTTCATAATATGTGCGTCCGTTTCGTCTGCAATATTCGCCGGGCTGATCACGTAACACCATCCCTCGAAATGTTGTCCTGGCTCCGTCTAGAAGATCGTAGGAAAATCCACTGTCTTTCCCTTCTCTTTCACATATTGCATTTCTCCACTCCTGTCTGTCTTGCGTCTTGTTTTCAAAATTTATCCACCCATCATAACCTAGACACACGATCACAACACTCCTCAATATTATCCATTCCCTCCCACCGAACATCCTCATATTCATCTTCTTTCACTGTGGCTGTTCCTTGACTTTGGAATTCCCTACCGAGTAATGTCAGGGACTGTCAGACATCAAACCAATTTAAGAATAGGCTAACGAAATATTTTTCTAACAATTCTTGTTAACAATAATAGCTGCTTCAGGTTTTTCAATGTTTAATGGATATATATATATCACAGATAAATATCTAAATTATCTTATTATTATTATTATTATTATTATTATTATTATTATTACCATTATTATTATTATTATTATTATTATTATTATTATTATTATTATTATTATTAACATTTCTTACCAATGTTTATTATTGTGCCACCAACATTACTTATCCAACTTTCATTATTTACTTTCATGTTGTTTTATGGTCTAGATATTAATGTAATAACTATGTAACCAATTGTATTCAATTAGAATTAGAGTCTGGCTGGGCGGAAGAGAAGACCTACTGGCCTTAGCTCTGCCAGATTAAATAAATAAATTATTATTAAATTATTATTATTACAAGAAAAGCTTATACTTCGCCTATTTTAAATAAGTTACTAGATTAGAAAATTCGATCACGTAACACCGTCACTAGAATTGTTGTCTTGGAGTCCACTTAAAGAAAGAAGATTCTTCAATTCCCTCTTATTACTATTTAAAATCATCCACACCTCCACACCCTCTTACCTAGCATCTCGTTTTGTTTACCTTTCACTACCTCGAACCCGGAACATGTACCTTCTCGCTATTCCTGATTCCTGTGCACAGAACATCCTTCTACTCATCACCTTTCAGCATATCTATTCCACACCTCTGGAACTCTCTCCCTGACGAAAAATCACATTCTAGTTGATGCAACCTGTCAGGTTGCGCAACTTCGGCTTAACCCATGACATATAGTAAATATTGTAACTATGCTGTTGTAAAATTGACAATTAATATGCAATGAATTTATTATTATTATTATTATTATTATTATTATTATTATTATTATTATTATCATTATTATTATTATTATTATTATTATTATTATTATTATTATTATTATTATTATTATTGTCAGTTATCAATATCATCATTGCTATCTCTTTTTCTTTCTTTTTCTTGTATTAGCTCGATGAGAGCTCTATAGCATTCTTTTGACCTTGTTGACCCTCTATAGGGCTTTAATCTAATTTGTATTATTTTCATCAGCGTCTGTATTTCTTTTTTTATTTATATGTGCTATCTGGTAGGATGGAAGAGAAGGCCTTATTCCCTTAATAAATAAATAAATAAATAAATAAATAAATAAATAAATAAATAAATAAATATGGAATTACCGTGTGGGGTGGAAGCAATAAAATGAAGGAAATTTTCTTATTGCAGAAAAAGGTAATTCGTATTTTAGAAAACTTCGAAGATCAAGCCCCTTGTAGACAATTGTTTGTAGATTTCACTATTTTAATAGTGTGTAATTTATTTATTTACTTACTTACCGTACTTTTTTGGTGTTCTAATTTCAGGTTCACAAAGTCTCAAAATAGTCACTTATATCTTGGTCCAAAATTACACATTAACTGCCTCATAACGTAAAATTTCAGGTTCAGAAAGTCTCAAAATAGTCACTTATATCTTGGTCCAAAATTACACATAAACTGCCTCATAACGTAAAATTTCAGGTTCAGAAAGTCTCAAAATAGTCACTTATATCTTGGTCCAAAATTATACATAAACTGCCTCATAACGTAAAATTTCAGGTTTAGAAAGTCTCAAAATAGTCATTTATATCTTGGTCCAAAATTATACATAAACTGCCTCATAACGTAAAATTTCAGGTTCAGAAAGTCTCAAAACAGTCACTTATATCTTGGTCCAAAATTATACATAAACTGCCTCATTACGTAAAATTTCAGGTTCAGAAAGTCTCAAAATAGTTACTTATATCTTGGTCCAAAATTATACATAAACTGCCTCATAACGTAAAATTTCAGGTTCAGAAAGTCTCAAAATAGTCACTTATATCTTGGTCCAAAATTATACATAAACTGCCTCATAACGTAAAATTTCAGGTTCAGAAGTCTCAAAATAGTCACTTATATCTTGGTCCAAAATTATACATAAACTGCCTCATAACGTAAAATTTCAGGTTCAGAAAGTCTCAAAATAGTCACTTATATCTTGGTCCAAAATTATACATAAACTGCCTCATTACGTAAAATTTCAGGTTCAGAAAGTCTCAATATAGTCACTTATATCTTGGTCCAAAATTATACATAAACTGCCTCATAACGTAAAATTTCAGGTTCAGAAAGTCTCAAAATAGTCACTTATATCTTGGTCCAAAATTATACATAAACTGCCTCATAACGTAAAATTTCAGGTTCAGAAAGTCTCAAAATAGTCACTTATATCTTGGTCCAAAATTATACATAAACTGCCTCATAACGTAAAATTTCAGGTTCAGAAGTCTCAAAATAGTCACTTATATCTTGGTCCAAAATTATACATAAACTGCCTCATAACGTAAAATTTCAGGTTCAGAAAGTCTCAAAATAGTCACTTATATCTTGGTCCAAAATTATACATAAACTGCCTCATAACGTAAAATTTCAGGTTCAGAAAGTCTCAAAATAGTTACTTATATCTTGGTCCAAAATTATACATAAACTGCCTCATAACGTAAAATTTCAGGTTCAGAAAGTCTCAAAATAGTCACTTATATCTTGGTAAAAAATTATACATAAAGTGCCTCATAACGTAAAATTTCAGGTTCAGAAAGTCTCAAAATAGTCACTTATATCTTGGTCCAAAATTATACATAAACTGCCTCATAACGTAAAATTTCAGGTTCAGAAAGTCTCAAAACAGTCACTTATATCTTGGTCCAAAATTATACATAAACTGCCTCATAACGTAAAATTTCAGGTTCAGAAAGTCTCAAAACAGTCACTTATATCTTGGTCCAAAATTATACATAAACTGCCTCATAACGTAAAATTTCAGGTTCAGAAAGTCTCAAAACAGTCACTTATATCTTGGTCCAAAATTATACATAAACTGCCTCATAACTTGAAATTATTAAATCCCGTTTCTTTTAAAAAGAGATTTTATAAATGGCTAGTTTAAAATACTTTATATTCAATTAATGGGTGTTTAGATTTGGAAAATATGAATATAGATTGAAATACAACCAATTTGAAAGTTGAAAATTCCATAGGCCTACGATACAAGAGAGATCGATCGCCTGCACTCTTTAGTGAAAAGGTATATTACACACAGTGTCCTAGAGCTCAGTACATCAAACGCATTCGTCGTTACTACTTCCTGCTGTAACCTGCATCATATGCATGAAAACTGGAAGTTAAATAGTGAAATGGCACAATTAAATTGAGCTTTAAATCATGCCGCTATGCTGTTCAGAATATTAAATCAGCGTTTTAATTAAAGCCAACAGCCACTACAGGCTTCAGTCTACAGCCCATCACTGACAGAGATAGTCAAGTATAAATATGCAGTTAATGAATGCAGAAATCAGAATAGCACACCTTGAACGTTACATGTTTTGGGGTGAGTTCTACTGAAGCCTGGCTCAGCTTACTTTATACCCCAAGGATGTAACCTAACCATTTCCCTCCTATTACTACATACGCTTGTGGATTGTAGTGATTTTCTAGCTATCAGGTTGAATTTTCTTTCGATGAAGGATGAGTGGAACGGAGAAAAATTCTCTCCGGCACCGGAATTTGAACCCGGATTTTCAGTTCTGCGTGCTGACGCTCTATCCTCTGAAATTAATGATATTATTTACAGTTCACCCTCTATAGGCCTGTAGGCTATATCTCAATTTTTAAAATCCTATCTAGGGTTACAAAGAATGACTGTTATGTGCGGCCTATTAAATGATTTTATTAAGTACGTACGTATATTTCGCATAACAATAATTGTCTATGAACAATTATTAACGTGATATCACAAGCAATATGATAAAGAAATTTTCTTTTGATATGTGAAAATGTATATGAGAAATTCGTCTCCTTCGTTGCTCATTTTTTTCCCATAGTCATAGCAACCATCCCCAATGAATGAAAGGGAATAATTCTGCCAATCACAAAACAATAATGATGCTGTAATGGGAATTTGAGAATTGAATCGAAGCACAGAATAAACCTGTCATTGTATTTGCTCTCTATTCTCCGCTCTAAATTGGACTGAACAGAACTGCAGAACTTGCTCACAAAATCAGAATTAGTGTCCGAACTCCACGACACAGGACGTAACAAAACTTATTGTCTTGGCAACGACACACGATCTACAATTCCGCTTGTGAATGAACAAAAATTCTTTATCCTTACGAACTGTACGTTTCTCATTTCCAGAACCCATATGTTATTTCTTTTTCATTTTCTTCACATCCCTTAAATTTAATTTACGGAGTTTTGCGACACCCGGTAAGAAGAATGTAAGAAAAGGCCTGATGGTCTTAACACCACAAGAATAAATAGATAGATAGATAGATAGATAGATAGATAGATAGATAGATAGATAGATAGATAGATAGATAGATAGATAGATAGATAGATAGATAGATAGATAGATAGATAGATAGATAGATAGATAGATAGATAGATAGATAGATAGATAGATAGATAGATAGATAGATAGATAGATAGATAGATAGATAGATAGATAGATAGATAGATAGATAGATAGATAGATAGATAGATAGATAGATAGATAGATAGATAGATAGATAGATAGATAGATAGATAGATAGATAGATAGATAGATAGATAGATAGATAGATAGATAGATAGATAGATAGATAGATAGATAGATAGATAGATAGATAGATAGATAGATAGATAGATAGATAGATAGATATTTTTTCACGTCCATTTTGATGTTGGTGTAATTGTGGTTGGAGTTAGTGATGTGTTCTGTGTAGGTTGAATTGTTGTGTGGTTTGGTTATGGCTAGTTCCTTGTAATGCCTTTGAAAAGATCTTCCAGTTTGTCCAATGTAGAAGTCATTACAACTATTGCATGATATTTTGTATACACCTTTAGGTTGTATTTATTTGGGTGTTGAGGTGTTTTTGTAGTGTGTTCTGTGTTCTGTATGCAATGTTGCATTTTAATTGCTTGAAAGACTATGCAATCTTGTATGTGTCTTTATTTCCGTATGTTAGTGTGATGTATTTATTGTGTTCTTATGTTTGTGATGCGTTTTGTGTGTTTCTGAAGAACTCCAAATTTTATTATCTGTTCTGAAAACTCCTTTATTTTAAATTTAAACTTGAGAATTTCGAAAAATTCTAATAGACTTTTAGTTTCAAAACAACGTCCCTATCACCAGTAAAATTTTTCACCCCATATGTCACGTGGCACCTCAGAATATGATATCACAAATCGTGCATAATGTAATTTTCCTAATGTATAGATCGAAATTAGCGTTATTAAATTGGCTCTTCCTAGGCTGACATTTGGCAAGCAAACTCTAAACGAACGTACACGAGAACAACGACCAGATACAAATAGATAGAGTGCTATGCATAGACATTTCGCTAGTCCTAGCTACGAGCATGCTAAACTAGTCGCGGCTATCGAGTGATTACTTGTACAGGATTCATATCATATCACATCGCTAAGGCCCATAACACACTTGCAGAATTTTCGCCAGCGAGAAATGTGTTGCGAGAAAGAGGCGAAGAGCCTTCCTCCACACACTTGGCGAGTTCTCGCTATCACAGATCACACCTCGCTATGATCATCTATGCATTGCCTTCATGCAGAAAGCATTTTTCTGATTATAGTAATCACTAGTTGCGGGAAATATTATAGGTTATGTATTTACGTATATTGCCGTACTTAAATGTATAACCTGTAAGTATATTGTCGTACTTTACAAATTACGTACGAACGCTGTGTTGAATCTGAGTATAATAGCCAAATTGGCTAGTCTCTTATACATGAGACAACTCATCTCGCCTAAGGTATTCCGTGGTTTTCCTCAGGCGTAAGACAAATGTCGGGATGAGCCCTATAAGAAATGGGCCACGGACCTATATGCCCTTCCCCATATATATTCCACTCTTATTATAAACGATGTATGCCCTAGTTCGGATAATATAAATAGTCTATTAAATATACGAGGTCACTCAATAGTCGCAAATTGAAAGGACAGGGAACTCTCAAATTGCAGATTAGATTTCACGGCGCTTCTTCCGACGGCCTTCACATGCTTTGTCATCGAATAACAGATGACGGCGTCTTGCTATTCTAACGGCAAACACCAGCCAACTCCTCCTCGCCCCGTTCCGTGATCAATTGATCAAAGTCAGTCCCCCGCGTATGTGGTACCTAAGAGGTTACGTCCAATTTCGGCTTCCCTCCAAAATTTTCTAGAGCTCCCTCAGGGGAGCAGCGTAACCCGGAGTGAGACTAGTGGCCAACAGGCTTGGAGCTCACATATTTAGTTTTGTACAGCCCCCGACCCCTTGCAAGGACGCGTTTTGCGTACCTTTTAAATTTTCCTCCCAATTCTCCTTCGATTTTTCGATTTTTCGAATCTGAGTATTCAGGTGATGAGGAAATGGAGTTGCATGAACATATTTTGTTAATGAAAAGAAAAAGTAGGCCTAAAATTAAAGCCAGAAATATCTGAAAATCACATTGCATCTTACGAAAATAAGGGCGAGTTTTGGACACTGGTTTCGATTTGAATGATGATACGTTTAGTCGTTATTTCAGGTTGAATGGACCACAGTTTTTTGCCATTCATAATATGATAGAGGATTCTTTGCTATGTTGTGATTAAAATTATGTAAACTGTTAAGACATATAGATACATTATTTCAAATGTTTAATTAATACTATTAAATCTCATCAAAATAAAATATAGCCCTATGTATTTTCAGATAACCTGATATTTGTCTCCAGAATTCTTCTTTAAGTTCCGTGTTTTCATAGTTTTCTTCCCGTGTATCATACAAATAGGCCTACGGGTGACATCGTACAAGTTCGATAAGTTCCTGACTGCAATTATCAGCTATCTTTCCTCATTTTCAAATAAAAACAATACAATTCATCGCCACCTGTGATATCTTTTTCTACATTCAATAGTCATAAAGAGTATAAATGTCAAACATCTTTGATAAATGTGTCAAGAAAATTCGCTGAGCTACCGATTCCAGCGAGAAACTCGCGCGAGGTTTTTGCCTTGAGCGAGAATCTCTTCCAATGTGTGGACGTCCATTTGAATCCATGTTATCAATCTTTGAATTTTCTCGCAACACATTTCTCGCTGGCGAAAAGTCTGCAAGTGTGTTACGGGTCTAACACTGGTTTATTAATACGAAAAACGTTAGTTCGCTGATCATCCACCGGAAGCGCGCGCTAAGAATGTCTATAAATATGGCCCATACTGTTTCAATTTTTTCATACTACTCTGTAGCAACTGTTATGAATGCAAGAATCTCCACTCGGTATAAAAAACCATAATTTGATCTGCACTCATATTTCGCTTTCTGTTAGTCCCTTTTTTCAACGCTTGCTGTTGATAATTGAATAGCGGGCTTGTACAGAAGTTGAAATTGTATACATTAATGATGTCGGGCTGCCTTCTTGCGCTCTGTAATTTAAATTGCATATCTTGGTCGCTCTATACAACGTGAAATTACTGCACATTAATGTTTCAAAAGAGGTGCGAATCCCTGTCGCCCAGCAACGCGATGTTAATTCTTTTGCAGTATCATTTAGGTCGCTTCCCCTTTGTGAGCTCCTGATAATAAAGCTGCGACCTGTTTTGCAGCGTATAATGTGTAAACCTTTTCTGCTTATGAGTGGAGGGAACTAGCACTGGTTAGTTCTCCATATGTATTTTTGTTTAATTCCGGTGCTTTCTAAATGAATCCCTTGCGGCCCTCCTGATACCCTTCACTACTGTTTGTCCTACCTCTCCTGAAACCCTCCACGGGAACAAGTGGTGTCTAATGAGAGAAGTTTTACCTCTCTTGCTCTCTCCTTTCCCACCCCCGCCAACCCTGAGCGAGGTAAGGATCAGACTTTAATTTGAAATAGTTTTTTTTTCCGGTTACATCAGCAGTCAGCTCAGATCCTGTGTAACATTCCTCGTATCGAGAAGAAGAAACCGTTTCCTTGTCTTATTGCTTACTGGTCGGACTGTATTTCACTTTCTCATTATTTGAGGCATCCAGAGAAAGTACTCTGATGCGAAAAAAATATAGGCTTCCAGAAAAGTATATTCTATTATCCATGTGCTAAAAAGGATAAATGTTCATCTCCCCTCTTGCTTAAAAAAGTCCCTCGTGCAGACCCTTGTATTTCCCTATTTCGACTATGCTGACATTTTACTGACTGACCTCTCCAGCGACAACAAAACGAAACTTCAACGTGCTCATAATTTGTGTGTACGTTTCGTAAGCAATGTTCGTAAATATGATCATATTACTCCATCCCTGGAAGCAATAGGTTGGCTTAAAGTAGATAAGAAAAGAAATTTACATTCACTTCTCTTTCTCTTCGAAATCTTGAACTCTTCTATTCCTTCGTACCTGTCGTCTCGCTTCACTTACCTTTCTTCCCACCATAATCTGAACACACGCTCTCGCCATGAAACAATACTAACAATACCATCCCATCGCACCTCCTCATACTCATCTTCTTTCACAATAGCCCTGCCAAGACTCTGGAATTCGCTACCTGCTGGCATCAGGGACTGTCGAAATAAAACTGAATTCAAACGAAAACTTACTAGGTACTTGGTCAGTAATTGATTTCTTGTACATAGTTTCTTTAATCTATCACAAAATATTTCAATATTCAGTAATTTAATCGCTATACAATTTTGTTATTCTAGATTTAATTTGTAATTCAGTAAATAACAAAGATTCTTTGTTTCTCTATGATAAATTATCTAGCTTTAATTAGGCAGGTAATCTTTTCGTACTTTGATTTTATTGTAATTGTAAATTTAATACTAATTGTAATGTTATTTGTAATTGTAATTATAAATGTAATACTAATTGTAATTTTATTGTTCATATTATAGTTGGAATCTCCTGGTAGAGGGGCAGAGAAGGCCTGACGGCCTTATCTCTACCAGGTTAAGTAAATAAATACTAATACTACTAATACTAATATTTCCGCGAAAATAATTTTTGCAGCATCCTTGATGTCTGAAAAATGATTTCCAGTCTTCCGCCTGTCTATATAGATCTAGACACTTTTACTTCTTTAAGTCTTCCTGACGAATGGAGAAAGTTACACAACGCAGAACTGCACGCATTGTATTCTTCACCTGACATAATTAGGAACATTAAATCCAGACGTTTGAGATGGGCAGGGCATGTAGCACGTATGGGCGAATCCAGAAATGCATATAGAGTGTTAGTTGGGAGGCCGGAGGGAAAAAGACCTTTAGGGAGGCCGAGACGTAGATGGGAAGATAATATTAAAATGGATTTGAGGGAGGTGGGATATGATGATAGAGACTGGATTAAGGCCTCCCCAAACAGACGCGATACGGAATGCGTTACGATAGCGTTACGATTTTCCGATAAATGTTTTCATTGCGTTCAATGATTGTGTTCACACACACGCGATTATCGCAATATGCGTTATTACCGCAGCAAGTAGAACGCGACGATTCTGCGTTCTATTCTCCCGGAGATGTAGATCGCGAGAACGCCACGCGTTTATTTTGATGCTGGGTTGAAGTGTGTCATTTATGGATCCATCTTCAAAGGAAGAGGAACTTCTGTTTCTTGGATGAGAATCGTCGCAGGCAAAGCAGGTGCAGGTAAGTCCATGGTAGTCATGTATGGTTAAGATAAACAATATAAAAAGGTATAAAGTGATGATTTAGCTTTTCTTTGCCAAGAACGTGAAATAAATAACAAGTACGCCTACCCGATTATAAACTTTATTTTTTTTTAATTTGCTCTTTTTGTTGCAGGAGGTTGTGGATTCACGAGTCAAATGCCACAAGGGAAGAAAAAGATTAATTTTATATCTTAGTTCAACAACTAACCTTAGCACTCTGCTAACCTTGAAGAGCCTACTAGTAAAGAATTTCACTGTTTAGAGTACCCATAAAATAACGAATTTTAATGTGAAGTAAATTCAGTAGTAATTTATTCTAAACATACCTACGTCTAATGATTTACTTACATATGTGTATCTAGAGTGTGGTAAGATATTGAAAGTAATAAAACTCCGACAAACATATTACATAACTTTTTGTTTCCACATACCGGTACTTTATTAATTTTATCTTTCTGCACAATTATTTATAATATTGTACAAGCATTTTGCAATTTGCACAAATAAATGTTTTTTCATTTGTGAATTTTTGCGACGGTTATTTATTTTCTAGCGTAAACCCCGCGTAAGTCTACAAGCCAGTATGACATCAAATTATAAATAAATAATTGCACTTATTGTTTACATCTAACTTTGTAGCTATCTCCTTCCATTTCTTCTCCTTTTCCATGCCAAGGATTTTCCTTTACGAACTCGATAAAAAATTCCACGCTCGTTTACAAGTAATCCGAAATCGCAATCTGTGAGCAAAAGTGATATACACCTGTTGAAGGTAACTGGTCTTTGCGCTGTGGCTGGAAAACTAAAATCCGCATATGTGGTCACCCATTACGATACTCTGATTGGCTGGGGACGTTAGAATATCGTATATCGCGGACGCGCCAGTTTGGGCACCTCTTCGCGATAGTGCGATATTGCGTTATCGCGAAATCGTAACGCTATCGTAACGCATTCCGTATCGCGTCTGTTTGGGGAGGCCTTTAATCTTGCTCAGGATAGGGACCAATGGCGGGCCTATGTGAGGGCTGCAATGAACCTCCGGGTTCCTTAAAAGCCAGTAAGTAAGTAAGTAAGTAAGTAAGTAAGTAAGTAAGTAAGTAAGTAAGTAAGTAAGTAAGTAAGTAAGTAAGTAAGTAAGTAAGTAAGTAAGTAAGTAAGTAAGTAAGTAAGTAAGTAAGTAAGTAAGTAAGTAAGTAAGTAATTCTTGATGTTTGGAGCTCCAGCAATAACCATAAAGGAAATTTTCTTCCTAGCTTTGAAGGGTTTTCTGCATATTTTACAGCAACACTTGTACTCAATTTAAAATACAATTGATTTTTATTAATTTTATTTTTATTCTATTTTAAAAAATCTTTTATCTTCTTATTTTACTACAAATTTTTATAATCTTAATTCTGTGGTATCAGGTCAAAACATGATAACTCCAAAAAACTTGTTTTGAAATACAATCATTTTTATTTTCACTTTCCTATACATACAAATATGAATGAAAAGAACATGACATTAGATGGAGGTATCATGACTATACCAAACGAAAGAGAACCGTTTTTTTATATGTACGGCTCCGCTTTCAGCAAAGAAAAGGTCATTTTTGGAGTTACGTTCTGACCAAACATCACAGAATTATTTGTAAGTAATTTAATAGCTACAGTGTAAATTTAAATTTATTTAAACAATTTTGTTGTGAAGCATTTTAAATGTCACATCTTAAATGTTACTATTTAACGTCCATTGTCTTTGAAAACTTCACATAGTTGAGAAAGATTAAATATTATTATTACGAAGCTGCTAAAAATTCAATTTAAGGATTTTTACCCAGAAATATATGTTTTCAGCGGTACATGTACCCACAAATTTGTGTTTTGGGGGTAGCGTCTGGTTATGTACGGTGATTTCTCCAACATTACGTGTCTGAATTTGTACACGTTCAATATCTATGATCAAATTTATCCGAAAATGATGCACGTGGAGTAGGTCATTATATTTTTAGAAAAACATTAACAGGACTACGTCTTTATTTGAAATAAAGAGCACAATATGGCGGCAATTTCGAAACTGTTCTAACGATGTTTTTCTCGAGTTTCTCGTACATAATGAAGATATTACATTACTGTATTTCTTTATTAATTTACTTATTCATTCATTCATTGTCATTTATTTATTTACTTATTCATACAGTTATTTATTTATTATTTATTTACTTATTTATTGTCATTCATTCATTCATTTATTTACTTATTCATTCATTTAATCATTTATTTATTTACTTATCCAGTCATTTATTCATTAATTCATTTATTTACTCATTCATTCATTCAATTTTTTATTTACTTATTCACTCATTCAGTCATTTGCTAATTGATTTATTTATTATTCATTCGTTCATTCGTCATTTATTAATTAATTTATTTATTTACTCATTCATTCATTCATTCATTCAATTTTTTATTTACTTATTTACTCATTCAGTCATTTGCTAATTGATTTATTTATTATTCATTCGTTCATTCGTCATTTATTAATTAATTTATTTATTTACTCATTCATTCATTCATTCATTCAATTTTTTATTTACTTATTTACTCATTCAGTCATTTGCTAATTGATTTATTTATTATTCATTCGTTCATTCGTCATTTATTAATTAATTTATTTATTTACTCATTCATTCATTCATTCATTCAATTTTTTATTTACTTATTTACTCATTCGTCATTTGTTAATTAATTTATTTATTTACCTGTTCATTCAGTCATTTATTTATTTACTTATCCAGTCATTTATTCATTAATTCATTTATTTACTCATTCATTCATTCAATTTTTTATTTACTTATTCACTCATTCAGTCATTTGCTAATTGATTTATTTATTATTCATTCGTTCATTCGTCATTTATTAATTAATTTATTTATTTACTCATTCATTCATTCATTCAATTTTTTATTTACTTATTTACTCATTCGTCATTTGTTAATTAATTTATTTATTTACCTGTTCATTCAGTCATTTATTTATTTACTTATTTATTTCCTTATTTATTTATTTCCTTATTTATTTACTTATTTATTTATTTACTTATTTATTCACTTATTTACTTATTTATTTATTTAATTAGTTATTTATTAATTAATTAATTTACTTATTTATTTATTTATTTATTTATTTATTTATTTATTTATTTATTTATTTACTCTGATGGAGATAAAGCGATCAGGTTCAAACAACTCTTTCAATATTTTGAAAACAAATATTAAGCGTTAATAAATATATTTGTTACAAATGTATATATTTATCTATTAGCATATTTACAACATCTTATATTTTTTTGGCAGTTTTTCAAGTGAGTTTCGGAACTAGTTCCAACAATAAACCGTCCACACCTTTGGAGTAACGGTCAGCTCGTCTGGCCGCGAAACCAGGTGGCCCGGCTTCGAACCCCGGTCGGGGCAAGTTACCTGATTGAGGTTTTTTCCGGGATTTTCCCCTCAACTCAATGTGAGCAAATGCTGGGTAACTTTCGGTGCTGGACCCCGGACTCATTTCACCGGCATTATCACCTTCATCTCATTCAGACGCTAAATAACCAGATATGTGATTGAGCGTCGTAAAATAACCCAATAAAATAAAAATAAAAATAAAGAATAAAGCAAATAGAGTGAATTTAAATAAATCAAACACGCGTTATCTGTGCTCTGAGTCTACGATCATGCGCAGTGTCTTGAATATTTCAACGGCCCAATATTTCTTTGGGTAACTGTACAAGTAGCCATGTCCTAAGCAGGATACAAACCTATGTCCGTAACTACCACACAGCTTTAAATCTACACATTCATCGCTGGTGAACCATGGCCAGGCTATTATTGTAACATGTTGATATTTAAATGTCAGCCTAAATTTAAAACAAAAATATTAACGCACGCCATAGGGATTGTAACAATTACAGGCACCTTAAATGGCACGTAAATAGATATAGTTTTATGTTACTGTCTTTAATTAAGTTTGGCTTTATGGGACGATGTGCAGTTTCATTAAATTACAGATCGACCAATCACTCAATCGAATTTTATGCACAGCAATAACTCACAAAGTGTCACTGAATAACCAATTAATCAACCGAATCACAAATTACTGCGAAATTATTGGACTGGCGTGTATGGAGCTTCGGATACTTGCACGCTATTGACGTCAAGTTTACAGATAAAACATCACTGATTCGTCAAAACTCGGCAGCTACTTCAAAGAGTTGCAAACACAGTGGGAGTTTTCATACAGCAGCTGTCACGGTTTGGAGGGCAGGTAATGCAAAGGGCCTGGGCACATTCCTGCCAAATGTAGTCTGGAGAATATGAAGCAACAAATGGAATTATTGGAGTTTTCAAGAAGATCAAAGACCACTAAAATTGTGGCTTTTATTAGGAGGAATATGTTTTATAAGGTTCTTTCTCACTCTCCTGCTATCCGTTACTATAAACGAGGCGTGTAAAATAACATCTGGGTCAAATCATAGTTTTTGTTATGGCACAAGATTGTATAATACATTTATTAATTTATTGATATTTGAAACTGGATATACATAGTTTCTAATTTATTTCTATTTTCACTTCTTCTATTACTTGGGATTAATAATTACTAAAAGAATTTATTTTATTTTTAATGCAACATTATTTCTTATTTTTTTGCTTACAAATTATAATTAATAATTACTGGATGTCAAATTATGCTGTTAAAGAATATTCATATCTCTATTCATCAACTGAGATACAGCATCTATAATTTTTTGCTGTTTCTCCACCTGAGAGACTGCTAGCATTGTTCCCTGAGTTCTTAGGTTCAACTTGAGGTAGGGACTCCTGTGTTAGCACAGACAGGCCCAACCTGATTTAGGCCATGCATTTGACTGCTTGTGTTATCCCAGGAAATTAATTTTTATGGGGGCAAAAAATAATCGTTACGTACAAATATTTACATTATTAAATTAGGTATTGTGATTAACTCTTGAAATAGTATAAAAGGATATGCCGTTGATTCATATCATCATGTTTTGAATGCGAAAGTGTAAATACGATAGAGAGAACCACCTTGTGGACGACAAACAAAACATAATGGATTGTCTATTTGTAAATAATGTTGGTGAACGACATTTCGTGCATCTCTTGTGAGGTACAAAATTCTGCTTTGTTAATTCTGATTTGTATATTGTAAGAAAAGAATTTAAAAAGGTAAATAAATGTAAATAACATTACTATAAATAATTGTAATTAATAAGTGTAAACAAATGTAAATGATAAATGTAAATAATATGGAAAACAATAAGCGATAGCGATAGACATATTTAAGCTCATATCTCTTTAATCTGACTTCGTAGACCCAAGTTTCCTATCTGAAAATGTTCTGTGGAGCATCCCATAATTCCTGTTTAAATTTTGTATTTCTACGGAATCACCCTGTACATACATCATAATAGATAGGTGTACATAAATTTCGCCAAAGATGTATGTATGTATGTATGTATGTATGTATGTATGTATGTATGTATGTATGTATGTATGTATGTATTTTTATTTTATTGGGTTATTTTACGACGCTGTATCAACATCTAGGTTATTTAGCGTCTGAATGAAATAAAGGTGATAATGCCGGTGAAATGAGTCCGGGGTCCAGCACCGAAAGTTACCCAGCATTTGCTCGTATTGGGTTGAGGGAAAACCCCGGAAAAAACCTCAACCAGGTAACTTGCCCCGACCGGGATTCGAACCCGGGCCACCTGGTTTCACGGTCAGACGCGCTGACTGTTACTCCACAGATGTGGACTGTATGTATGTATGTATGCATGTTGGACAATAGCTTCATTTAGGTCAAAATTACATAAATTCTTACTTAACAGATGAATTGCTGATTAATATTTGTTACTTATAATGAAACTAACATCTGCCCATTTTTATTATTATTATCATTAATTTCTCTAAATAGATTTACAAAACCTCTAATGGCAATTACATTAATATTCTCATTATAGAAATAGAAATATATATATTCTCCCTGTAACATAGTCCTAGTAAGCTTATATTAAATTAATTTTCATCATTTTACTAGCTATCTCAAATATTAAATTAATTATAATTCATTGAATTAAATTAACTCATAAATTAAGTTACTACTTTACCTTATAGATTTATCTAAATTTAAATAAATGTGTAGTGAAGATTATTGCTGGAGAACCTTTTAAGTGTAGTGAAAATATTTGTAATTTAAATTTATGTATTGTATTGATTAAGGCTGGTTGAGTGGAAGAGAAGGCCTTATGGCCTTAACTCTGCCAGCGAAAATAAAACATTATTATTATTATTATTATTATTATTATTATTATTATTATTATTATTATTATTATTATTATGTATGTATGTATGTATGTATGTATGTATGTATGTATGTATGTATGTATGTATGTATGTATGTATTGCTTTAATTCATTAAAATACAACTAGCGGTTATCATTAGTTTACAAATTCAAATATGCCCAAAGAAATAGGTCTATGCTGTTATAAACTGAACTTTAGCTACGCTAGGCCTTCGAAAGGAGAATAAAGAAGAGTCGTGCGTGTAGTAGATATACAGGCGTAGCACTTGAAGAAACTAGTGCACCAGGAAGAAAGATTCTGGTACGTCACAGGATGTTCACAGATCAGAATGAAGTTAGGATCTATGCCTTTACTGGTGGAAGGAGAGTTTTCCACGCTGTCGGATACCCTTCTATACTTCCGAAAAACAAGCTGTGATAACCTACTGGAATCGCTTTCCTCTAGGACAGTCGACAGGTATAGTCAAGTCTATTTTCTCTGCCCCAGAAATCCCTCCTACATAATGGCACGGGTAAGAGCGCGACAATGCTGGCACATGGCACGAGCACAGACATCGAACCCGAAGCGTAAATTCGCAAAGCTCAGTTGAAAGATGTCGTAAAACACTTGGAGGATGATCCTGTCGCCCCGGGAGCGAAAATTGCGTTAACAGAAGCTCCATGAACAGACAACACAATAGCATGGGCGCAGATTTCGCTAATTACAAGCTGTTCATTAGCTAGGCTACCTATCTCAAAACGGGGGTGGAAATGGGGTAAAGGGTGGAGGAAGGCGTTGCAAAGAACTCATTAAGGTAGCAGAACCTTCCATGTGACTGTAAGGTCTGCCTATATAAAATACGGGGTTTGTGCGTGCGTGCGTACGTGTGTGTTTAGAACAAGGTAATTAAAATTTAATCACGAAAATGCTCTGGCTTGCTGATTTGTTGGCTCCGTACAGTAACTTATTACCCCGGTCTAAAGTGAATATTAGCCGACGTGGATGTAGCTAAATGAACCTCTTTTCGCCCCACCACTATCGTTTCCTGCTGTAGTTAACGGAATGGAATGTGTATTTAGAGTCAGTTGGAAGGTCTTCGTTTTCTGATCCGGCTTGTTTGTTTCTGTATTTACCATTTACATACCTTTTAATTAAAACTTGCCTTTTGGTTCGCGTCGAGTTAATTCTGGCGAAAGATTTGTGCATTTTTAAATAGAAAAGTTCCACTATGTGAACATACTAAAAGCAGGGCTTCCAAATTTATGAATTCAGTTCATTAAGGTAGTGAAATTCTGAAGCGACTTTTTTTTTTTAGGAAACCGGAAGGTTGCAAACATGAAATTTGTTATTATATTGCTTAAAAGGGCACACAGGACAGTAGCTGTGGGATTACAGGCAGTATGAAGCAGTCTTTGAACTTTTAACATGGTTCTTTTTTAATTCCAGTACATACAAATTCTATTATCTAATATTAGCATCGTATTGTTAATTTTTCGTTGCAGTAGCTTCTACTTATGAAAATATTAAAGTTCAACGCGACCTTTTAAAACTTTAATTCGCAAAATGGGTACCAGAAGCGAAAATCATGCCCAGGTCTACAAACTAAAATATGAAAAATTAAAATGTGTTATGTTGTTAATGAATGTGTTATAAACAAGAGTTACAACGTATCTGAACACGGGAAAAAACAACAAAAATTTTCTTTCAAATGAGAACGTAATGCTGTATGTTTACTATAGAATTTCTTGTGGAAGTATACAGGGTACTTACTTACTGGCTTTTAAGGAACCCGGAGGTTCATTGCCGCCCTCACATAAGTCCGCCATTGGTCCCTATCCTGAGCAAGATTAATCCAGTCTCTACCATCATATTCCACCTCCCTCAAATCTATTTTAATATTATCTTCCCATCTACGTCTCGGCCTCCCCAAAGGTCTTTTTCCCTCAGGCCTCCCAACTAACACTCTATATGCATTTCTGGATTCTCCCATACGTGCTACATGCCCTGCCCATCTCAAACGTCTGGATTTAATGTTCCTAATTATGTCAGGTGAAGAATACAATGCGTGCAGTTCTGTGTTGTGTAACTTTCTCCATTCTCCTGTAACTTCATCCCTCTTAGCATCAAACATTTTCCTAAGAACCTTATTCTCAAAAACCCTCAATCTCTGTTCCTCTCTCAAAGTGAGAGTCCAAGTCTCACAGCCATACAGAACAACCGGTAATATAACTGTTTCATAAATTCTAACTTTCAGATTTTTTGACAGCAGACTAGATGATAAAAGCTTCTCAACCGAATAATAACAGGCATTTCCCATATTTATTCTGCGTTTAATTTCCTCCCGAGTGTCATTTACATTTGTTACTGTTGCTCCCAGATATTTGAATTTTTCCACCTCTTCGAAGGATCAATCTCCAACTTTTATAGTTCCATTTCGTACAATATTCTGATCACGAGACATAATCATATACTTAGTCTTTTCGGGATTTACTTCCAACCCTATCTCTTTACTTGCTTCAAGTAGAATTTCCGCGTTTTCCCTAATCGTTTGTGGATTTTCTTCTAACATATTCACGTCATCCGCATAGACAAGAAACTGATGTAATCCGTTGAATTCCAAACCCTCTCCGTTATCCTGAACTTTCCTAATGGCATATTCTAGAGCAAAGTTAAAAAGTAAAGGTGATAGTGCATTTCCCTGCTTTAGCCCGCAGTGAATTGGAAAAGCATCAGATAGAAACTGACCTATACGGACTCTGCTGTAAGTTTCACTAAGACACATTTTAATTAATCGAACTAGTTTCTTGGGAATACCAAATTCAATAAGAATATTATATAAAACTTCTCTCTTAACCGAGTCATACGCCTTTTTGAAATCTATAAATAACTGATGTACTGTACCCTTATACTCCCATTTTTTCTCCAATATCTGTCGAATATAAAAAAATCTGATCAATAGTAGTATACAGGGTGGTTTACGAAAATTGATCCGCAGTTCAGAGAGATATTTCTGAATTTATTTTCAGTAAAAACTTCACATCGAACATGGCAGTTTAATAGTTTTTCCCACCTTTCATTCGGAAGGTCCGTGGTTGCATCCCAGGGGCCGACTATCCAGACTTAGGTATTTCGTAGTTTCTCAAGTTCCTCCAGGTGAATGCTGGGATATTATCAATTTCAATTAACACGAACCGTCTCCTTCCCAATCCTCAATACTCCTTCATCACTTCGCATTTATCACTTAATTATCTCCCCGCTCTAGGCCTACCGCCTGTCTAGTGGAGTAGCTCACTCGGAAAAACCACTTTAATGTGAAAGCCGCTTGAAAAAACAATCAAATTACGGCCAAACCGTCCATGTTACACAACAAACCAATAAATGTCACGTCTATTAACTTTTTCTCTACAAAATCCCCCAATATCACTTCTCCAACGTCTTCCATATTTCTGTAAAAGCGAGTTAAAAGCATAAATCAAATGTGTAAGAATAAATTATTAATATTTTTATAAAAATTAGAAAGAAATAAAGCATTTATTGTATATTAAAAACAATACGTATATTTTAGAATTAATAGTTTTATTTTCAGTGGGCTTTTATTTAATATTTCAATAACAATATGGCCTCTTTTAAAACGGAAGAAGACGTGATTGGATGACGTCGATAAAAGACAATTGACTGTAGAATAGGCCATTTTAATATCATATTTTTATTAAATTTAATAAGTTATTTTAAAAAAATGTTCCCGATATACCAAATACAGTAGCGATCAACTGTTTGTCTACCCTTGGCTGGTAAAATTATTTGTTATAAAGTCACATATTTTGTTAGTCCTTTATCCTTAAGAACTATGACTTAAATAGAACCTTGTAAACCGTGTTTTTAACTTATTTCTTTTGTTTACTTCCGTTCTAAACACACCCTGAACGTAATAAAGTATAACCAGATAACGACTTGAAGAGCAATGATAACAACATAAACCACACAAATGTCTGAATTCTCACAGGCAGTACGTCTGTAGAGGTTGTACTGAATTACCATGACCAGATGGAAGTGATATAAGTTTGTTACACCAACTGAATATACAGGATGGAAGTGAAATAAATCTACAGATTGAAGGGGTCGATAGGGTACACTTAAAGGAATAGAAAACCTGTATTACGTTTTGTGATTAAATTCACGGTTAATTATAAAATTAAGTTGGAAGTTTCAGCAGTACGGCAACATCGTCGCTAACACAGTAATCTTTTACAGTAAGATGTAAGAGGTCAACGAGCTCAGGTCTACCTCGCTACGATGTTGCAATGTGTTTGCAACGTTCAGTAGCTTGAAATTACACGAAAACTGTCCACGCCATTCAAATACGCCAGAGGGATAAATTATTATTTATTAGATTTTCTATCAATATGGACAAAAGTCACGATCCTATTCGAAATAGTTACAGAATAAGAGGGAGTTAAACATTTGGGAAAAACTATTTTTTCTGAGAAAACTAAGAACTTTCCACCAATATAATACAGTAGTGGCAAAAAAACTCGGACCGACCCTTGTAGCTGATTTCAGAGCCTTGTTCACTCCAGAGCCACGATAGACTCGTAACTAAGACTTTCGTGGTTCGAATCCTGTCTGGGAAGGAAACTTTTTTTTGTTCCTTATTCATATTTATTCCCAATACTTTTCGATTGCAGCGATATTTTACTAATTAATTAACTTATTATTCCCAGAACATGAATTTTACCAGCTTATTTTCTAATAGCTTTCGAAATGGGCTACGTCAGCAGTCGAAACTACAACAATTTCAATAGATTACTCGCTATCTTGTGAATGCGGGCGTGGCATGCGCAGTGGCTCATTTCGGGGACTTCGATTATTCCGTCGGTACGGTTTTTTTTACCACTCCTGTACATTACACTTTTTTTAAAATAAAACATGAGCTATTCACTCTGAAAATCTTCAGAGTTATTTCACTTCCACCCTGAACTATCAAGCAATGCTAATATCCACGTTCAGATATTACCAAAATAGTTGCCTCTTCTTTTTAGTGAAACGGCGGACTAATTTATATTAGTTCGTACAGAAGTTTAAAAAATATTATAGTTTAAATTTGAACATAAGTGGAAATGAATTTCATATTGAAGGTATACCGATAAGCTATCACAATTTGACTATAATTATGTGTGTGTATTCCGCCTTTGCTTATCATACAATTAAATGAATGAATTAATTAGTCATATTTTCTCATTAACGTTTTCGGTACGTAAATTGTACCATCTTCAGATGTATGTATATGATGCTAATTGTTAACCAAGCCTATGGGTACATGTATCGTGGACTTAAATGATCAGTGTTTTTGTGCATACTGTGCTATGTCGGTGAAGTGTTGTCATGATTACATAAATGATTACCTTAACTCTTATATACTATTTGCTGGTACAACACTTTATCAAAATTAAATTGGAATGTTTCAGTCAATATTTAAAACACTATTTAAAAACACTGTTTAAAAAACACTGTTTAAAAACTGTTTAAAAAGCACATAGTTTTTACATCACTTTAAATATATGAAGTATGTGATCACTTATTGTGTGGTGTTTGCCGGTGTGAAGTTAAATGAGGCAGTTGTGGTGATCTTGTTATTTAGCGTTGAGCTGGACGCAGTATCGTAACATGGCTATGGCTATGAAGTTACGATACTGCGTCCAGCTCAACGCTAAATAACAAGATCACCACAACTGCCTCATTTAACTTCACACCGGCAAACACCACACAATAAGTGATCACATACTTCATATATTTAAAGTGATGTAAAAACTATGTGCTTTTTAAACAGTTTTTAAACAGTGTTTTTTAAACAGTGTTTTAAATATTGACTGAAACATTCCATTTAATTTTGATAAAGTGTTGTACCAGCAAATAGTATATAAGAGTTAAGGTAATCATTTATGTAATCATGACAACACTTCACCGACATAGCACAGCATGCACAAAAACACTGATCATTTAAGTCCACGATACATGTACCCATAGGCTTGGTTAACAATTAGCATCATATACATACATCTGAAGATGGTACAATTTACGTACCGAAAACGTTAATGAGAAAATATGACTAATTAATTCATTCATTTAATTGTATGATAAGCAAAGGCGGAATACACACACATAATTATAGTCAAATAAGTGGAAATGCCTACCACAACAAACTTCATACAAAAACGATGAACACCAGTAGACTTGCATCACCACCAAAAGATGGAAGAGGTAATGCCTGAACACATATATCATATTAATGCTTATGGACATGTAGTGAAAACTCCTAACACCTCTTTCATGCGAGTAGATAAAGCAATTTATAGTGACCTGACTTTTATTTTCATTTCTTTTTTCTTCTCTTTTACAATTTTGCTGCAGCTTCAGGCTAGTCTATCGTGCTATCGGCTAGTCTATCGTGCTATCGGCTAGTCTATCGTGCTATCGGCTAGACTATCGTGCTATCGGCTAGACTATCGTGCTATCGGCTAGACTATCGTGCTATCGGCTAGTCTATCGTGCTATCGGCTAGTCTATCGTGCTATCAAAAAGGAGTGCGTTATATGGCAGTAAAAATTTTTAATAGCCTCCCTATCGATATAAAAAATGAAACTCAAAACATAAAATTATTTCGTGCCAAATTAAATGTACTTAATTTCTCACGCCTTCTATTCTGTAGGTGAATTCATGACATACAATAACACTTCATGAAATTGATACTAAAACTTTGTGTTGTATTAGTATACTATATTGCAAACCTCTTCTGTATATATTTCATCTAGACTATGACTATAAATTAAGAGTTTATAATAGTATTAAGTTTTTTTGACTTGTTCCATATTCTAGCTGTAAGCAATGTATGAATACCATGGAATGTTAATAAATACAATATAATACAATACAATACAAACGCTCATGATCGGAATGATATCACGTTGATGCTACAGATTTTTGATTCGGACTGTTTCATTGACGTGGTATTACCGATTTAAAATACCCCGACGGCTATAACAAATACATATCTAGCAGATTACATAGGCCTACATCGTGTTTTGAACGCGTTTCAGTTTGTTTTAACGACAAGAGAGGTTTTGTGTAGTTTTGCTTACACAGTATTTATTACTACTATCCACTTTAATTCTATGAAGTCTTGTATTTACTGAAATTGAAATTCACGGACAGAATTTCTCGAGTATTTTCAATTGAGATTAACGTGAATAAGTTGTTATGAATATATGTGACGGAGAAATAAATTAATATAACCTATCGGAAAATATACTGAATAGGCCTAAGATATGAAAATTTAGTTTTTACTCCGTAAACAACTTAAAAAAATACACAATATTTAGGTGCGTAATGGGTTACTTCCTCCAACTCATGCAAAAAGTGATAATTCGGCATTTACTTACAAGTGCAGATACGAGCAAAATGATGACTTCGTAAGGACTTCCCGACTCACCTAGAAAAGAGAGAGAAAATAAATTGAAGCAATGAAATATAATAAAATTTCGTAAAAAGGTATGGCAGAAAGTAATGGCGGATTAAGTGTGATTTTAAACTTTCACAGTTTTGAAATATGTTATTAAATTATTTTCATAGAAACCGGAAAAATCTTGCAAAGTGTTCTCACAATAATTATTGTACCAGACGGAAGGACGCAATAACGTTAAACGAATCAAGGTGTAAAACTACTAGAGGAATAAAACACAGTGCAAATTTAGGCCCACGATATGAAAAGAAAGTCATACAAAAATTCCCTCACTTTAGTAATGCTAATATTAACTACCTACTTAGAGAGGAAAATGAAATTCATCTTTCGGACTAACCCAACAGAAATTCCCTTCTAACGCCTTTCTAAGTCTAAAATATTAGGACACAACACTAGAGCCTGTTTTAAGATTTTCCTTCTTTTTTCTCTCTACTGCATCTCCGAGCACGAGCCTGTTCGTTTGAAAGGTGCTACTATGTCTATTTTGATAATATTACTATTAAATTGCAGAAATGCATATAGAGTGTTAGTTGGGAGGTCGGAGGGAAAAATATCTTTAGGGAGGCCTAACACTTTATATGCATTTCTGTATTCGCCCATACGTGCTAAATGCCCTGCCCATCTCAAACGTCTGGATTTAATGTTCCTAATTATGTCAGGTGAAGAATACAATGCGTGCAGTTCTGTGTTGTGTAACTTTCTTCATTCTCCTGTAACTTCATCCCTCTTAGCCCCAAATATTTTCCTAAGCACCTTATTCTCAAACACTCTTAACTTATGTTCCTCTATCAAAGTGAGAGTCCAAGTTTCACAGCCATACAGAACAACCGGTAATATAACTGTTTTATAAATTCTGACTTTCAGATTTTTTTACAGCAGACTGGATGATAAAAGCTTCTCAACCGAATAATAACAGGCATTTCCCATATTTACTCTGTGTTTAATTTCCTCTCGGGTGTCATTTATATTTGTTACTGTTGATCCAAGATATTTGAACTTCTCCATATCTTACACTAAAAATAAACAAATATTTTTGAAAAAAGACTTTTCCATTGGAATTTTCAGTTTATCCCGAATGGCCGAAATGCATTTTAATTGTATTTTAAGATTTTTATATGAATACTTTAGTATACATGCAAGTTTCCCCTGTAAATAGTTTTATATTTATTATTTTGTGTTGTTATAATTATTGCTACTAATGACAACATCCATAACAACACATTGTTGTTTTATGACAATAAAGCATCTTGAATCCTTATGAGACTGTAGGCCTATCTGTATTCCGTCTGGCGAATCCAAGCTTCTATTATTACGGAAGCATGTGTTAGGGCAGAAGTGGCTCGGAGGTAACATCTAGAAAATGAAAGATGCGAAGTAAAAATTCCTAATTTGTAGGCAACAAAAGCTCGGAAGGGCCAGGGAAAACAAAGACAGATATGTATTCATCCGCAGCAGCGTTGTGTCGTCCGCGTCCCTAGGGGCCCTGCACCGCGTCGTACTAAATGTCAGTCCTCGGTGTTGCCGGCGGCGCTCATCGTCCCCGGGGGTGACGTCACACCCCTCCGCCCCCGCACCAAGTCTCCGCGGATGAATATTTCATGTCAGTCCGGCACACACATCACGGAGCTAGACAAAGAACCCTCCGCCACACAAACAGCGAAGAAGAGATCGTGAAGAATGCACAGCTCGCTCGAAATTTGAGGAAGCGGCACAACAACCCCGGATTAATGAAAAGAACAATGGGGAGGACAATGAGTTGCACGGGGCGAGACGCAGTCATCGAGACATTTCCGCAGAAAAGTATCACAGGGGCAACAGTTGGGAACTCGGGACCACGCTGTGCAACACCCGCAGTCATTAAAAATTAATTACTTGAGACAAGAGACCCAGCTGCCCTGCTCTGGGCTTAACCCCGTGATAATTGGATCGAGATCTTCGTAATCTAGCAGGTAACTACACGATCATCAGTCACAACAATGGAGACTTTTCTGGTCGATATCGACGAGGGAGGAGGGGTGGGGGATGATATTTGTCGTAGTTACAACTCCACTGATTCTCATAACCATCATACATACATCCGATCCATAACAGGTTCTGCATCCATTCACTATCTATCCCAATGGCCACACATCAGTCCAACAATTCATTCATTCATTAATCCCCTATCCAATCATTTATCCATACATCCGTCAATTGATTCATGCATCTACCCAATCGCAAACCTTGCATACATCCTTCTCCCATCAAGTTATTTATCCATACATCCGTCAATTGATTCACGCATCCACCCAATCGCAAACCTTGCATACATCCTTCTCCCATCAAGTTATTTATCCATACATCCGTCAATTGATTCACGCATCCACCCAATCGCAAACGATGCATACATCCTTCTCCCATCAAGTTATTTATCCATAAATCCATCAATTGATTCACGCATCCACCCAATAGCAAACCTTGCATACATCCTTCTCCCATCAAGTTATTTATCCATACATCCGTCAATTGATTCACGCATCCACCCAATCGCAAACCTTGCATACATCCTCCCATCAAGATTGTTATCCATACATCCGTCAATTGATTCATGCATCCACCCAATAGCAAACCTTGCATACATCCTTCTCCCATCAAGTTATTTATCCATACATCCGTCAATTGATTCACGCATCCACCCAGTCGTCGACCTGGTTGGCGAGTTGGTATAGTGCTGGCCTTCTATGCCCAAGGTTGCGGGTTCGATCCCGGGCCAGTTCGATGGCATTTAAGTGTGCTTAAATGCGACAGGCTCATGTCAGTAGATTTACTGGCATGTAAAAAAATTCCTGCGGGACAAATCTCCGGCACATCCGGCGACGCTGATATAACTTCTGCAGTTGCGAGCGTCGTTAAATAAAACATAACTTTAACTTCCACCCAGTCGCAAACCTTGCATACATCCTCCCATAAACTTTGTTATCCATACATCCGTCAATTGATTCATACATCCACCCAATAGCAAACCTTGCATACATCCTTCTCCCATCAAGTTAGTTATCCATAAGTTACATCCGTCAATTGATTCATGCATCCACCCAATCGCAAATCCATCCATACATTCTTCTCCGTTCAAAGTTATTTATCCATACATCCGTGAATTGATACATGCATCCACCCAATAGCAAACCTTGGACACATCCTTCTCCGTTCAAGTTATTTTTCCATACATCCGTCAATTGATTCATGAATCCACCCAATAGCAAACCCATCCATACATCCTTCTCCGTTCAAGTTATTTATCCATACATCCGTCAATTGATTCACATATCCAACCAATAGCAAACCTTGCACACATCCTTCTCCTATCATGTTATTTTTCCATACATCCGTCAATTGATTCATGAATCTACCCAATAGCAAACCCATCCATACATCCTTCTCCGTTCAAGTTATTTATCCATACATCCGTCAATTGGTTCACGTATCCACCCAATAGCAAACCTTGCACACATCCTTCTCCGTTCAAGTTAATTTTCCATACATCCGTCAATTGATCCATGCATCCATCCGTTCGAAAATCCATCCATCCATCCATCCATCCATCCATCCATCCATCCATCCATCCATCCATCCGATACATATGCACACCCTTCTACAGTTTTTCACTCGCTAGCATTTGTAATAACTTTTAAGGGGACGTTATACAAAGAAGTATCATTTGTTTAATTGACAAGAACGCTAACCACTCTTCCGTCGATACAAATGTTCCTCTGAAGTAGTGATAAGAACAACGCGCTTTAAATTCTATTTACAACAGCTCGCCAACTTTTAGCACAATTCAACAATAATCGAATTCTGTTGAAATTGAATTATTCGTCCTCGAATTGTTTTAAGCTTAGAGAGAGAGAGAGAGAGAGAGAGAGAGAGAGAGAGAGAGAGAGACGGAGAGCTTATTAGCCACCTTGGGGACGCGGCTGCACCGCAGGGAGAGGCAATTGCTCCCCAGAGCAGAAGGAATGGACAACTGCCACGCAGTCCGCAGATATTTTGCTATTCTGGAAAATCAGATTAAGTAAATATTTAGTATTATTATGCAGCCAAGAATAGGACGTGCTTTGTGTCTAACGTGTTAGCCTCTAGATTCTGATATTTCAGGTTCAAACCCTGCTGAGAAAAATTGATTTTTAAAGGGAGAATCTGAAGCGTTACTTCAGCGGTGCGGACGTATGGAAACATTTCCTGAAAATAAAATATAATAATTATAATAATAATAATAATAATAATAATAATAGTAATAATAATAATAATAATAATTTATTTTAGCTGACAGAGTTAAGGCCGTAAGGTCTTCTCTTCCACTCAACCAGCAAATAGTATATATACATATGTATGAGCTTACAAAGAATTCAACAATTTGATTTAGATAAGAGCTACATGTAAATGTATTTAAAAATAGGCTTAAGGACTTTACTAATAGACGGTAATTATACACAGTATTTAAAGGGTGTAAATGATATGTTGTTATTGAAGTGCTGTATCAGTGAAGAATTATGTTGTGTCAGTGAAGTGTGTTGTGTCAGTGAAGTGTGTTGTGTAAGTGAAACGTGTTCCTGTCAGTGATGCTTTATAGTTTATAGTGGCAGTGCAAAGTATTTGAACAGTGAAATGTTTTTGAAGTGTTAGTGAAATCAGGATAGAATCAGTGAAATGTCTCGTAGTTCCAGTGCAGTGAGTAAGTTGACAGCGAAATGAGTGTAATGTTGAAAGGTACTTGTGCAGATATGAACATATCATACTCGTGGGTTTTAGTTCGAACTTAGGTTTAAGATACAAATTAGATTTATTTCAAATGTTATTTTAAGTGATCGTTTCATTTAATTTAGGATATTCCCTGTTGTTGTTATTATTATTATTATTATTATTATTATTATTATTATTATTATTATTATTATTATTATTATTATTATACATTATTGTTAGTATTAAATATTAGTATTATTGTTAATTGTATTTTTAATTTGAAGTTTATTATTGTCATTATTGAGTGTAATTAGTTACCACTGCCACCGGGTATATACCCATTGTAGTGTGAATAAAGACATACATACATGTATACAAGAGTTATTTACGAATTAAACAACAAAATACTATGAACTATTAATTAAACACTGAAATGCAAACTATGGAGCAGAATTAAGCTTAAATACATAGAATGTTAATATATTTCAAATAATGTTAGATAATACAAAGAGATTATTATGAGACAATTTTGAAAATACAGCACTATCAGGATGATGTCTAAAGGAAGGAGTAACAATGTAGACAGTGATAGTTTAAGTCAGTATGATTGGAGTGAAATGCTAAGAAGGTTATCTTTTAAGCTGCATTTAAAAGTGTTTATTGTCTTGCAGCCCCTAATACTTTGTGACAGGGAAATTCATCGTCGCGAGGTGGATACTGTAAAAGATGATGAATAGCAAGATGTTCTATGAAGAGGTATACTTAGCGTGCCACAGATAAGTGATCTGGTATTTACGTCGTGGTTAGAGTATAGATAAGAGAAACGAGACGAAAGGTAATTTGGTGTTGAGGTGTGCAGAATTCGAAAGAGTAAAGACAAAGAGTGTAAAGTTCTACGTTCTTTAAGTCGGAGCCACGAAAGACTCGCGAAGGTACTATGTAAGTTAAAATTTTTACATACAGGACTTCCATTATTTTAAGGGTTAAAAGCAAAGATGGGGTAACTCCGGAATTGCAAGAAATAATGCATTTTAACTTTTGCGTTCATATGCAATTGAAAAAACTGTAGAAATATAATGTAAGTAGCTATTTGTGAAAGTAAGGGGCAAAGGCTAATTGGGTTTTCCCGGTCTCTGATCGAGTCTAAAACCCTGATAGAAGTGATATTTAACCTCTGCGGTGAATTCCAGTGAAGTTCGGAGGGCCTAATTAGTCAAATCTAATCTCTTCACCTCCACGCAGGGGCCCTCTGAGATCTTTTAAGAGAAAGAGAGAGTGGTGTGCGGAAAGCAACTGGAAGCTACAGCATTTATCTTTATCAACTTTTGAAGATAGACGCCACGTAAGTACCGTTGTGAAGGTTTTTGAAGAAAAGATCGCGCTGTTGTTCACAGAATGAATAAATGAATGAATGAATGAATGAATGAATGAATGAATGAATGAATGGATGAATAGACGGACGGACGAACGATGAAAGCGGGAAATAGGATGTGAAACATTAAAAAATACGAGAAATTGTAATTCGCATTTCTAAGTACAGTAGTAATTTTTATATCCTGTTTGAACCTAAAATATAACTAACACTGGTTTATACTTCGTCCTCAATAATGTAAGTTGACGTCTTTTTTGTTTCAATCAAGTTAAATTTAAATAAATAGTTATTTAGGCTGGGAAATTTTGAAATGTAAACTTGTATAATTTTATTTTTCACAATTTCAAGAACACTCCAGAGCACAAGTTTTGGCTTTTATTATTGTAGTAATAATAATAATAATAATAATAATAATAATAATAATAATAATAATAATAATAATAATAATAGATCGACTATTGATCAGATTTTTTGTATTCGACAGATAATGGAGAAAAAATTGGAGTATAAGGGTACAGTACATCAGTTATTCATAGATTTCAAAAAGGCTTATGACTCGGTTAAGAGGGAAGTATTATATGATATTCTTATTGAATTTGGTATTCCGAAGAAACTAGTTCGATTAATTAAAATGTGTCTCAGTGAAACATACAGCAGAGTCCGTATAGGCCAGTTTCTATCTGATGCTTTTCCAATTCACTGCAGGCTAAAGCAGGGAGATGCACTATCACCTTTACTTTTTAACTTCGCTCTAGAATATGCCATTAGGAAAGTTCAGGATAACAGGCAGGGTTTGGAATTGAACGGGTTACATCAGCTTCTTGTCTATGCGGATGACGTGAATATGTTAGGAGAAAATCCACAAACGATTAGGGAAAACACGGGAATTTTACTGGAAGCAAGTAAAGAGATAGGTTTGGAAGTAAATCCCGAAAAGACAAAGTATATGATTATGTCTCGTGACCAGAATATTGTACGAAATGGAAATATAAAAATTGGAAATTTATCTTTTGAGGAGGTGGAGAAGTTAAAATATCTTGGAGCAACAGTAACAAATATAAATGATACTCGGGAGGAAATTAAACACAGAATAAATATGGGAAATGACTGTTATTATTCGGTTGAGAAACTTTTATCATCCAGTCTGCTGTCAAAAAATCTCAAAGTTAGAATTTATAAAACAGTTATATTACCGGTTCTTCTGTATGGTTGTGAAACTTGGACTCTCACTCTGAGAGAGGAACATAGGTTCAGGGTGTTTGAGAATAAGGTGCTAAGGAAAATATTTGGGGCTAAGCGGGATGAAGTTACAGGAGAATGGAGAAAGTTACACAACACAGAACTGCACGCATTGTATTCTTCACCTGACATAATTAGGAACATTAAATCCAGACGTTTGAGATGGGCAGGGCAAGTAGCACGTATGGGCGAATCCAGAAATGCATATAGAGTGTTAGTTGGGAGACCGGAGGGAAAAAGACCTTTAGGGAGGCCGAGACGTAGATGGGAGGATAATATTAAAATGGATCTGAGGGAGGTGGGGTATGATGATAGAGACTGGATTAATTTTGCACAGGATAGGGACCGCTGGCGGGCTTATGTGAGGGCGGCAATGAACCTTCGGGTACCTTAAAAGCCATTTGTAAGTAAGTAAGTAAGTAATAATAATAATAATAATAATAATAATAATTATTATTATTATTATTACTACTACTACTACTACTACTACTACTACTACTAGAAATGTATATAGAGTGATAGTTAGGAGAACGGAGGGAAAAATACCTTTGAGGAGGCCGAGACGTAGATAGGAGGATAATATAAAAATGTATTTCAGGGAGACGGGATATGTTGATAGAGTCTGGATTAATGTTGCATAGGATAGGGACCGATGGCAGGCTTATGTGATGGCGGCAATGAACCTGCGGATTTCTTAAAAGCCACTTTTAAGTAAGCACTATTATTATGCTCCATAGTTATTAGTGTTGAGGGATTTAATCGATTAATCGATGAATTTCTGTTATAAGATTAATCGATAAAAGTATTTAATCGAATAATCGAGTCGATTAAAATTAATCGGTTGTAGTTGATATTAATTATTATTTTGTTAATACAAACTCATACTAAAAATTCCGACAATATTTCTCTCTCGGAAATTCCTTACTTAAAAACATGATAGTACTGTCATTTTCTAACTGTAAACAAGGTAGCGTAGGGAAAATGTTTGCACAAACACTTCAGAAAGAGTTGGAGATATGAGGACAGTGATCTAGTCTACCTCTATTGAAAGTTGAAACACAATGCGAAACCCTTATTAAGTTTTATGGTATTCCAAGAAAACTTCCACCTTATTGTCAGCTCATCTTCCTAGCATATGAAATACATACTTTTCTGAGATTCGTCCCTCTCATCCCTTATAAAATAGCCAAGTCTACACTGTGTGCAAGTGAGAGTGTAACTACCTTCTTTTCCTTCTAAAATATGGTAATTCGATTACAATAGGGACAGTCTTCTGTTTCGACCGTTGTACTTTTGCAGTTTCTGTGAAGGTTGTGTGTTTAGTTTGATAAAGAAAAAAAATCAGTTTTCTGCGGTTTGTGAAAAGTTAAAACTCCATTATGTCATATGAGAATTTGACAGGTAAACTCGGTGAAACGTTTGGATTTAAATTGAACGATCGTGGAGAAGTGCTTGACAGAAAAATAGTTTTTTTCGTGTTTAGTGATGCAGGAAACATTGTTACTGAACGTAGAGCGGCACTTAATTCGGAGCATGTGAATGCACTCACATGTTTAAAATCATGGATGAAGCAGTATTAACTAGGTGAGTCTTCATACTTTTTGTTATTTATGTTTGTCTCAAAAAGCCCCGGAGAAGTTGACACAATAAATTATAAGCCTCATAATAAATATGTTAGTAAGTAATTCAAATGGTTGTTTTGTAATATAACGATACAATATATACAGATATACAAAATTTAATGCTTATGCTTATCACCGAACACAAGTTAAACTTAACAATAATTCTGTATTACAATACTTACTTACTTACTGGCTTTTAAGGAACCCGGAAGTTCATTGCCACCCTCACATAAGCCCGCCATTGGTCCCTATCCTGAGCAAGATTAATCCATTCTCTATCATCACATCACACATCCCTCAAATCCATTTTAATATTATCTTCCCATCTACGTCTCGGCCTCCCTAAAGGTCTTTTTCCCTCCGGCCTCCCAACTAACACTCTATATGCATTTCTGGATTCGCCAATACGTGCTACATGCCCTGCCCATCTCAAATATCTGGATTTAATGTTCCTAATTATGTCAGGTGAAGAATACAATGCGTGCAGTTCTGTGTTGTGTAACTTTCTCCATTCTCCTGTAACTTAATCCCTCTTAGCTCCAAATATTTTCCTGAGCACCTTATTCTCAAACACCTTTAACCTATGTTCCTCTCTCAAAGTGAGAGTCCAAGTTTCACAACCATACAGAACAACCGGTAATATAACTGTTTTATAAATTCTAACTTTCAGATTTTTTGACAGCAGACTGGATGATAAAAGCTTCTTAACCGAATAATAACAGGCATTTCCCATATTTATTCTGTGTTTAATTTCCTCCTGAGTATCATTTATAGTTGTTACTGTTGCTCCAAGATATTTGAACTTCTCCACCTCTTCAAAAGATAAATTTGCAACTTTTATATTTCCATTTCGTACAATATTCTCGTCACGAGATTGGTTATTATTATTATTATTATTATTATTATTATTATTATTACTATTATTACTGCTATTATTATCATCATCTCGAAATCGACTTGTTTCTCACACTTCATAATACTTTGTCTTCATACTTCTTATGCAATAATGGCAAAGTTAACAAAATTGTGCGGACGATTTTCAATTAACTTCACCCCTGTACCAAACACAAATAATCCTTGACTGATAAACACGTTAGCAGCTTGCCTGCGTAGTGATTCATCTCTATGAACCTCAGATGAGACTCGCGGTGCCACGTCGACGCCTACGAAATTGAATGCAACAGAAATGCGGGAAGATTAATCTGTCCATTAGGACGCAAATACGGTGGCATAATACTGATTAAATGCTTGGTGAATGAGTTGTGACAACCCTCTAAAATCAGGTCAGCGGGCCATACAGGGGGCGCGCTCCATTTGTTGGCACGACTGGCGTACAAGGTTTGCTCATTTGGGGCTAACACGCACCACATCCACCCGTCCAACCCCTGCACACTGTGGCAACCCCACCGATATGCGTCGTCTGGTTTCTTTGACGACCATCCTACTGGAAAATGTAACAGTGTTTAAATTCTGTCAGAAATGATTGCAATTCAGACAATTTACGCATTTCGATTAACGGGTAATCAAATTTGTGATTGTTGAATGGTTAAAATGCAGATTTCATGGCTGCACAAACAGATATTGGTTCTGAAGTGAAAAGAAATTGAACACAACATTATCGGGGCCGAATCGCCTCGTTAAAGTGCTTCAGTGTGTAAGTTTTATGTTTATTCCCGTGTGAGTAACGTTTTCCGTTCCCTTTGTGAATTTAACACGGAATTAAGGATACATTTTGAAATTAAAATTCGTTCGAACATGAAGCGACATTCTAATTTTTAATATAATGCGTTCTCTGCCATCGCAATTTGATACAATTCGTAAAAAAAAAAAGTTTAAAATAATTAACACACAAAGAGAATACATATTTAATTAAACAAATTTGTCTCGTGTTCAGAAGAATTCATTTTTAAAATCAGGCTGTAAAATAAATCTTTTCATACACATTCTCAAACAATTTAGAGCATAAGTAATGCCAGCAAAACAAGTTTATTATTTATTAAGGCAACTATTTATTTACGTGTTAAACCTACACAGATTATTTGATTAAATATCAATCTATTGATTATGAACTGCCTCACTTCTGCATCATTCTATCCTTCACTCCTTCATTCATTCATGATATGATTCACTCATCCATTCATTCATGATATGATTCACTCATCCATTCATTCATGATATGATTCACTCAATCATTCATTGATACATTCATTCACTCATCCATTCATTCATGATATGATTCACTCATCCATTCATAGATACATTCATTCACTCATGATATGATTCACTCATCCATTCATTGATACATTCATTCGCTCATCCATTCATTCATGATATGATTCACTCATCCATTCATTGATACATTCATTCACTCATCCATTCACTCATGATATGATTCACTTATCCATTCATTGATACATTCATTCACTCATCCATTCATTCATGATATGATTCACTCATCCATTCATTGATACATTCATTCACTCATCCATTCATTCATGATATGATTCACTCATCCATTCATTGATACATTCATTCACTCATCCATTCATTCAAGATATGATTCACTCATCCATTCATTGATACATTCATTCACTCATCCATTCATTCATGATATGATTCACTCATCCATTCATTGATACATTCATTCACTCATCCATTCATTCATGATATGATTCACTCATCCATTCATAGATACATTCATTCACTCAACCATTCATAGATACATTCATTCACTCATCCATTCATAGATACATTCATTCGCTCAACCATTCATAGATACATTCATTCACTCATCCATTCATTCATGATATGATTCACTCATCCATTCATTGATACATTCATTCACTCAACCATTCATAGATACATTCATTCACTCATCCATTCATTCATGATATGATTCACTCATCCATTCATTGATACATTCATTCACTCATCCATTCATTCGTGATATCATTCACTCATCCATTCATTGATACATTCATTCACTCATCCATTCATTCATGATATGATTCACTCATCCATTCATTGATACATTCATTCACTCAACCATTCATAGATACATTCATTCACTCATCCATTCATTCATGATATGATTCACTCATCCATTCATAGATACCTTCATTCACTCAACCATTCATAGATACATTCATTCACTCATCCATTCATTCATGATATGATTCACTCAACCATTCATAGATACATTCATTCACTCATCCATTCATTCATGATATGATTCACTCATCCATTCATTGATACATTCATTCACTCAACCATTCATAGATACATTCATTCACTCATCCATTCATAGATACATTCATTCACTCAACCATTCATAGATACATTCATTCACTCAACCATTCATAGATACATTCATTCACTCATCCATTCATTCATGATATGATTCACTCATCCATTCATTGATACATTCATTCACTAAACCATTCATAGATACATTCATTCACTCATCCATTCATTCATGATATGATTCACTCATCCATTCATAGATACATTCATTCACTCATCCTTTCATAGATACATTCATTCACTCATCCATTCATTCATGATATGATTCACTCATCCATTCATAGATACATTCATTCACTCATCCATTCATTCATGATATATTTCACTCATTCATTCATATATTCATTCACTCATCCGTTTAATCATGATATGATTCACTCATCCATTCATAGATACATTCATTCACTCATCCATTCATTCATGATATATTTCACTCATTCATTCATATATTCATTCACTCATTCATTCATTCATGATATGATTCACTCATCCATTCATAGATACATTCATTCACTCAACCATTCATAGATACATTCATTCACTCATCTATTCATTGATACATTCATTCACTCATCCATTCATAGATACATTCATTCACTCATCCATTCATTCATGATATGATTCACTCATCCATTTATTCATGATATGATTCACTCATCCATTCATAGATACATTCATTCACTCATCCATTCATTCAATATGATTCACTCATCCATTCATAGATACATTCATTCATGATATGATTCACTCATTCATTCATTCATATATTCATTCACTCATTCATTTACTCATAATATGATTCACTCTTCCATTCATTGATACATTCTTTCACTCATCCATTCATTCATGATATGATTCACTCATCGATTCATAGATACATTCATTCACTCATCCATTCATTCAAGATGATTCACTCATCCATTCATAGATACATTCATTCACTCATCCATTCATTCATGATATGATTCACTCATCCATTCATTCACTCATCCATTCATTCACTCATCCATTCATTCATGATATGATTCACTCATTCATTCATTGATACATTCATTCACTCATTCATTTACTCATGATATGATTCACTCATCCATTCATATATATATATATATATATATATATATATATATATATATATATATATATACTTTATATTTCGAAGTGATATAGTGTTAAAATTTGTATAACCAACATGTACAATAAAAATTATTATTATTATTATTATTATTATTATTATTATTATTATTATTGTTATTATGATTATTATTATTATTATTATTATTATTATTATTATTATTATTATTATCAATTTAATTCATTCATGCTTTATTTAATTCAATCACTTCGTTGTGTACAAAACAGATGTGGACCGTACCTATAATAGTTTGAATTCCGCCTAGGATTGTAGTTTTCTATGTTGTCTCAAGTCGGTATAATTATAATTGCACGTGACAGAAGTATGACTGTTTGCTTTTCATATGTCAAGAGATTCGAAAAATTAGTTCAGGATAAACGCTGATGGGGTAGAAAACCTGTTCTTACACAGATCTCGTCTGCACATCGATTTATATTAGGTTTACCATCGAGGAACGAACAGTATCAGGTGTGAGCGATTCATACCTCGAATATCGAACCCGTGTCCTGAACAGCGAGATGGTAGCGTGGCCATCATTTTCCTACGAAAGGGAGAAACGATTTGCCTCCACAATTTATACATTCACAGTCAATCTCGTTCATTAACAAATGGAAATGCATTTTTAAACCGTGAATCATATTCATTTGGTTACGGTGCTTCAGGCAAACAATGCTTTCACAATATCCGTCATCAACAAACAATGTCTTTTTGTTACACTTCATAATAATGACCTATAGACGAAAAAAGCTATTATTATCTATCTATTTCTACGCCAAAATACACAGATGATAATGCACTTTTGTTGTTGAAAGCTAGGCCTACAAAATTCGTTACTATTTATGATTTGATATGATTCAAATATCTGTATGAACGATACATACTAAAACATATAAAATATTTTAAAAAGTAGTTCTATGCTCTTAAATAAAAACATGGAATAGAAAATTAAGTTATATGATTTGGTTTTAAAAATGTACTTATTCTAGGAACAGTTTGCAATAAGAGCGTACGAAAGACAGGTTGAACGCATGGTGAACCAGAACTGTGAAGTTTGAAGCTTTCATACTGAAGACAGAGAGAAAGGCGCATAGCAATTGAAACAAAACATTTACTTAGAGCTGCTGACTGTACAGTCTTAGAAAGGAGTTTTGTCGCATAGATACAGGTACATCAGCTGCTTGTCTATGCGGATGACTTGAATATGTTAGGAGAAAATCCACAAACGATTAGGGAAAACACGGGAACTTTACTGGAAGCAAGTAAAGAAATAGGTTTGGAAGTAAATCCCGAAAAGGCATGGTATATGATTATGTCTCGTGACGAGAATATCGTACGAAATGGAAATACGAGTATAAAAATTGGAAACTTATCTTTCGAAGAGGTGAAGAAGTTCAAATATCTTGGAGCAACAGTAAAAAATATAAATGATACTCGGGAGGAAATTAAACACAGAATAAATATGGGAAATGCCTGTTATTATTCGGTTGAGAAGCTTTTATCATCCAGTCTGCTGTCAAAAAATCTGAAAGTTAGAATTTATAAAACAGTTATATTACCTGTTGTTCTTTATGCTTGTGAAACTTGGACTCTCACTTTGAGAGAGGAACATAGGTTAAGGATCTTTGAGAATAAGGTGCTTAGGAAAATATTTGGGGCTAAGAGGGATGAAGTTACAGGAGAATGGAGAAAGTTACACAACGCAGAACTGCACGCATTGTATTCTTCACCTGACATAATTACGAACATTTTATCCAGACGTTTGAGATGGGTAGGGCATGTAGCACGTATGGGCGAATCTAGAAATGCATATAAAGTGTTAGTTGGGAGGCCTGAGGGAAAAAGACCTTTAGGGAGGCCGAGACGTAGGTAGGAAGATAATATTAAAATGGATTTGAGGGAGGTGGGATTGATGATAGAGAATGGATTAATCTTGCTCAGGATAGGGCCCAATAGCGGGCTTATGTGAGGTCGGCAATGAACCTCCGGGTTCCTTAAAAGCCAGTAAGTAAGATACAGGTAATAAAATTAATTTTGTTTCGTTGTGTGTCTGATCATGCGCACTGCCTCCTTTCTGCAACTTAGAAAAAAGTTTTGTCGTACTGATAGTTTTATAAGTCTGTAACCTTTATAAAGAGAAGTGGAGACATTCTGCAAGAATTAATAATTTCAGGAACTTTCACTGAAATGTCACTCAGATGTAAGAATCCGGAATTGAACATAAAATTGTAAATTACGAAGCAAATGGAAAGTGGTCCATGTGAAGATGTTATTTCACTATCTGTATGTGAGTGACTTTTCTAACTGAGTGTCATCGGTCTCATGATATTGAAGGTTCCGCTTTGACGTAAGGAAATGAGAACAGAGATACATTGGAGCAACTTTGAGAACAAATACTCCGAAAATCTAAGTGATCCAACAGACTTACACATGTGGACAGTCTTGCGAAACTTGTTGTCTACATGCAAGAGATATCACATCAAAACCCTGGCCACTTCTCTTTTCTGTACTTTACATAATAATAATAATAATAATAATAATAATAATAATAATAATAATAATAATAATAATAATAATGGTTTATTTTAACTGGTAGAGTTAAGGCCATTCGGCCTTCTCTTCCACTCAACCAGTATGATAGAAAAGTACTACAATGCTATGAATACAACATAATTAATACAATACAATACAATACAATTCAAAGCAATGCAATACAACAATACAAGACAATATAATACATAATTAATATAATACAGCGACAATTCTTTTCATCTTCACAACACCAATAAAATAATTATGTAATAATAATAATAATAATAATAATAATAATAATAATAATAATAATAATAATAGTAATGATAGTCATACCTAAATTAAATTAAATTATTAAACTCAATCACAATTATAACTTCAATTTGACTGCGCCCGTAAGAAATCGTTTAGTCTTTTCCTGAAAGTGGTTATTGTCTGGCAGCCCCTAATCTTCTGACGTAGAGAATTTCATTCACGGGGGACTGAGACAATAAAAGAGGATGAATAGTGGGATGTTCTATGGGCAGGAATTGCTAGGATTTGGCTCTCCTGTGACCTGGTGTTTAGATTGTGATTGGAGGATATAGGCCTATAACAAGTTGTGAAATATTTCGGAATATTGTATTTTTAGTTTCCTATCATAAGTTTGGAATTAATGCACTCAACATTTCGAAAGTACTCGCAATTCTTTAACTTTCCATCGACGATGAAACCTGTGAGAAATTTTGAGACGTGGGAGCTCCAATACACTACTGGGAAAGTAAAATTTTTACTGTGAAAGCATAAAATACAATATCCAATACGTAATTGTCTTAATTTGTTCCTATTTACCCTGTATTACGGACTGTATTCAGGAACTGAAAGATCTCGTCTATTCCAAGAATAAAGCTGTCCTGACGCAGCCGCTGCGATCGTCCGTCAGGAGGCAGAAATATGCGACGAACGTGTTGTCATGCGAGGAGATATTTCAGCGGGAAGTTATGACGTAGCCACGAGTTGAGAAATAAACGATGGAGTTACGAAGAGCACAAGGTATTCTGTGGCGACGCAAGCTTGTTACGACTTCTGGCTACGACACCAGCATACGTCAATGCGTTTCCAAGCGACTGCAACATAGGCTATACTTTGCGAACGGCGAAAAATATTCTCTAATTATATATTTCTGACGTCGAAAATAATTCTGTCATATTATTGTTATTATTATTATTATTATTATTATTATTATTATTAGTTCCAAATATTAACAAATCCTCGTTTGTTTTCATCAAGCGAAAAATCCTCCTACGACCATGACGTGAATGTCTCTCTGTACCTCCATTAGTGTAAGCTATACGCTGTTTCCATAGTAACTAATCTATATTTTATGATCTTTAGGCACTCCCTTCCGTAATGATCAGGCTTCGAGACTTCGGACCCAATAGAGCAGTTCAGTGGGAAACCCGCATAACGGCGTACTGAGTATAGTCACAGTGTACTATATACAGTCGCGAAGCTCAATATGTAGTAAAAATGCAAACATGGGTAGTTGCCCACCACTAGGATCGCTACTATCGCCTCATCATCGCAGATCTCTCTCTCCTAGTAGACGACAAAATATGTTACACTTTTGTTGTGTTCTTTTGGAAAAATTAACACCTTCCTTCCATTATTGAAATATTAAATGCATAAAGTTAATTTATTATTTTAATGAAGTATATTAAATTCCACCATAAACTCGAAGATACCTGCAAGAAATAGCTTAATATTATTTTGGTTTGTGCAAAACGAACTGAAATTTACTATAATCGCTTCACTCATTCAAGATTATAGCGATAATTAACTATGAAACCAATAAATATTAATTTGCATTTCCCTTTACAACAATAATAATGGAAATATGAATTAATGGAGTAACTTACGTGTACCGGTACTTGTAGTGTAGGCTTACGTAGTTAACAAAGTGGGATGAGGTTAAGCAATAATAATCACACCAGAATTGGAAATAAAACTTCATCAATAAATTTTATTGTAACAGAATTTTTCTACGTCTCTAGTAAGGTAACAAATAAAAATAACAACAAAATTAACAGCTATAATTAAAAACATATCCTTTGAAAAAAAAGTAGGCCTAAGCAATAATAATCCCACCAGAATTGAAAATAAAACGTGATCAATAAATTTCATTAAAACAAACTTAATTTTTCTACGTCTCTAGTAAAATATTATTATTCCAATTATTGTATTTTAGCCATTAACATTTTCATTACAACCAATAACGAACATTTCACAAGCATCAATGTGAAATACTCAACGAGCTAGCACTCGATAGAAATACAACACAGTCCAAAGTCGACCGTGGACAGTCTATTGTTTCTAGTTGCTAACCGTTTGGAGCGCTTTATCACGAGATTTGCAAAAAATCACCTCAAGCTTCGCGACTGTATATAGTAGACTGTGGTATTGTGGTAAAGCGTACAGTGAGCGGGGGTACTGTAGAATGAATGCTAACAAATACGCAAAGGAAAACGCTCTGGATTTGAAGGTTCTAACGAATAATTTGGTTTTCATAGAAACTGTGTCTGAAACTATTACACGGTTAGAAAAGTCAGAGCAAGAGATGCCGGAATCCCTCAAATTAATTTAGAAAATGATGCAGAGAATTAATGAGACACCAAGTACACCGGTTACTGAACGTGTAAAACAGAAGTGGAAATCAATTTTATGTAAAAATAACGGGTATGGAACATTGTGTAACATAAACAGCAAATCAGTGGACATAGAGTCACCCGAGAATAAAGGACTGTCTTTTAGAGACTGCAATGATGTTAGGTTTTTTCGTTTTGCTCCTATCACGTCATGCGACGTAGAGCGCAGCTTTCTACAGTACAAACTTTGGCAGATAACTGAAAAAGATTTACGTTTGAGACACTGAAAATGTATCTTGTAGTACATTGCAATTCGGTACTGTAACTGCACTTCCTAAAGACGACCAATAGGATAAATGAAAAAATTAAAATTGCTACATGTTTATTTCCATCATTAACACTGTGTATAATTAAACACAAATGCTTATAAAAGACAGGAGAATAAATGCTTTTCACATTCTTTTGACATTATCATTGTGTAATGTAAATTACTTTCAGAATGTACATATGTGTGTTTCCCCATACTACCGTACTCTACTCTAAATAGCAACGTTGTTACCTCAACACATCTCTATCTACCTGCAGCGAGTCAACAACCTATAGTGCATGCACAGTAAACTTATTGTATCGGGTCCAAAGTCTCGAAGCCTGGTTATGATTCAACTATTCTCTATTTTTAACTGTTGTAAACAAAGAATGGAATCATGGGGTTTTATATTGTACATGTAAAGGATGATGGGCGAAGAAGAGAGTTTGTTGTTGATAGATCACATGTCCTGGACACGTGCCCTTTCAATACTAAACGGAAACTTCTTTACACTGTAACATTCGGTAGAGTGCACATACTTGTGCCTTTTCTTGAGCAAACGGTTCGCAACACTAAGAAGAATATGATGGTGGTCATAACTCAATTTGTCAAACAAGTAGATACGTGACTTTTCAATAATAATCGATTCATGTTGCTCCATGCAATTCGAATAACAGTTATAACGTGACTTATTCTGCAGTCGCTAGATGGCAGCATAGTGAAACTGATAAAAATTGTTTGCCTTCAAAGTCTGTAAGTTCGATGAATCTGTTAATATGTGATCTGGGGTTCTGATTTATCCCGTAGTTAGAAAGTTTGCTTACATGATCATAAAATTGTAGGTCAGATATCTTTGACCAGAGTCGGCTACAGGTATTCTTAACAGACCACAGAATTTTCTTGTAGGCGTGTAGTGCTAGCTTCCATTAATTGTCACTGTATGTATGTATGTATGTATTTATTCACACTGCAATGGGTATATACCCGGTGGCAGTGGTAACTAATTACACTCAATAATGACAATAATAAACTTAAGTATTAATTAAAATACAATTAATAATAATACTAATAATTAATTCTAATACTAATAATAATAATAATAATAATAATAATAATAATAATAATAATAATAATAATAATAAAAACAACAACAGGGAATATACTAAATTAAATGAAACGATCACTTAAAATAACATTTGAAATATTCTAATTTGTATCTTAAAACTAAGATCGAACTAAAACCCACGAGAATGATATGTTCATATCTGCACAAGTACCTTTCAACATTACACTCATTTCGCTGTCAACTCACTCACTGCACTGGAACTACGACACATTTCACAGATTCTATCCTGATTTCACTAACACTTCAAAAACTTTTCACTGTTCAAATACTTTGCACTGCCACTATAAACTATAAAGCTTCACTGACAGGAACACGTTTCACTTACACAGCACACTTCACTGACACGACATACTTCTTCACTGATACAACACACTTCACTGACACAACATAATTCTTCACTGATACAACACTTCAATAACAACATATCATTTACACCCTTTAACTACTGTGTATAATTACCGTATATTAGTAAGGTCCTTAAGCCTATTTTTAAATTCATTTTTGGTTGATGGTAAAGCCTTTAGTAAGTCTGCAGGTAAAGTATGTTACAGTATGTAAGAAACAAGAATCAAACTGAACAACACGTGGCAAGCAATGGTGTTAGTTTTTTTTTTTTTTTTTTTAATAAAGTATCTTCAGTTTTGCTGAAGATGATTAATATGAACAAAACCTAAGCAATTATTAAGAAAATGTTGTTGTGCACAGAAAAAATAACGCTAAAAACAGCTTTTTCGCAATGGAGAATGATGGAAAGTTTCTTTATTTTTTATATTTTATTGGGTTTTCTTTACGATGCTGTATCAACATCTAGGTTATTTAGCGTCTGAATGAAATGAAGGTGATAATGCAGGTGAAATGAGTCTGGGGTCCAGCACCGAAAGTTACCCAGCATTTGCTCGTATTGGGTTGAGGGAAAACCCCGGAAAAACCTCAACCATGTAACTTGCCCCGACCGGGATTCGAACCCGGGGCCACCTGGTTTCGCGGCCAGAAGCGCTGACCGTTACTCCACAGGTGTGGACTGGAAAGTTTGTTTACTCGCAAATATGGAAATGGACATTTTACAGGATTAAAACACTAACATTATACTGAGTTCCATAATATCTGACAGGCGAAGTAAACATTGCCAACGGAGGAAGGGAGAAGGATAATTGCTATTGACCCAATTCCATGCTAGACTTGAAGTTGGGCGGTCTGAAGCGTTGTACCCCCGTCAAACTTCAAAACAAGCGTGGAATGATATCTCTGTCATTAGTTGATTAGCAGTTATCCTTCTACCTTCCTCTGCCGGCAATGTTTATGTCGCCTGTCATACATTATGGAACATAACGCTCTCTGAATAACCTATATCCCCGCACGGATTATTTGCTGCCGTCGAGATGAGGAATTCTAAAAGCATTACTAACAAAAACGCATTCTTTTGAAGGAAACTGTATTTATGATGAAGAATTGCATATTTTGACACACATTTTTGCGAGCATAAAAGCTACCCTGAAAAGAAATGCTCTCAAATCCCTTCTGCTCTACAAAAAGATAAAATAGGCTGCTGGTTCAATTGTACGAAGACTAGAAATAAATCACAAAAATCCCAGCAGTGGAGATAGTGGTGCCCCAGGGGTCGAATACCGGATATTCCGAATATGAAGCAGTGATGTTATCCGCAATAACACAGCACTCGGCATTTTGGAGAGTTTTACACAAAACCCTGCAACAGCGGGGCCGAGTCCGCCGAACCATTGTCCCTGCACAATGCGGGATCATACGTCGTGATCCATTGGGGTTTTAACTTGCTACTGTGATTTATTTGTGGCAGGGGTGCCAACGGAGTGCGTGTGCGTTCGCTAGAATTATCGTGCAAGCCATATCCCCTCACGGACGGGCACAGGTGTACAGGCCTGCCTGTTTTAATAATTCACTTCTGATACTGCTTCTGCATGCTCAAGATATCCGAGATCGACTGGAGGTATTATATCTCCATGAACAATTTTGAGACATACAGTAGTTCTTAAACAGTTCTGTATCACGTGAAAACAAATGGCAGAATTACAGTAAGGGTCGAATTCATAGTCGTCACTTATAAAATTAGGGAACACTTAAGTAATGAGCATTTCCTTAGCACTTATTTCAGATCGTATTGCAGAGACGCTACTCATTCATATGCCCTGAGCATGCCCTTGACATCGAAAGAAATGTGGCAACATGGCTAGACGTGAGCAATTTCCTACATTCGATTGTTTTCCAGCGCCTTCAATTTGTTAAATCGGCATTATTGTCATACACAAATACAGAAGTAAATATTATAGAGCTAAAAATTATACAAGATGTCCAGAAAGCATTTTACAGAAAAGAAAGAAATGAGCTAAGATAACTAGTTATGAAATACGGAGATATCGTCGAAAGTAAAGAAAAATTGATAATTGTTCTCTCCAAAAGAAGAAATTGACATGGAACAAAATTGCAGTTGAGTTTAATGCAAACTCGGGAAATATTCCTGTAAGTAAATCATTTTCATTTATTTTTCAGTTATTTTTATGCTAAACAAAGTGGAAATGGTATAATCACGCAAATTTTAACAGCTTATTCCTTGGGTAGAATACAAACAAAAATGCAAATAACACTTTGTTGTGACGTGAATACTTTTCGAAAAAAAAAAATGCCACTGAAATCTACCTGAAATGCTGCTGTATCATAAAATCTCAAAGCAACCAGTACTTTCAGCAGTGGCGAAATCGGTAAGCCTCATGGTTGTATTGTGAATTGAAATGAGAGACACCAGAATATTCATAACAGTGTTCTTGTCGAAACGGCATCTCCTCTTAAATTGTTGATCATTATGATTATACATCTCTAAAGGGTTTTCCATATCTCTGATATATCTTTTGCTTGCCGAAACTCATTTTCATTTTAATTACAGAACTCAATAAATTTAATTAAATCATAATCATCATCTATCGTATACCGAATCAGCTGATTACAATGCATATGAGGAAACGCTTGAGTAAGCTGACAAGCTATCTTATTTGAATAAGTCTTCACTTCAGTGGGATTTATGAATTGGAAATTATTATAAGCAACTGCTTAAGTGTTTCCTTACGATAAGTGCTGACTATGAATTCGGCCCTAAATGTGTTCCAAGCCAAGGACTTACTAGGCCAAAACAATATGACGTCACTGACTGATCTGCGATTGGTTGAAAGTCAAAGACAATACACGTTATTGTATTGTATTTATTTACATTCCATGGTATTCGTACATCGCTTCTCAGCTAGAATATGAAATCTTACAATTCATTTTGATTTTCAGATAAATCAGTTCAAGATTATAAGTTTATTTAAAGTTTTTCAATCATATGATTTATAATTTGTTGCAAATTAATATTTGCTAATATATCTTACTCAAGAAAATATATCAACGTTTTCGCCTATACGGCATCATGAGATATTCAAAATGTTATGACGATATCTAAAACCTAAGTCCAATACAGTTCACTGTGATAAATATAGCAATAAATTACAATAATTAAAATCATGAGTTATATGTAATGAGAGTCTAATCTCGTTGTAACAAATGTGTTCAATTTGATTGATTTGTATATGGGTTATGCTGATTTGCCGGAATAGTAATACCGGTATGTAAATATATATATATATATATATATATATATAATATAAATATAAAATACATAGAACTCATGTTACATATTTTGTGTTTGTTGAATAGCACTATTAGTATACTGTCGTAACTCCTATGTGACATATTTATCGATTTTCAGATTTTTGCTCTATTAATTTAAATACCGTCCCGCGCCGTAGCGTCGCGGTCTAAGGCATCCTGCCTGGGACTCGCGTTACGGAATGCGCGCTGGTTCGAGTCCTCATGGGGGAAGAAATTTTCTCATGAAATTTCGGCCAGTGTGTGGGACCGGTGCCCACCCAGCATCGTGATGCACTTTGTGAGCTACGATAGGTAGCGAAATCCGGTTGCGAATACCAGCTATAACGGCTGGGGGGATAATCGTGCTAACCACACGATACCTCCATTCTGGTTGGATGATCGTCCACCTCTGCTTTGACATGTGGGCGTGAGGCCAGCAGCCGGCTGGTCGGTCTAGGCCCTTCATGGGCTGTAGCGCCACGGATTATTATTATTATTATTATTATTATTATTATTATTATTATTATTATTATTATTATTAATTTGTGAGAGATCGTGCGTATTTGCTTGTTTTCCGCACAGAACCAATACGCGGTAAGTGTGAAATACCACATTCAGTATTCCCAACGTAACACACTAACAATTTCCCTCTTCTTACCGCTTAAGCGCGACATTCATTTTACTGCTTCAGGCTTTTAACATATTATTTTTAGAGACGTTTAACATAGTAATAATTATAAATTGGAAACTTACCACTGCAATTTCACCTAAATTGCAATGTTAATTATTGTTTTTAAATATTTGCAAAAATTAAGTAAAGTCTACTACTCCACGAAACTTATTGCATTCCTGATACAAGTAACATTAAGGAAGCCGTGAAAAAATCAACAAGATTGCAGATGCCGATGTTATTACTGCAATATGTTATATAAATAATATTGTTAAAATATTAAAATGAAAAATAAATCATTACATAACCTTACCGTTTGTTTTAAGTTCGCATTTATAGACTGGGGGGGGGGGGGAAGACAGACGTATATCACGGCCTGCTGGAGTATAGTAAACACAGAAAACATTTTATAGCAACAATGTTGAAGAAAGATATTTTGGTTTTCCGAAGTTGCCGTCATTAAACAGAAACCAAGATGGAGATTTCATTGCAACTAATTAGAAATTCGTCTTTCAGTAATGTAATAAAGATCTTCGCACAAAATAATGAACGATACACGAGCGGTTTCGCTTTTTCAATCTTTTCCTCGAACATGAAAACGTCAACATACCGCTCTTGTAACGTATATACTATTAAATAGTGATATAGCAAATAATAAAATCTCCTATATGTAATTATATTTCTTCCTTTCTAAAATGTAAGAATTCACAGTGTCCTACGTACGGCTGCCATAGGATGAATAAATGTGTTTTTTCTTCCTACTGAAAAGTTTTATATTTTGCACATAGGAGTTATTCCAGGAACAACGGCGATATAACGTTAATGAAGAATGTAAAAGTTTATACTTATGTATATGTGATACAGTTTTGACGTGAATTTTATGCAAGTATTGCTGATGTTGTAATTAATAAAACACCATGAGGACCTGGGTCTCGAATTCATCCAAAGCATCATAATCTGACGCATCACTGATCTCTACGATAGATATCTACAGGAGCATCCAAATCCACTTCTCAACGCTCTTGGAAATTATAACATCATAGGCCCACACAGACGTCCAAAAGCTTTACTAGCCAATTGATCCAATGATTTTTGTTGTGCCTGTGTAACATTTGTATTCAAATGATTTTGTATTATTGGAACCTGGCCTCCTCACGTTTCATGTGAAATCCAGACAAGGCAAAGATCTCTCCTGGTGTGTTACTTGAAAAAAAAAAAAAAAAAAAAAAAAAAAAAAAAAAAAAATCGCATAACTAAAGTTCAAAGTTAATTAATATTTACAATTAGAGTTGGGCAACACGATTATTTTTCAGAAGTCGATTCCAACGATTCAATCACACATTACGAATCGATTCTAACGATTCGTTTACGATTCTTCCCATTCTGCGATTCCAACTATTCTTTTGAATCGTCAACGAGTTCACGATTCTTCCAATTCTGCGATTCCAACTATTCTTTTGAATCGTCAACGAGTTCACGATTCTTCCCATTCTGCGATTCCAACTATTCTTTTGAATCGTCAACGAGTTCACGATTCTTCCTAGTCTGCGATTCCAACGATTCGTCAACGAACGACTTACAGGACACTTTCATTTGCAAACCACGGGTAGAATAAAAACGTTCTACATCCATTCATCACGACCTCCATTAGTCTACAAAATTATTCAAGTTAGTGTTTCTTAATTATAATTTATCAACTGAATCTTATTATCAAGTATATTTTTTGCATTACATCTCTATTTAACCATGTAAATTTCAGGTTTTTGTTCATTATTTCTCACATTTAACAAATTCAGTATTTTGATTTCACTCTCGCTCGGGAGTATTCGGCACTGTTCGGAAATGTCCGTTGACAGTTTACATCAAACAAGTAAATGGAATCGTGGGTTACGTTACCATGCCGATTCGTTACTATTCGTTAGAACGACGATTCCTTACGATTCTTTTGGACGGCGATTCGTTGATACCACGAATCGATTCTTACGATTCTTTATTATTAGTCGTTCGAATGAACGATTCGTTCTGAATCGGCCCAACTCTATTTACAATGTTGTAAAACTGTATGTTTTATATGTAATACAATTTGTTTTGTTGGAATCTTCTATGTATGATTGTTCACCAGATGATTCTTGACTTGTATTATGTACGTGTGAGATGAGTGCAATGTTCATTCATATTGATACGTTTTTAAAGTATAGCAATTTCATGTTGGTCGTTTTGGATTCGTAATCAGTGTGTACATGCGATGAACTTGTGTGAAGGACGACTCATGTTAGTATTTGAAGAGGTGAAAAAGTTTGACGTGATTATATTACGTGTATGTGTGCAATGAAGCATCCAAATGGACATGTGTGGTTTCTGCAATTCACGATTCAGCTATGCTTCAAAATGCGATATTTTACATTGTTTACAATAATTATTCATGCACATTGTCATTTAAAACACTGCAATGATTCAATCAGAAAATAATAGGATTACTTTCTTTTCTAATTAGGCTATCCCGTTTGTTTATTGTTACTGAAATGGAGAATAGCTTTTCCACCTTCAAAGCGATATTGTTACTATAGTAACATGTTTTAATTAAGTATGTTAGAAGCGCGGCCAGACATGGTGTAAGTAGAAGCCAGAAGATACTGGATATGCTTAGCTGCAAGGAGGAATCTCCTCTCAAAGTTGACGTTGGTAATTTGAAGTTCATAGATCTTCATGGATTCTAGTAGTAGGAAAACAAAAGCCAGTAAAATCTAAGCCAGTACCTCACGACAATTTTTGTTTAATTTAATGAGTTATTTTACAACTGTATCAATATTGCAGGTTATTTAGCGCCTGAACGAAATGAAGATGATAATGCCGGTGAAATGAATCCGGGGTCCAGCACCGAAAGTTACCCAGCATTTGCTAATACCGGGTAGAGGAAAAAAACTCAACCTAGTAATTGTCTCGACCGGGATTTGAACCAGGGACCTCAAGACAAACAAAGAGATATTTAGTATATGACAAAATGGATGCTAAAACTGTACAAATACTTCTTTTTTTATTTAAACTTAACTGAGAACTAGGTGTTGTGATTTGTGTCGCTGTGAAATTTTACTTATGGAAAGTAGAATTGTTACACTAGTGTTGTTTTATCTAATCGTTTATACTTGGTTTTAAATTACTCATCAAACATGGCCTAAGTTGAAATTAGCAGTGATGTTTTGCCTATTTTTTTGATATTGTAAGTTGAATTTTTATTGCCGGTTGTAGGCCTATTATATTTTATGTTCGTGTCAAGTAATATCGACAAAACTTACAGTAAATAAAAAAAATAAAAATAATATAAATAAATAAATAGATAAATAAATAAACAGATAAATAAATAAATAAGTTAATCAGTAAATAAATAAGTTAATAAGTAAGTAAATTAATAAGTTAATAAGTAAATACATGAATAGATAAATAAATAAATAAATAAATAAATAAATTAAGAAATAAATAAATAGATAAATAAATAGATAAATAAGTAAATAATTAGATAAATAAATAAATAGATAAATAAATAAATAAATAAATAGATGAATAAATAAATAAATAGATAGATAAATAAATAAATAAATAGATAAATAAAGAAATAAATAAATAGATGAATAAATAAATAAATAGATAAATAAAGAAATAAATAAATAGATGAATAAATAAATAAATAGATAAATAAATAGATAAATAAATAAATCGATAAATGAATAAATAAATACATAGATAAATAAATAAATAAATAAATAGATAGATAAATAAAGAGATAAATAAATAAATATATAAATAAATAAATAGATAAATAAATAAATAGATAGATAAATGAATAGATAGATAAATAAATAGATAAATGAATAAATAGATAAATAAATAGATAAATAAATATATAAATAGATAAATATATAAATAAATAGATAGACAAATAAATAGATAAATGAATAAATAGATAAATAAATAGATAAATAAGTAAATAGATAAATAAATAGATAAATAAATAAATAAATAGATAAATAAATAAATAAATAGATAAATAAATAAAAATAAATAGATAAATAAATATATATAAATAAATAGATACATAATTAAATAAATAAATATTATTATTAACGAAATTTATTATCAAGAAGGACAAAAACTTGACAATAATCCGAAAAAAAAGAAAAAAATCTATAATAAGAATTGGGAGGAAAAGAAGAAGAAAATAGAACAAAAGAAACTTCAGGTTATAAGAACAAGACAAAGCTGAAGAATTAAAATAGGATACCAGAGGTGAAGTAAAATAATAAAAAGTGGAAGAAACGCAATAAGAGGTCGCAGGATATGAGGAACGATGTGTAACATAATAAATGCAACAAGAAGCCCGTGGAGACGAGGAATGAGAAGCGTAAATAAGAGCTAGATATGTATGACAGGCAACATAAGGAGAAGGGGTAGCTAGCAGGCGAGATGACGCCCCCGAGAACAAGTTGCGGTTATCATTACATTATACAGCAGCGGCGAGGTCGTAAACCAACTCAAGAGATAAGAGCATCCATCTCCTGCGACTTGTAACTGTCATGGCCATGGATTTAGTCGCGATTTCATATAGCGTCCCATTTTCTACTCACACTTAGTCAATAACTTATATGCGGCAAAAACTGAGTTAGCGAATCCCATAGAACTAGCATGGAGAGAGCAGTAAAAATCCTTCTTGGAGATTTTCTTCTGTAATCGCGATTTTAGTGATTCTTGCTCCTTTTTTTTCGCTCTTTTTCATCAAGAGTGAAATATTAGTTAATATAAAACTCCCTCCTCAAGTCTCCAATGCAATAGAGAAGCTGGGATCTACGGGAATTCTACCCTCGAGGACGCCCTCTCTTTCTCTCTCTATGTATGTGTGTATATACTACAGGGCTTATATATTATATACTTATATACCTATATATGTGTGTGGTGTTGGAGCTGGGAGGCTCAAACGAAGGCCGATGGTGATGAGTGAACTTGTGGAAAGACTCATGGGGGAGGTGAATTAAAGGAGGGGCTAGCAGGAAATTACAGGGCACAGGAAATGAATCTAGCAAGGAGCCGGGCCGGGCCCAATCACAAGTGAGACACAGCGGAGTGCTATATGGTATCAAATTTTATACTTTCACGACACGCCGACCCTTACACGAACGGCTCAAGACTGCTGTAATAATAAAAGAAATATGAAGCTGCGAGCGAGTCCCACTATAAATCCTATGCTGTGTGACGGGTTGCGGCACTGCCAGTTGACCTGGGCTAAGGGTTGCCCAGAAACAAACAGTCAGCGTGGCTCTATGTCTGCATGAACCAAGCGTTGTGTGGATTGCGAATTTAGCTTCCTTTAAGTAACTCAAAAAGGTGCTTGCTTACATCTGAATAAATTTTACAGTGATCGTGTAATATGCTCGAAGGATATTCAGGCAGAGACAGAAATAGAGGGCGATAGGGACAAAAGAGATCGAAAACGTTGAAGGACAGGAGGAACCACTAAGAGACTGAATACAAGGACGAAAGGAAACAGAAAGAAATAACAAGCTAATAAGTAACTTAGTAAAGGAAATAGAACAGGAAAACAAAAAAGGGGACGAAATAATAGACCTGCATGGTGAAAGAAGGAAGTAAAAAATGAAAAGAAAAGATAAAATAAATGAATAATTGAATAAATTGGTGGAAACGGAGTGAATGAATAAATAAATACAAAATAAATCAATTTAAAAATTGGATGATGAAAAAATCAATAAAAGAATAAATGGATAAGTAAAAGCCTAAGAAATAGAAATGAATAATGAATAGGCTAGATAAGAATGAAATAAATAAATGGAATGAATGAAGAAATAAAAACGAAAGAAATAAAAAAGGATTCGTGAGTAAGTAAGAACGATAGAACTAAAAAGGATTAAAAATAGAAAACAAAGAAACTGATAAAAAGAATGATTGTATAAATAAAAATTGAAGAAATAAGAAGAATGAATGGATGAATATAACGAAAAAATTGGAAAGAATAATGAATAAATGAAAACTGAAGAAAAAATGAATGAATAAATGAAAATGAAAAAAATAAAAAGAAAATAATAAAATTAACGCTTAAATAAATAAAAGACGAAAGAAGTAAAAAGAAAAGAACGAATATGTAAAAACAAAACATTAATGGAATGAATAAATGAATAAATAATAAACAAATAAAAGGAGCGAGTTAATAAAAAAAAAAGTAAACATAATATATGAATAAATATGAATGTATGAACAGATACAAAGGAAAGACAAAATAATGAATGAATGAATAAATAAATAGAACTAAAGTAATAAAATACTATGCAAGAATAAATAAAAGCGAAAGAAATAAAAAAGAATGAATGAATAAATAATACGAAAGGAATGAAAACTGTGCAAGAATAAATAAAAAGGAAAGAAATAAAAAGGGTGAATAAATAAATCAAAAGGAATGAAAACTACGCAACAATTAATAAACACGAATGATATAAAAAGAGTGAATGAATAAATAAAACGAAAGGAATAAAAACTATGCAACAATTAATAAAAACGAAACAATTAAAAAGAGTGAATGAATAAATAAAATGAAAGGAATAAAACTATGCAATAATGAATAAAAACGAAAGAAATAAAAAAGAGTGAATGGATAAATAAAACGAAAGGAATAAAAACTATGCAACAATGAATAAAAACGAAAGAAATAAAAAGAGTGAATGGATAAATAAAATGAAGGAATAAAAACTATGCAACAATTAATAAAAACGAAAGAAATAAAAAGAGTGAATGAATAAATAAAATGAAAGGAATAAAAACTATACAACAATTAATAAAAACGAACGAAATATAAAAAAGTGAATGAATAAATAAAATGAAAGGAATAAAAAGTATGCAACAATTAATAAAAACGAAAGAAATAAAAAGAGTGAATGAATAAATAAAATGAAGGAATAAAAACTATGCAACAATTAATAAAAACAATTAATAAAAAGAAAAAAAAAGAGTGAATGAATAAATAAAATGAAGGAATAAAAACTATACAACAATTAATAAAAACGAACGAAATATAAAAAAGTGAATGAATAAATAAAATGAAAGGAATAAAAAGTATGCAACAATTAATAAAAACGAAAGAAATAAAAAGAGTGAATGAATAAATAAAATGAAAGGAATAAAAACTATGCAACAATTAATAAAAACGAAAGAAATAAAAAAGAGTGAATGAATAAATAAAATGAAAGGAATAAAAACTATACAACAATTAATAAAAAAAGTGAATGAATAAAACGAAAATATAAAAAAAAGTGAATGAATAAATAAAATGAAAGGAATAAAAAGTATGTAATAAAATTAATAAAAAACGAAAGAAATAAAAAAGATGAATGAATAAATAAAACGAAAGGAATAAAACTATGCAACAATGAATAAAAACGAAAGAAATAAAAAGAGTGAATGGATAAATAAAATGAAAGGAATAAAAACTATGCAACAATTAATAAAAACGAAAGAAATAAAAAGAGTGAATGAATAAATAAAATGAAAGGAATAAAAACTATGCAACAATTAATAAAAACGAAAGAAATAAAAAGAGTGAATGAATAAATAAAATGAAAGAAATAAAAAATATGCAACAATTAATAAAAACGAAAGAAATAAAAAGAGTGAATGAATAAATAAAATGAAAGGAATAAAAACTATGCAACAATTAATAAAAACGAAAGAAATAAAAAGAGTGAATGGATAAATAAAATGAAAAAAAATAAAAATTAATGCAAGAAATTAATAAAATCGAATAAATAAAATGAAAGGAATAAAAAATATGCAACAATTAATAAAAAAGAAATAAAATCGAATGAATAAATAAAATGAAAGGAATAAAAATTAATGAAAGAAATAAAAAATGAATGAATAAATAAAAAAAGAAACAAATAAAAAGAGCGAATGAATAAATAAAATGAAAGGAATAAAAACTATGAATGAATAAATAAAACAATTAATAAAAACGAAAGAAATAAAAAGAATGAATGAATAAATAAAATGAAAGGAATAAAAACTATGCAACAATGAATAAAAACGAAAGAAATAAAAAGAGTGAATGAATAAATAAAATGAAAGGAATAAAAACTATGCAACAATGAATAAAAACGCAAAAAAGTAAAAAGAATGAATGAATAAATAAAATAAAAAGGAATGAAAAAAATGAATAAAAACGAAAGAAATAAAAAGAGTGAATGAATAAATAAAATGAAAGGAATAAAAACTATGCAACAATGAATAAATAAAACGAAAGAAATAAAAAGAGTGAATGGATAAATAAATAAAACGAAAGCAACAAAATAAAAAAAAATGAAAGAGCAACAATGAATAAAAACGAATGAATAAATAAAATGAATAAATAAAAGAAAAATAAAAACTATGCAACAATTAATAAAAAAGAAAGAAATAAAAAGAGAATGAATAAATAAAATGAAAGGAATAAAACTATGCAACAATGAATAAATAAAAAAAAATGAATAAATAAAATGAAAGGAATAAAAACTATGCAACAATGAATAAAAACGAAAGAAATAAAAAGAGTGAATGAATAAATAAAATGAAAGGAATAAAAACTATGCAACAATTAATAAAAAAATGAAAGAAATAAAAAGAGTGAATGAATAAATAAAATGAAAGGAATAAAAAAATGCAACAATTAATAAAAAACGAAAGAAAAAAAAGTGAATGAATAAATAAAATGAAAGGAATAAAAACTATGCAACAATTAATAAAAATGAATAAAAAGAGTGAATGAATAAATAAAATGAAAGGAATAAAAACTATGCAACAATTAATAAAACGAAAGAAATAAAAAGAGTGAATGAATAAATAAAACGAAAGGAATAAAAACTATGCAACAATAATAAAAACGAAAAAAAAAAAAGAGTGAATGAATAAATAAAATGAAAGGAATAAAAACTATGCAACAATAAAATAAAAACGAAAGAAATAAAAAAAGTAAAAAAATCAATGAATAAATAAAACGAAAAATAATAAAAATGAAAGAATAAAAAGAGTGAATGAATAAATAAAATGAAAGGAATAAAAAAAAATTATGCAACAATTAATAAAAAAACGCAACAATTAATAAAAAAAGAAATAAAAAAATGAAAGAATGAATAAATAAAATGAAAGGAATAAATAAAAAAAACTATGCAACAATTAATAAAACGAAAGAAATAAAAAGAGTGAATGAATAAATAAAAAAGAGAAATAAAAAAAGGAATAAATAAAATGAAAGGAATAAAAATATGCAACAATTAATAAAAACGAAAGAAATAAAAACTAGCAACAATTAATAAAAAATGAAAGAAATGAATGAATAAAGAAAGAATGAATAAATAAAATGAAAGGAAAACTGAATGAACAAATAAAATAAAAGAAAGAATAAATAAAAAATAAAAACTATGCAACAATTAATAAAAAAAAGAAATAAAAATGAATGAATAAATAAAACGAAAGAAATAAAAAAAATGAATAAATAAAATGAAAGGAATAAAAAAATGAATAATAAAACGAAAGGAATAAAAACTATGCAAAATTAATAAAACGAAAGAAATAAAAAGAGTGAATGAATAAATAAAAAAGAAATAAAAAAGAAATAAAAAGAGCGAATGAATAAATAAAATGAAAGGAATAAAAAAAACTATGCAAAAATGAAAGGAATAATAAAAACGAGAAAGAAATAAAAAGAGTGAATGAATAAATAAAATAAAAAAGAAATAAAATGAAAAAAAAAGAGAAAAAATGAATGAATAAATGAAAAATAAAAAAAATGAAAGAAAGAAAAAAAGAGTGAATGAATAAATAAAACGAAAGAAATAAAAAGAGCGAATGAATAAATAAAATGAAAGAATAAAAAGAATGTGAATGAATAAATAAAACGAAATAAAATAAAAAGAAAGTGAATGAATAAATAAAAAAATAAATAAAATGAAAAAAGAGTGAATGAATAAATAAAACGAAAGGAATAAAAACTATGCAACAATTAATAAAAACGAAAGAAATAAAAAGAAATGAAAAATAAAAGAATAAAATGAATAAATAAAACGAAAGAAATAAAAAAGAAGCGAATGAATAAAAACTATGCAACAAAATAAAAACGAAAGAAATAAAAAGAGTGAATGAATAAATAAAACGAAAAGAATAAAAAATGCAACAATTAATAAAAACGAAAGAAATAAAAAAGAGTGAATGAATAAATAAAAGAAAGGAATGAATGCAACAAAATAAAACGAAAGAAAAAGTGAATGAATAAAAAGAAAGAAATAAAAAGAGCGAATGAATAAATAAAATGAAAGGAATAAAAAGAGTGAATGAATAAATAAAATGAAAGGAATAAAAAATGCAAAATTAATAAAATCGAAGAAATAAAAAAAGTGAATGAAGAATGCGAATGAATAAATAAAATAAATAAAAAAAATGAATAAATAAAACGAAAGGAAGGAATAAAAACTATGCAACAATTAATAAAAACGAAAGAAATAAAAAGAGTGAATGAATAAATAAAACGAAAAGAAATAAAAGAGCGAATGAATAAATAAAATAAAAGAATAAAAATGAATGAATAAATAAAACGAAAGGAATAAAAACTATGCAACAATTAATAAAAACGAAAGAAATAAAAAAGTGAATGAATAAATAAAACGAAAGAAATAAAAAAAGAGCGAATGAATAAATAAAATGAAAGGAATAAAAAGAGTGAATGAATAAATAAAACGAAAGGAATAAAAACTATGCAACAATTAATAAAAACAGAAAGAAATAAAAAAGTGAATGAATAAATAAAATGAAAGAAATAAAAAGAGAATGAATAAATGAATAAATAAAATGAAAGGAAATAAAAGAGTGAATGAATAAATAAAATGAAAGGAATAATAAAAACTGAATGCAACGAATGAATAAATAAAATGAAAGGAATAAAAAGAGTGAATGAATAAATTAATAAAAACGAAAGAAATAAAAAGAGTGAATGAATAAATAAAACGAAAGGAATAAAAACTATGCAACAATTAATAAAATGCAACAATTAATAAAAAGAAATAAAAAGAGTGAATGAATAAATAAAATGAAAGAAAAATGCAACAATTAATAAAAACGAAAGAAATAAAAAGAGTGAATGAATAAATAAAACGAAAGAAATAAAAAGAGCGAATGAATAAATAAAATGAAAGGAATAAAAAGAGTGAATGAATAAATAAAATGAAAGGAATAAAAACTATGCAACAATTAATAAAATCGAAAGAAATAAAAAAAGAGTGAATGAATAAATAAAACGAAAGAAATGAATAAAAAAAGAGCGAATGAATAAATAAAATGAAAGGAATAAAAAGAGTGAATGAATAAATAAAACGAAAGGAATAAAAACTATGCAACAATTAATAAAAACGAAAGAAATAAAAAGAGTGAATGAATAAATAAAATGAAAGGAATAAAAACTATGCAACAATTAATAAAAACGAAAGAAATAAAAAGAGCGAATGAATAAATAAAAAGAAAGGAGTAAAAAGTATGCAAGAATAAATAAAAACGAAAGAAATAAAATGTATGACTGACTGAAAAATGAAAATAGAGTAAATAAATAAATAAATAAATAAATAAATAAATAAATAAATAAATAAATAAGTTCATCATTAATTTTTAGGGTGGAATTTCCTTCCAAACAAACCTATCAGCGGCGCCTCCTACTCTTGTCCGTTACTTTTCAGTTAACATCCAAGAACAATGATTTTATTTTCTTCATAATTTAAAACAGCATTCAGCTGTTTCTCTTTATCGTGCCCTAACAAGCAAGATACAACACTGGCGTTGTTACAAACCGCTGTAGAACAGCAGGTATTTCGCTGTGCATTTAATACGAAGTTATTATGCAGTCTTTTTATTTTAGAAACGCGCACACTTGTGCAGATACATGGAATTGAAAAGAAAATTGGGCTTATGCGGCATAAACCCGCCTGCTACGTAATCAGGTTTTTGCTGTATGCTGTGCAGTATATTCAATTTCCTTCGATCCGGGCGCCTTTGTAAATGTTCACACACCTTTTTAATACAAGAATTGTTTCGTTTTATAAAACACGCGAAAATAATTTATCACGAGAAATGACAATATCTAGTTTTCTCCTTTTAGCTTGTGTCTTTCGGTGGGAAAAAGAATTTGCATTTCACAAAAAAATTTGCATATTATAAAATTTTAATTCAATACTGGGTTTAGCTCTCTGGTTCGTCACGGCAGACGACACGGAACGGAATAAACGATGTCGTGGAAAGCCTCAGCATTTACATAACGTGAAAATACAACGAAAAACATATATAAGCAAAGACCACATTTCTTTATACCGGGTGTTCAAGATAACTAACTTCTTCAACCTTTCAGCCGTTCAATATTTTCTTGGTATCTGTGTATCGTATTCCTCATATTAAATAGAATACAACAGTGATGTCAAAGCAAGCGCGTTTTCTGACCTTGACGTCGTGCGCGGGCAGCAAGCGCTAAGTATGGAAAGAGGAAGGGTTGTGTATATGACTAAGCAACCTGTTGGATTAAGAAAACAGTGGTGCACAAACTTCAAACGGAACGTGAAATTTTATGTCGTTATTTTTATATGGCTTCTTTCTGTTTAATATTATCTATATTGTCTGTAAAACAAAAGTACTAATACCAATTTCTTAATATTGCACTTGTGTTTAAACGTTAATAACATAATAAAGAGTAGAGAAGAAATATTTACATAAATTCCATAGTAGTACAACTATACTGTACTAAATGGATGAAATACATCAATCATAAAGAAAGTGATATCCCCCAAAAAAAAACATAGATTGAGTATGACATGATAAGTTGGAATTGGTTTTGATGGTACCTTTAACCTAATAAAAGTAATCAATAAAATAATCAAAACAATATTACAGTACAAAGCAAAGTTACCTAAGTGCTATATATGCTTTAAGTGTAACTAATATTACATAACAAAACTCTTATCGTATTACGCTTTTAAGGTGATATTGGTTAGCAACTTCCTAACATCAGAATATTAAATTATTTTCTCGAAATGTGCTGAAGCTATAGAGCTGACATTTTTACAACACATGGGCACGTATCTTTTGCTTATGATGTAACAGTAGTTGCTTTGTTAATTCATTTCCTTACAAACAATTTCCATGCGAATATTTTCAAAATTTTCAATACACTATCTTCAGTAATACGTATATACGGTATATTAGATTTACGAAAACATTCTGTAAAGCTACTAAATAAATAGGCCTATACCTGAAAATTTCACTTTTCTATACGAAAAGTTGAGAAAATATTTCTTTTGAATAAAAAAAAAATCAAACTTGTGAAAAATGAGCATTAAAATTAAAACTTACATTCTTATAATGCACTTATACTTCTCAGGCAAATCTAAAAATTACCATGGATACAGTTTTAATAAGTTCTCTTCCCTTTATCTATTGAATCAGTGCTGGCCATCCCTGAATATAGCTCGACCAAGCGGCATATACCACCTCTTTCGTCTGTCTGTTTCCTTTCCGCTGTAAAGCGCTCAGGCCCTCCTGGGCTCTAAAGCGCGCGCTTGCTCCTGTGGGCATCAATTGACATGCCTGGAATACAACACCATTAGCTCTCGATATCAGAGTTTTGGCCATTACATCTTCGTTCGTGTGAAAGACTAAAGGCACTGATTCCATAAGAGGCGCGCTCTTTGGTCCTGTAGTCACCATGTAAGATCACCGTTTTGGATGTTACATTTGATGATCGTTTGTCTTGGAGACTCCACTACATAAGTTTAATTTCTAAACTTAACTGTATTTGTTATTAAATCGCCACCCTACCCCATTATCTCCTGGTCTAGTTGCCTGATAAATGGCGCCTTCTTGATATCACTTGTGAGGTTCAGACCTGTATTCGGACAATTGACTAAACAACAACAAGAAACAACAATCCCTAAATCTGTGGAAACTAAATTGAAGACTTCTCCAGAATAAAGACGTAACCAAGAAAACTATAGACCTAATATATGTTTCAGGAGAAAGGAAAGTAATTTCAGAGGCATATTATATTAGGCCTATATTTACTATCATAACTACAGGGGGCCTAAAAAAGATTCTGGTTTCGAACACATGTAATTTACGTTCTATGAATCTGAGGTGCATGACAATAGCACCATTGGAAAGAGAAACTAAAAAAGTTTAGTTGTGGTGACATTGTTTTCCTAGTTGGTAACACTGTCTCATAATTTTTGAGGCGAAATGGCTGCTATAGAGAATAGAAAAGCTTGATTTTTTCATGTGAACCAGTCGGTTATTAATGTGCAACGGTATTACCGAACAAAGTTTGGTGCAGATCCACCCAGTGGGCCTTTTTAAGGCAAGATTGTTCGCAAGCGGTTGCGATTTCATTCGTACCGACTACAGTTGCTGCAAGCCCTAAAACCAGAGTACAAAGTGCTACGAAGAAATTTCTGCATATGTATGCAGACTTTAATTGAAAACGATGATGACTAAGCCACTTTTCATCTTTCTGGTAAGATGAACAAACATAACCTCGACCAGAACAATAACCAGAATTTGGGGATCGAAAATCCGCGTATCTACGTGTAACGTGACTACGGGCTTGATGTGTGCCTTGTTACTAAACTTTTTGAGTCTCTCTTTCCATTGGTATTATTTTTATGCACCTCAGATACATAGAACGTAAACTACATGTGTTCGAAACCGGAAAGGTCTTTTGTAGGAACCCTGTATTTGACTAAACAAGTTAGGCCTACTAGTTTATAAAACTATTACTTACTTACTGGCTTTTAAGGAACCCGGAGGTTCATTTCCGTCCTCACATAAGCCCGCCATTGGTCCCTATCCTGAGCAAGATTAATCCATTCTTTATCATCATATCCCACCTCCCTCAAATCCATTTTAATATTATCTTCTCATCTACGTCTCGGCCTCCCTAAAGGTCTTTTTCCCTCCGGCCTCCCAACTAACACTCTATACGCATTTCTGGATTCGCCCATACCTGCTACATGCCCTGCCCATCTTAAACGTCTGGATTTAATGTTCCTAATTATGTCAGGTGAAGAATACAATGGTGCAGTTCTGTGTTGTGTAACTTTCTCCATTCTTCTGTAACTTCATCCCTCTTAGCCCCAAATATTTTCCTAAGCACCTTATTCTCAAACACCCTTAACCTATGTTCCTCTCTCAAATGAGAGTCCAAGTTTCACAACCATAAAGAACAACCGGCAATATGACTGTTTTACAAATTGTAACCTATTGGATGTAATAATTTATTGTTATAAATGAAAGCTTAAAAATTACTTTTTCCACCTAAGTTACGTATTTTAATAATTCGATATTATATCCCTTTTCTGGAGAGGTCTTCAATTCTGTTTTTAAAATTTCCAACACACTGGAGTAATATTGAAGTTTCTGACCAGCAACATTTCATAGTGATTTCAGACAAGCAAAATGATAAAGATATTTCTGTAGCAGTCGAGTTTTCCATAAGGCTTAAAAATAGGCGACGATTTCATGACTATCAATACACCTTTGATATTACTATTAAATATTAAATATCCGTGGAAAAGAACCCTAAATCACCAAGCGGTATGCTAGGGTTTTACCTTTTGTTATACGGTATACTACTTATCTATACTACTTATTTTTACACAGATAATGGTGAAATGTGTATCTACAGTCTTTTAAATATAAAGTTTAGAAAGTCTATAAATTCTCTGTAGCAACAAGGTTTTTTGTGCGAGATCGTGCGTATTTGCTTGGTTTCCGCACAAAACTAATCCGCGGAAAGTCTAAAATTCCACATTCAGTATTCCCAACCTAACACACACAACAATTTCCCTCTTCTTACCGCTTAAGTGACATATTGATTTTACTGCTTTAGGCTTTTAACATATTATTTCTAGAGACGTTGAATATAGTACTAATTATAAATTGGAAAGTTAGCACTGCAATTTCACCTAAATTGCACTGTTAATTATTGTTTTTAAATATTTTCATAAATTAAGTAAACTCTACAACTCCACTAAAGTTACTGCATTCGTGCTGCAAGTAACATTAAGGAAGCCGTGAAAAAATCAACAAGATTCCAGACTCATCATAGACTGGGGGAAAAAAAGACAGACGTATATCACGGCCTGCTGGAGTATAGTAAACACAGAAAAAAAATTATAGCAACAATGTTGAAGATAGATATTTTTGTTTTGCAAATTTTCCGTTATTGAACAGAAACCAAGATGGAGATTTCATTGCAACGAATTAGAAACTCCTCTTTCAGGTATGTAATAAACGATCTTCGCACAAAATAATGTACGATACACGAGCGGTAGGCTATATTTTTTTTCAATTCTCGGAAATTAAAAAAGCTCAACTACGTTTCGCTTCTTCAAACTTTTCCTTGAACATGAAAACTTCAACATACCGCTCTTGTAACGCATATTACTATTAATCACTTCACATAGTGGAGTCCTGTATTCGGAGTCGCAGTCCAGAAGATGTGCCCTTATTTGAAATCTCTTTGCTTCAATAACAGGACAGTCAAATAGAAGGTGTTCCACACTGTGAAGGTCTTCGCGGCAGGAGCATGTAGAGTCGATGTCTGCTGGAATGTTGAATCTGTCGAAGTAAGTTCCAAATTTCCCATGTCCAGAAAGAAACTGCGTTGTTACGAAAGTAGGTTTGAAGTGATGGCTTTTGAGTCGGTCGAGGATTGTTGGGAAGTAGGTGTCTCTTGTTAGTGATACGGTATACACCTTTGATAGGAAATCTCTAACTAGGAAGTTCTAAATTTTCCATGTCCAGAAAGAAACTGCGTTGTTACGAAAGTAGGTTTGAAGTGATGGCTTTTGAGTCGGACGGGGATTGTTGGGAAGTAGGTGTCTCTTGTTAGTGATACGGCATACACCTTTGATAGGAAATCTCTAACTAGGAAGTTCCAAATTTTCCATGTCCAGAAAGAAACTGCGTTGTTACGAAAGTAGGTTTGAAGTGATGGCTTTTGAGTCGGTCGAGGATTGTTGGGAAGTAGGTGTCTCTTGTTAGTGATACGGTATACACCTTTGATAGGAAATCTCTAACTAGGAAGTTCCAAATTTTCCATGTCCAGAAAGAAACTGCGTTGTTACGAAAGTAGGTTTGAAGTGATGGCTTTTGAGTCGGTCATGGATTGTTGGGAAGTAGGTGTCTCTTGTTAGTGATACGGTATACACCTTGTTAGGAAATCTCTAACTAGAAAGTTCCAAATTTTCCATGTCCAGAAAGAAACTGCGTTGTTACGAAAGTAGGTTTGAAGTGATGGCTTTTGAGTCGGTCGGGGATTGTTGGGAAGTAGGTGTCTCTTGTTAGTGATACGGCATACACCTTTGATAGGAAATCTCTAACTAGGAAGTTCCAAATTTGCCATGTCCACAAAAAAACTGCGTTGTTACGAAAGTAGGTTTGAAGTGATGGCTTTTGAGTCGGTCGGGGATTGTTGGGAAGTAGGTGTCTCTTGTTAGTGATACGGCATACACCTTTGATAGGAAATCTCTAACTGGGTAAGTTCCAAATTTGCCATGTCCAGAAAGAAACTGCGTTGTTACGAAAGTAGGTTCGAAGTGTTGGCTTTTGAGTCGGTAGGGGATTGTTGGGAAGTAGGTGTCTCTTGTTAGTGATACGGTATACACCTTGTTAGGAAATCTCTAACTAGGAAGTTCCAAATTTTCCATGTCCAGAAAGAAACTGCGTTGTTACGAAAGTAGGTTTGAAGTGATGGCTTTTGAGTCGGTCGGGGATTGTTGGGAAGTAGGTGTCTCTTGTTAGTGATACGGTATACACCTTGTTAGGAAATCTCTAACTAGGAAGTTCCAAATTTTCCATGTCCAGAAAGAAACTGCGTTGTTACGAAAGTAGGTTTGAAGTGATGGCTTTTGAGTCGGTCGGGGATTGTTGGGAAGTAGGTGTCTCTTGTTAGTGATACGGCATACACCTTGTTAGGAAATCTCTAACTAGGAAGTTCCAAATTTTCCATGTCCAGAAAGAAACTGCGTTGTTACGAAAGTAGGTTTGAAGTGATGGCTTTTGAGTCGGTCGGGGATTGTTGGGAAGTAGGTGTCTCTTGTTAGTGATACGGTATACACCTTGTTAGGAAATCTCTAACTAGGAAGTTCCAAATTTTCCATGTCCAGAAAGAAACTGCGTTGTTACGAAAGTAGGTTTGAAGTGATGGCTTTTGAGTCGGTCGGGGATTGTTGGGAAGTAGGTGTCTCTTGTTAGTGATACGGCATACACCTTTGATAGGAAATCTCTAACTAGGAAGTTCCAAATTTGCCATGTCCACAAAGAAACTGCGTTGTTACGAAAGTAGGTTTGAAGTGATGGCTTTTGAGTCGGTCGGGGATTGTTGGGAAGTAGGTGTCTCTTGTTAGTGATACGGTATACACCTTTGATAGGAAATCTCTAACTAGGCGCAACACAGAGAAGTACCGCAGATCAACGTGCTGTTATTGGAGAGTCCAAAACATTCTTGCCAATATTTCTGTTGGTATTAACTACATTTTTATATTATATGGAATTTAGAGAATGTTATATTTTTAATATTCGTGTGTTGGGGCAGCAATTATTTCAACAACATGGCGTACACATTTTATCATCAAATCCTACACGTGCTGAAGTTCGAAATGAAATTTGTGGGGTTCGATGACTATTGGTTCGCTGTCTATGGCAGATATCAGATATAAATCTAAATTTACATATGGTGTGAAAAATTGTTCGCATGCTCTGTCTGCTTTTGTTGTTAATGGTGTGTTTTCCGTTATACAGTGCGCTGGTAAATGTACACATTGCTTAATTTGTGAAGGGCGCAGAGGGATCCGATCCCGGGAACCTTTAATAGCCGCCTCCACATTCCCCATTGAGGATATTTGTCGTTCAGATAAATTGATTAATGGCCAGAGCACATACACATAACCTCCCCCGCGGCTGATATTTCATTGTGTACTTTGTGTGCCGCCCTTATCAGATTGAATACAGCGAAATAGCTGAATTGGGGCCCTTACTGTGAAGAACTGTAAACACAGCAGAAGCCAAACAGACGAGGAAAACGCGTGTAAACAGAAGCTTTGTGAGAATATGTTTACCCCGAAGCAGAAAATGCCTCTTTTTTTGTCATTGTAATTACAGACAGACGGTGCTGTGAACTTCCTACAGACTTCTATCCAGATTTAACAACGTTACATTATAAACCGATCTTAAAGCCATCTTGTCCTTAAATATGAGGAGTAACAGAGTATTCAAAATTACCTATTCTTAAAGAAGGTCCGATGTAAATAATAGTAATGATAATAATAATAATAATAATAATAATAATAATAATAATAATAATAATAATAATAATAATAATAATAATAATAATCTATATCAGGTCTGCACAAGGTTTGCTCTCTCCGAGCCGGCTCACAGCTCATGAGCGGAATGCAGATATTAGCTGCGCTCTGTATAAGGGTGGACTGGAAGAAGGGGTGATCTCGTACAAAATATACAGTAGGAAGTATTATTACGAGTGCTTATGAAGTGAATTCCCGTTCAGTGTTTGCAAAACTATCTTGGACTATTATTAATTAATAAAGAAATATTTATTTTACAGAAATAATAGAAAATCTATAACTACTTATATGTACAGTATCATTTTGTTATATTTTTATTTATCAGTATATCAGAACGGGATTTTATGCTGTTGGCAGCTGAAAGGAACAGTAGCCTACTGATCGTAATGAAACATCAGTTACAGATGTTCGATGTCTGCCTTTATTACAGTTGATTGTAGAAAACAGTTGCTCACAAATATAAATGTTGAGCCAAACATAGCAATCATTTTCACAGCCAGCCTGTGTAGTCTTGGATATTATTGCTAATGTTTAGTCTTGTAAAACTCAACCAGGCTAGTAGTAGCCTATTATTCAAACGATCTTTAGCCCTTAGGTCACATTGAAGATCAATAAGTTCGAGCTGTAAATCGTTAAATGTTAAATGTTATGTTCCGTTTTTAGATTCCTCCATACTGTACCGTAGCAGTAGGTTAGCAACGTGAAACAATTACTGAGAATAGGCCTACACACTGCACTCCACTAGATAGCTGAGTGGTCGTTTCCCCTCTCCTCTACCTATACAAGTCTATGTCATTCTGACGTATCTTCCTCTCCGTTTCGGCGAGCTGTAAACACAGCTCTCCCGCTCCGAAGGAGCGCGCGCGCTCGTTGAGCGCTATTTGTGCAGGTATGGTCTATATTAATAATTTTCGTTTTTTTTTTCAAAAATAACTGATATGGGACAACAGCACTCATGTCATCAAGATTTTTAAATTACATAAAAATGTCATCAGGACTATTTCATTTTCATGAACACTGTCTCCTTCATTTATTAACGACAAGATCTTAACTGTTACCAGTTCATATATTTTAAAATTATTAATATAATATATCAAACAAAATTTTAATAAACTTACTTTTAGGAAAGATTTTCATGATCATAATACTAGGCAATTAAGTATGTTTGACCAACCAAAACGTCGACTAATAAAAACCAGCACAAATTTGTAAATAATGTCAATATATGTGTGTAACAATATGCCCACATATTTACTTTAAGCAGTGGTGAATTTAGAAACGTTGGTTCATTAGTAAGTCTTTTTATGATGTCAAGAATTTTTAACTCTAACTTTTAATTGTATTTGACAAGTCTCTTAACTATTTCAGTGTCTTGAATGAATGAATGAATGAATAAATGAGACCGAAAATCGCATTTTTGACATTTTTGTTTGTTTGTTTGTATGTTTGTTACCTTTTCACTCGATAATTGGTGAATCGATCTCTATGAAAGTTGTTAGGGCCTATAGGCTATAAGATAAAGTACTTTCAGCTTAGATTTTAAGGTACATAGCATTAAAAATACTTCCTTTAAAAGAGGGGTTATAAGGGGGCCTGAAATAATAAATAAAATATCTCACTTATTATTGACCTTTTAGGATAATGTTACATACCAGTAACAAATGTTTCTTAAAAAATGTTTCCTACGAGTTTAATTCCATGAAAAATGTTGATAGTATTGACAATTAACGAGATATTATTTATTATTTATTTATTTAACCTGGTAGAGATAAGGCCATCAGGCCTTCTCTTCGCCTCTACCAGTTATTGCAACTACAATATTAAGAATACAATTACAAATATAATTACAATTAATATTGAATTTACAAATACAATAAAAATCAAAGTACTAAAAGATTAACAGACTAATAAAAGCTAGACAGTTCATTGTAAAAATTAAACTTACTCTATGCAATAAGAAAATGCTTAATAAGTTTGCTTTTGAACGCTACTAAATTCCGACAGTCTCTGATGTCACTGGGTAGGGTATTCCACAAGCGCGAGAGCGAGATTGTGTATGATGATGAATACGATGATGTCTTATGTGTTGGTATGGCTAGTATGCGGCTATTTTGCGTGCGTGTGAAGAGATTATGATATGATGACAGGTAACTGAAACGGGAGGCAAGGTAGGTAGGTGTAGAGGTGTGAAGGACTTGGAAAAGGAGAACAAGAGAATGAAAATTTCTACGTTCGTTAAGCCATAGCCAGTTTAGAGTTTGGAAGGATGGGGTAATGTGGTCAGCGCGACGGACATCGCAGACGAAGCGAACACAAGAATTATGAACACGTTGTAATCTTTGCGACTGGTTGACATTGAGGTCGGTCAGTAGAGAATCACAATAATCGAAGTGGGGCATTACTAGTGTATTTTCTTGAGTGATAGCGGGAGGAATTTTCGAATGCTGTTTAAGGAATGTAGTATGGAAAGCACTTTTTTTTGATAATATGGTTACTTGATAATTCCAGTTTAAATGCGTATAAAAGTAAACTCCAAGGTTTTTAACACAGGAAGCAAAAGGGATTATTGTGTCGTTTAGCTTGACTGGAAAAGCAGGAGTAATGTTGCATAATAGACGTTGATGTCCCACTAGGATTGCTTGTGATTTTCTTGCATTGAGAGTCATATCAAACTTTCTGGCATTTCAAAATAACAATGCATTTTATGTCAGTGCTTCCTCAATCAGACATTATAATAAAGTGAAAATAAAGGACCCTGCGTTTATTTATGGCGGCTTTGCATGACGAATGAGTGATATGAAGGGTGTGTAATTTATACGAACGTTTTAAAATTATTTTTAGACCTTGCATTCATTCCTACAGTTATGAGACACCCTATATGCCATATTGATAAGATGTTAAGTTAGATGTGGGATGGAATTAAAGGGCCCGGAGATCTCTTTTTTAAACTCGAAGGGCACTGCTTCAGTTAGGACAGCAAAGGACCCAATTACCGTCCGGTTTCGTATTCCCGCTCCGGCCGACAGAGGGCAGAGCCCCCATGCCGCCACTCAGCGAGCACGAGGGAATCGTTAGACATACGACCTAATTACATTATTTCCGGCCGGTGAAACAATGTTCAACCCAACAGGCTTTGCAGATATGAAATCAACAAATAAAACATCAAGATAACAAAAGCACGCACTGCCAAGGTATCCATAGCAACACTGTAAATAGTTTTTCAGTTTACAGTTTTATAGGAAGTGTAATGAAAAATATCGATTTATAGACTTTCACCGAAACAAACTATTTTTAAAGCAGTTATATAATGAAAAACCTTTGGTAACAATGTTTGTGGGTCCATCCGTCTTCTCATGACATAAGTCTTCTAATATTTATTTATTGAACCTCCAGATAAATAGAAACCCTATTTCAATTTGGATCGAAGGAATGATTAACATAATGAAGAAAAAATTGCTAAAAGTCTTCCTTCTTTCTACGAGGTTCACCAAGAAGTCCACTCCCTTGCAAAAGATGGAAGTTCTCGGCGAGTTGTTATCATTGCCATTGATAGAAAAAATGACAGAGCAATTATCATCGATCCCACCGTGCGCTTTGAAACTGCAGTTGAACAACCTGTAGCAGTACATGAAGAAAAGAAGACCATCTATGACCCTACAATTCAGTACTTTAGAGATTATTATCATATAGAAGGACATATTGAAGTATGTGGCCTATTGTTCGGAGCAAGTGGAACAATTCCAAAATTCTCAGTTGGATGTTTTAAGTCTTTTGGAATTCCTTTAAATATTTTGAAAATTATTGCTATAGACATAATGAAATATTCTGTTCAGATTTTACGTAATCACCTGTACACCTAAATTTCCTTATATTCTATTTGATTACTGATAATTATTGAATAAAAGTGCTTTCCCAAGAGTAACTTCCATTTGAAAATAAACATCGTAAATAGTGATAACGCAAATGTTTATTTTTATTTTATTTGTTTAGTATGCTGTGTTTTTGGCAACCCTTACTGAAGGGCAGCTACCCTTGTGGGATTTATATATAAAAATAAATACAAAATTAATATTTGAAGAAACATATTTTAGAGACGAAAATCAGTCTTTTTGAAAATCGCCTTTTGAAATTAGGTAATCTGACAGCCCTTTACACTATGCAAAATAAAATACGTTATTTTCACTATTTACACTAGCATAAAGAATGAAGGCTTATTTTGATCAAATATTATTTACTCTATTGCACACAATTTACAAAATAAGTAGGCTACAGTATTATGAAATAAACCACCTTGCATTACAATATCCAACACTGTAAATAATAGTGTAAATAATGTGATCAAAGTAGGTCTACATTCTTCATCATGGTGTAAATAGTAAAAATAGCGTGTTCCAGTGTACATAGTGTACTTACTTACTTACTTACTTACTTACTTACTGGCTTTTAAGGAATCCGGAGGTTCATTGCCGCCCTCATATAAGCCCGCCATTGAGCAAGATTAATCCAGTCTCTATCAACATATCCCACCTCCCTCATATCCATTTTAATATTATCCTCCTATCTACGTCTCGGCCTCCCCAAAGGTCTTTTTCCCTCCGACCTCCCAACTAACACTTTATATGCATTTTTGAATTCGCTCATACGTGCTACGTGCCCTGCCCATCTCAAACGTCTCGATTTAATGTTCCTAATTATGTCAGGTGAAGAATACAATGCGTGCAGTTTTGTGTTGTGTAACTTTCTCCATTCTCCTGTAACTTCATCCCTCTCAGTCCCAAATATTTTCCTGTAATCTTATTCTCAAACACCCTTAACCTATGTTCCTCTCTCAAAGTGAGAGTCCAAGTTTCACAACCATAAAGAACAACCGGTAATATAACTGTTTTATAAATTCTAACTTTCAGATTTTTTGACAGCAGTCTGGATGACAAAAGCTTTTCAACCGAATAATAACAGGCACTTCCCATATTTATTTATTGTGTGTTTAATTTCCTCCCGAGTATCATTTATATTTGTTACTGTTGCTCCGAGGTATTTGAATTTTTGCACTTCTTAAAAGGATAAATTTCCAATTTTTATATTTCCATTTCGTACAATATTCTCAATAAGAGTAATAATCATAAACTTTGTCTTTTCGGGATTTACTTCCAAACCTATCTCTTTACTTGCTTCAAGTAAAATTCCCGTATTTTTCCTAATCGTTTGTCGATTTTCTCCTAACATATTCACGTCATCCGCATAGACAAGCAGCTGATGTAACCCGTTCAATTCCAAACCCTCTCTGTTATCCTGGACTTTCCTAATGGCATACTCTAGACAAAGTTAAAAAGTAAAGGTGATAGTGCATCTCCTTGCTTTAGCCCGCAGTGAATTGGAAACGCATCTGACAGAAACAGACCTATATGAACTCTGCTGTACGTTTGACTGAGACACATTTTAATTAATCGAACTAGTTTCTTGGGAATACCAAATTCAGTAGGGATATCATATAAAACTTCTCTGTTAACCGAGTCATATGCCTTTTTGAAATCTATGAATAACTAATGCACTGTACCCTTATACTCCCATTTTTTCTCCATTATCTGTCGAATACAAAATATCTTATCAATAGTTGTTCTATTACGCCTAAAACCGTACATTGTGTAAATAGTGGAAATTGTGAATATTAATGTGATAGTTAAAGTGGTTCTTCTTTTGTTCTGTACCACTAGGCTATAGAAAACTAGAGTCTCGTGAGCCGCCAGTCAAGTACTTCGCTTGCGTCGTCCACTTAAAAACTACAGTAATACTTAATATTGTAACATCCTGGAACAAAGTGCGGTCCCTGATGATGATGCAAATGAAGGAGTTCAGTAATTGTCTCAAGCTTACTATCTTGGCTTCCACGCTAGTTGACGCAGTATCTTATTCACTGGGTAAGGTTCAATGAAAGAAGGCTCTGCTTCCTGTCTAATTCCCCCCTCCCCGCCTTCGTTAAATCACAGATAGTTTTGTAGCGTCATATTCGCGGTCTAAAAGCGTCCCTGAGGTGTGGATTATGTGAATGATTATGGCTGCCGTGTGGAGAGTGCAGCCGGTCAACCGGGTGAATTCCAGCATCGATCAATCACACGTACGTCCCCTCTGGAGAGCAATTGCACGGTTCGACTCTCCTGTCCCAAACGAGAGCTAGAGTATGTTCGCTAACTCTCTTCTTTATTTATTCTTTTTCGTTTCATATTCTTATCATTTAGGTTAGTCAACTTTGCGACATCAAAAAATTTAACTGAATAATTTCGAGGGAAAAATTGTTCCGGGACCGGGTATCGAACCCGGGACCTTTGGTTAAGCGTACCAACGCTCTGGTACGTATCAACGCTCTGGTACGTTTAACCAAAGGTCCCGGGTTCGATACCCGGTCCCGGAACAATTTTTCCCTTGAAATTATTCAAATCAACTTTACAGGGAGTTATACCTGAAATCTTGATTTGCGTAATACACGTCACTGTACGTAACAGAAAACCACAATTTAAAGTCACACAGAGTTAGTGTGCACTCAAATGTTGGTTGCTTGACGGTTGTCAGCCCACTTTGAGGTCTGTGGATATAGAGCGAAAAATTGGATCGGTGTCGGGTAGAGTTCCCGGGTAGCTCAGTGGGAGAGCGTTGGTACGTTTAACCAAGGGTCCCGGGTTCGATACCCGGTCCCGGAACAATTTTTCCCTCGAAATTATTCAAATTAACTTTACAGGGGGTTATTCCTGAAAGCTTAATTTGCAAAAATTTAACTGTCAAAAGTACAACATTCCCCCATAAGAATATACACAAATATACTTGGACTTCTCCAGATGGATTGACACAACCAAATAGATCACATCTTGATAGATAAACGGAGACATATTAGTACGTATAAGGTTCGTTCCAACAAGCGGTTCATGGATCAGTTCATGTACGGTTCCTGTACCATCTTATGCGCATGCGCTAGTTGGGCATCTGCTATGGGATTGAAACTGGACTGGACGCTGTTGGAACGCTTTCGCGGATCGTTATGTACTAAATCCAGAGATGGTATAACTGTGATCATCTTTGCTAAGAACGGAATGCTTATTATTATCGTTTCGCAGCTAATTCTAATTGCAGAAAATAGAATTTCGATCATTTTCTATAAAAATATGACAAAAAATATGGAAGGCAAGAATTCCGATAATTCAATGTCGTGTACTGGGGGACTCTCATCTAAAAATAGTTCTTTTTTTTTAATTATTAATGTACGTGAGTTATTTATTATACTTTTAATAAAAGCTGCATGTTGAAATTGTAATTAACTATTTCAATACCCAAATAATTTCCATTCCTTTTCTTTTTGGCGAAAATTTAAATTAAATATCTAGTTTTATTATCCGTCTGCACTGTCACTTTTCATCTTAACCTCAATGATGTGAACAGTCGATCATGTCTTTCTTCAGTATCCAGGAGACGTTGGTGAGCTTATGCGCATGCGCGTCTCGCGTACTCTTCCGTACATGCCTCAATCCACTGACTATTTGCATGTTTCCACGTATTTACCTTTTTTTTATGTTCTAGTAATATTTAACTTATTTTATATTTTTGTTTTCATATTTTCCGATAACCGTATATCTCTAATGTGATAAGTTGAGCTATATATAATCATAATTTTCCTTACTGTGTGTACTTAAAAATATTGTATTCATTGTATGCATTGTACTGCACTATTTTATTACTACTATTAGTATTATTATTACTATTAGGCCTGTTATTATTATTGTTATTACTATTATTATTATTATTATTATTATTATCAAAAATTGTCTTATTTTTTTATACTTTGTATGCCTCATTTATTTTTGACCTGCTGTTCACATTTTATTATACTTTTTTCTTTCTGTATGTATGTTATATATTATGTCTGATTTTTTCTTACTTGTTGTTTACATTTTATTATTATTATCTTATTCAGTTTTGTGTGTAAAATTGCAGTGCACTTTGTAAATTTGTAGTGTTTTTGTAACGCAGTTTTTACTCCTGGTTGAGTGTTAGAAGGCCGTATGGCCTTAACTCTGCCAGGTTAAATAAATCATTATTATTATTATTATTATTATTATTATTATTATTATTATTATTATTATTATTATTATTATTATTATTATTATTATTATTATTGCTGACCGTTAGGAACCCGTGTCAAAAGTTTGTTGGAACGCCCGACTGCAGTACATATTTCCGGTTCAGGACTGGTTCGGATTGTGTTGGAACGCTTTTTCTGTACTGCGCATGCTCACGATGGTTACGGACGGTTCCTGACTGCTGTTGGAACGAACCTATAATAGACATTCGAACTTTCAGGGGGGCAGACTAATTCTGACCATTATTTGGTAATTGGAGAATTAAGAGAAAGACTATCAGTAGCCAAGCGAGTAGAGCAACAAGTTAATATTAGTAGATTTAATATTCTGAAATTAAAGGACGAGGGAACTAAGCAACATTATCAGGTCGAAATTTCGAATAGGTTTGCCACTTTAGAAAGTTCCGACGAAGTTGAGAAAGAGTTAGATTTTAATAGCGTGTGGGAAAATATCAGAGATAGTATAAAAATTGCAGCTGAGCAGAGCATAGGTTATTATGAAACTAAGAAAAAGAAACCGTGGTTTGATGAAGATTGTTGCACGGCAGTAGAAAGAAGGAAACAGGCAAAATTGAAATTCTAACAGGATCCAGTTGAGGAGAAGAGAGATAATTATTTCAATGAAAGACGGGAAGCAAGTCGTACACTTAGGAATAAAAAGAGAGGTTACTTGAAGGAAAAACTGAATGAAGTACAAACAAATAGTAAGAAGAAAAACATAAGGGTATAAAGGAATTAAAGAACGGATATCATTTAAGATATATGAATCATATGCGAAGATTATGAAGAGGCGGAAAATAGAGAAGATTGGAGAAAGCTGGGTTTGCAGTGAAAGACCTGCTGTTGGGCAGAAAACTATGAATTAATTAATTATCACTATGTCACAGCCTAAATACAGGGATCCGTGCCAGGTCGAGTCTTGAGAAACGAAGACAAGAAAATATTTATTTAATGTTAGTGTAAGACATAGACAAGACCCTACGTTGAAATATTCTAATGTTTTATTTTAAAAAGGAAAATATTTTACAAGTTTTAGGGGCATTGAATCTAAGTGGTCTTGGCTGGATAATAGGTACTGTTTTGTTCCCATAAAGTTTGCTGCACTTACTGTTAGAGAGATCAGCTGTTAATTTATGTTTTTCAAGTAGCTATTGTTGAAGAAATATTTTGAGAGCCTGCACTGTTAATTCCAGAGTTCCATGATCAAGAAACTTTATGCTCTGTCATTATTTTCAGTAGTTTGGGTTAATAACAATTAATCTTAGAGTTCAAGTGAATATTTTGACTTATAAACATCACAGTTGTTTTGAAACTGAAAAAGAAAATGAAGGGCATTAACTCATCTGTAACATCCGTGGCAAAATGTGTGTAACATCCGTGACATGGCAGAAACAGCTGTAAAATATTTACCGATCATGTTTTTGTGAACTATTTGGATGCCATGAGATTTGCATAGCTTTCGCATGGACACTGTGAGAATGAATCTTGCTTAAGGCAGAGATCTGAGTTTTACACTTTTTGTTAATAAGGTGTGAAGTGAGTTCACAAATCTTGTAACATCCGAAACGAAACATTTTCTTTATTTTCTGCAATAGTAATAAATTTTATCCAACAACTTTTTTTCTGTAAAATGATAGTGATCTTCTTAATTGATTCTAATAATAAAAGTTGACAAAAGTCATTTCATTTTAAAAATATAGAGTTTGAAAATAGTAAAAATGTAACATCCGTGACAACTGGAATGACTGTATGGTGTAGTAACACAAAATTAAAATAAAAGAATCATTTCCAAATTTTATTTCGTACAAGTTTTTATTTTGTATTCTGTCAACGTATTTTCTTTTTAAACCTTATACAATATATAAAAGACTGTAGTCAAATTATCTCACGGCAAGAATATGAGTTTAAAAGTAAAATTAAATTACCGGTAAGAACTACTTAACAAGTGTGAAATTTATTCCATTAGATAATTCCTATGCAAATAACTGGATCCTACTGTATGCTCACATTCAAATGTTTTTAAAGCAGAGATTATAATACATGCTTCTGCGAATATGAAACTCACGGGTAAACATTTAAGGTTATAATAATATAATACTTTACTGTAAATTAGGTATTATTTTGAAATTTTAAAAATAATTTTATTATGAACTGATTTTCAGCAAAATTTAAAGAATTCTCCTCTACTATCACCACTTTCAAATTTCTCCTACCTCAAGCGGCAATCAGTTTTTCTTCCACCAGCACCAACTCTTACATGATTTCGCTTATAGCGGGATATCCCCCTAGATTCCCACAACAATCCGTACACTGAAGTTTTTACCTTCATTTATTTCTTTTGTTATTTGTTGGTATGAAATTCTATATACTGTAGTTATATATTTATCAATTACTTCCCAATACTAATACCAATAAATTGTTTCAATTTTTCTTTTAATGCTTACGTATATAATAATAATAATAATAATAATAATAATAATAATAATAATAATAATAATAATAACAATAGCGTATGCTTCACTACCATAACAGAGTACAGGTCTTGCAAAGGTTTGGTAAAGGCGTGTTATGGTTATTTTCTGTACCAGAGAAGGTTTCATTACTCTGTTCATTTTTGCTATAATTTTTAGGTATTTTATAGTTTTGCTTATTATATCCAAATCATTATCAAATATTAATTTGCAGCCAAAATATGTAAAATATTTATATTGTGCCTTCTGAACATATTTTACTAGGGACAGAGTACTTTCTCCAGAAGGCCACAACTTTGTTTTTTTTTTTTTCCTGTATTTATTTCCATGTTATATTTTTTTGCAATGATATTTAAATTATGTACGGGTATTGTAGATCATAGATCATTTTCTGTAGATTCTATTAAAACTAGGTCATCTGCAAATATTAATGAATATATGTGTTTTTAAATTTCTGTTTATCTGCTGCATTTGTCTAAAATCGCATAAATAATTTTATGCTCGACCATGCCGAAATGTAGTAATTATACACCTGGTAGTAGCCCTTTAATGCACCTCATTAAAGTACACCTATTCATTATAATTCAGTTCTTCAGCCAATGAGAAATCACCATTGTAGCATTATAAAACCGCAAGTAGCGATTATTCTCGGATATGCAATTTAAAGACAACTAGCGAAACGTCACGGAGGCTGGAAATCCAATACTGTCGCAGAAGGTTATGTTCTGTTACTATAATAATTAGCGTTAATTGTAAATAATATTCAAATAAATTCATTTTTTCATCTCGTTTTTCAATTCTAAATCAATTTCCAGGTTATTTCGTAGGTTATTTCACGACGCTTTATCAACATCTTAGGTTATTTAGAGTCTGAATGAGATGAAGGTGATAATGCCGGTGAAATGAGTCCGGGGTCCAACACCGAAAGTTACCCACCATTTGATCATATTGGGTTGAGGAAAACCCCGGAAAAAACCTCAACCAGCTAACTTGCCCCGACCAGGAATCGAACCCGGGCCACCTGGTTTCGCGGCTAGACGCGCTAACCGTTATTCCACAGGTGTGGACTTTCCAAGTTATATAAAGACTAATGTTCATGTTATTCTCTAGATTATATCAAGGTCAATGACATTAGTGCTTCGGAAAAAATCAATACTTTCGCGTCTGCGCACATCTCACAATTCAGGTCAGTTCCGCTCCTCACTTACATAACCATAACATGAATACTTATGAATAATTTCAAGTTAGAAATATGGTCGAGCATAAAGATAAAACTTGCCTATAATGGTAATTAAGGCGCTCGTATGAAAATTATGAAACTCGCTTGCGCTTGTTTCATAAACAAACATACTCGCGTCTTAATTACTACCATTATAGGCTCGTTGCATAATGTACTACTATGTCTGATAATTCACTATTGCATACACTACTAATATTTTTTACGTTAATCGGATTTCATAATAGAATTCTGAAGTTTACTTAGTTACTTTCGAACACCCTGTATGAAATGTGTTTACACAGCAGCGTAGAAAGGAAGCCCTGCAGCTCAGCGGGCTTGAGACGTCAGACGTAGCGGCGCGTATCCACGGAAACTGCGTTACAGCGTTCTGGAGGCTGATTCGTATAAGCAGACGAGAATCACGGCGTGACGGCCGGCCAGGCGAATTCACAAGAATTAATTCAATTTGCTTACAGGGTCTACATATTCATACACGAGTGGGTATGTGCAGGGGTTTCAGATTTAAAGCATTTCTTCAGTTCTTTCGACCTCATATAGCGAGATTTCCGTGAGTTTGACGTTATACAGGGACATCATTTTATTTTTACTTCAATTTTTATTGTACCTGTGTTTTTTAATGTACATCACTCACATCCCTTCTACTAATGAAGTTCAACCGTCCTCCTCACAGATCCAAGACCGCATATACAGTCATAGTAGCCTTACGGTCATAGTAAACAGTACGTTCCAAAAATATGTTCACGTTTTCCAGTGACGAAAGAGCTTTCAATATTGCATCATTTTCCATTTGCCTACTTCGCATCCCGGTTTCCCTCACCTGCTTCTATTCGCCTCTCTGTAAATGCTAGTGGCTGGGCTGTCTTAGCTCTTTTCTGAGAACATTAATTTCTGTTAGGAATTGGACGTCTACGTAATATTATACCCATACAATTGTTTAAAATAACTTAAATAAAATGGTCTCGTTAAGTAATTAATTGTCACGTGATTTCCTCCCTTTCTAAGACGCTGCGACGTAACCGCTTGGACGGACAGTAGATAGCATGTCTGAGTAATTTTATCTTTTCGGATCGGGCAGAAGTGAAGATTGAATTTACAGTGCGTAAGGTCTATTTTATAGAGTAGGTACAGAATTATTTCAACATGAGTTACTGATACGAAGTACGAACCTGGTAATTGGAATTACGTACAATAGTCTATAGTGCGATAATATGCACATTAGAACTGAAGCCTGTATCGAAATGAACGGCCACCATTTTCAAAAATGTGTTTAAATATCCATATTATGATTATTTTTCAATTTAACTTCATTCTCTATATTGTACGCCAATGTGCTGTAGACAGTCTAATATACACTGCATAATGAATACGTCCGCATGGAAAGCTCGGTTCGTGAGTAAAAACACTCATTGTTAATACTGTAGTGTATTTTGATTAAAGAAAAACCTAACGAAAATTATCAAACTCAAAATCGCGATATTTCCTAGTTGACGTAACTGGATGAACAGCTTTTCTTCCATCCTATACCTAGTAATGTGATTTGTTTGTATATTACGCCAATATCATCGAACTCCAGTCGTGGAAGGGGATAGCAAACGGTGTTTCCGGTTCTTAATCGTTGATCGAAAGGTATAGCCAGGTTAATATTAGAAATGTTAGTAAAAATAAAATGATGTCCCTGTACAACGCCTGACCTGCACCAAAGACAACTCGGAACATCATATTAACAAACGGACAAACATTCATGAACTAGTCGGGATTCAAAACCAAGACAATGGTGTCGATAAAACGTTAAATCCCACTACAATTCATGTTTATGAAACCATGTCCAATCCAGTATTACTTAGGGGTACGAAGCATGAACATCAAAGGAGAGAATTATAACATTATACAGGGTGTAACTAAAAAATGTGGGCAAAACTTCACGTATGAATTCTTCATATGCATAGAAAAATGGTTATATCAACATGGGTCCGGAAATGCTTGGTTTCAGAGCAGGGCTTGCAAGTATGATCATAGTGAACTCCAGTACGCTTGTTTGCTGGAATTAGTACGATGCATTGTTTACATTTCGTTAGATGAACTGTTCAAAATGTCCACTTCTTGCTTGAATACAGACCTTAGTTCATCGTCTCATAGAGATTAATATTCTTATTATTATTATTATTATTATTATTATTATTATTATTATTATTATTAATGGAAATATAAAAATTGGAAATTTATCTTTTGAAGAGGTGGGAAAATTCAAATACCTGGGAGCAACAGTAAAAAATATGAATGATACTCGGGAGGAAATTAAACACAGAATAAATATGGATAATGCCTGTTATTATTCGGTTGAGAAGCTTTTATCATCCAGTCTGCTGTCCAAAAATCTGAAAGTTAGAATTTACAAAACAGTTATATTACCGGTTGTTCTGTATGGTTGTGAAACTTGGACTCTCACTTTGAGAGAGGAACATAGGTTAAGAGTGTTTGAGAATAAGGTGCTTAGGAAAATATTTGGGGCTAAGAGGGATGAAGTTACACGGAGAATGGAAAAAGTTACACAACACAGAACTGCACGCATTGTATTCTTCACCTGACATAACTAGGAACATTAAATCGAGACGTTTGAGATGGGTAGGGCATGTAGCACGTATGGGCGAATCCAGAAATGCATATAGAATGTTAGTTGGGAGGCCGGAGGGGAAAAAGACCTTTGGGGAAGCCGAGACGTAGATGGGAAGATAATATTAAAATGGATTTGAGGGAGGTGGGATATGATGTTAGAGACTGGATTAATCTTGCTCAGGATAGGGACCAATGGCGGGCTTATGTGAGGGCGGCAATGAACCTCCGGGTTCCTTAAAAGCCAGTAAGTAAGTAAGTAAATAAGTAAGTAAGTAAGTAAGTATTATTATTATTATTATTATTATTATTATTATTATTATTATTATTATTATTATTATTATTATTATTATATTAGATAGCCTATCGCATTAATATTAACAATAAAGAAATAAATATATTTTTTAAAATAATATTGATACGTTCATAAAATTAATGTCAGAGCTTGAAAAGAAGATTCCAATTAATTTTAATTTCCAATAGAGTGAATGTAGTACATAATTAAATCACAATCAATTCTCTCATATAAATTTAAAATCAGTGGTTAGGAAATATACATTAACACAATATTCAATAGAATATGAAATTATTTACGAAATATTTTAAAACAACCGCAACTTCAAATTTTAAACATGAAGGATGCTATTAAAACGTAAATTAGGGTACTTTAAGATGTAATCCCTCAAGTTTACTTCTGCAATGCACGGTTCTTGATTTTTAGTTTTGTTTATTAAATGTAAACAATTCAATCAACTACACAATAATATTTTTTATGAATTTTTTGCCATGTCCATAAATTATGCAACATTAGGTAAATTATTTCAACTTGGATTTCAACTCTGACTGACAATGGCAAATATTGGCATTTTCACAATAATTTTTTTGGAGTAAAAAGTTGACAACTTGTATGCGTCAATATTAAAACTGATGACCGAAAATAAACTTAAATATTGACATATGAAATAGCAATCATGAATCTACAATATTTGCCTTTTGATAATATTTTCATCTATGAAAGGGGGCGAAAAAAAAACTACTGTCTTGTTCATAAAACAACTAGCCGTACCCGTGCGCTCCGCTGCACCCGTTAGAAATAAATATAAAGTAATTACATAATTAAAATAGGACATCTGATCCAGGGAACATTCGTGTTTGATAGAAGGATAAATCGTTTAATATGTTACTTAATTTAAATTGTATTTAAAATCTTAAAATGTGATCATTTTGATCCAGAGACACTCATTTGGCGCAATGACAATTCCTTTAACATGTTTCTTAATTGTTATTACCAATTATTTTTGAAAAAGCGAAAATTAACAGAAAAATTTTGGCTACAGATTTATTATTATGTTTATATTATATTATGTTATGAAAAAGTGTGTTGATAACGGATCTACTCGAATTAGAAAGTTTTTAATTTCTTGTGGGAGCTCTTGAATCTCAGGAGGAACAACTTTTACAACAGCGCAACATAATCTGCTTGGCTCATTACCAAATTTTTTTGCATTGCATTTATTGCATATGTATTTTATGTATTTTAACACGATTCAATTGAGCATAGTTTAAATTTGAATTATAAAATAATGGATTGCTAAGCTAACGTACTATTACTGCATACTAAATCAATACACTCTCGTTGTTCGTTAATTCTCTGAGATAAAAATGAATATGTTCATAAACATTATTATAAGAAATATACAGAATAACCTATCAAGTTTTCTGTGCATAAGAAGCTATTTTAACATTACCTGTCCTCAATTCACTCATAAGTTACTGCAATAACATTATAGCATTATGTCCATCCAGAGAAACTACACTTTCCAATGATGAAATAATAATTAATTATACAAATAAGTTAATTTAGCTTCTGATATTACTTCATACAAACACAGAAACATTCTCTGTAGAGTATGTTTCATAGCTTTCGATTGTTGTGTCCAAGGCCCCTTATAGACGAAGTCATTAGTTTTTTATTTCAATACACCGCCTTAGATGGCAGTTATTTTAATTTTAAAACTCATTTATCTCATTAAATATCAGTCCTATCAAAATTTTTCAGAGAATAAAACGTATCAGAAATCATTTTTAAAGAAACTTTTGCTATGTAACATATTTCACAAAAAGCGATAATAAGCGAGATATTTTGATTTATTTAATTCAGGCCCCCTTATAACCCCCTTTTAAATAACGTATTTTGAATGCCTTATAGCCTATAACCTAAGTTACAACGAACTTAATTTCTATTCCAATTTTCATCGAAATCGGTTCAGCCATTATCGCATGAAAAGGTAACAAACATACAGACATACAAATAAAAATTTCAAAAAAGCGATTTTCTGTTTCAGGGTGGTTAATTATATATGTTAGGACCAATTATTTTTGGAAAATCGAAAATTACCAGAAAAATTTCGGCTACAGATTTATTATTAGTATAGATTAAAATATTTAACATGTGAAGATCAGGTGCGACAAGATTTTTTCCGAGAAAATTGTAATTGATAGTTGGGTTTGATGAGTTAAAACTCAATAGATTCTTACACTTTATTGGTGTATTGGTCCATGAGAGAAATTGTTCTTTCAAATCGATTGTTCTTGGCCGTTTTTGAATGTGCGAATCTCTGAAACGGTTACCAAGGCAACCACTCCATCGCTGTGGTACGAGATCAGAGTACTGGACTAGGAATGAAAAATAACTCCTCTGATATTTCAGTTTAGGTACTGTTAGCATGGTAACCAAAAGAAAGAGGAGTGAATTTATAAAACTTGTAAGTAACTTTAGAGATAAGATTAGGCGATGGTCCATTTCATAGGAATTTATACAGAAGGCCTAATGGTGGTGGTGGTGGTTGTGGTGGTGGTGGTGGTGGTGGTACTTGAGCCTGGAATTCCTGTAATTGAATTTTTCCTCCGTTTTGTGCTTCCGCAGGAATTCTTGAATATTTTTAAAAGAAGCAAGATCCCAATTTTATTTTCAATTTCGTATAACTACGTTATCCATGTGAATACAAATTTATTCTGTATTTCATAGCGCTAAGATTGTTATTCCGAGTGTAACAGACACATTAATAATGACGTCTTAAATCTATTTCTTACACACACCGAGACAATTTCATTCTAAAAGAAAGTCCGTGCTCATTCCGTTTCCGGAAAAATTTTAACATTTTCTTGCTTGGATGAAGTAAGGGTGGAAGGGGTGAGAGTCGAAAAATCTTAAGGTATGGAGAATAGAGAGGAAATGACGGAACCGGGGTGGGGGGTTGAGGGTACGAAGGGTGCACCTAAGTTTATACCAGCCCTCCAGAAACAGTAGCCGAATATAAAAGAGACATTTCTCATGGCAGATTTTCATTATCTTCTCACTGAACCCCATCCCCTATCCCATCATTTTCGTTTCCAACCCTCTCGGTGTAACATGTCCTCTAACCCCTAACTCTCCACGATGTATAAGTGATTCGCATACAGGGGGATGGAACTTGGGGCATTGTTACTGGTTTCTTACAATTTCCTTTCTAACCATTTCGTTTTCTTTTTTTACTATATTTTTTCTACTTTTTGCAATCTACTTATTTTTTAACTCGGAAGAAAGAAAATTTAATTAAATCCTCTTTACCATATCCATCAACAGAGTAATTTCCGGAGGCTAATATGGGGCAAGTAAGGAATAACGAGACTTTTTATTTCAAATTTTCATTTTTCGTGTATACGAAGGCAAAATGACTGCCAAGAAATGTTTATTTTCTGGAATCTTGTACACTGAATTAAGGAAATCTCTATTTTCTTGTGGCACATTAACGAGGCCACAATTATTAGTCAAAACTGGGCAGAATATTAACACAATGTTTTCACTAGTCTACAGTTTGATTGGGAATTATGGAAAATTTAGGAAATTAATGAGAAAAATGATTTGCAAAGCTACTGATAGATTTTGGAAATAAAATACAATATACACAAGTTTCCTTTGTGTATCGTATTTCGAACACTGTTACAAATAGGTAAAGTGGAAATATGATTTTGTGGGTTGAGCCATTTGTATACGCTGACCGCTTCATGTAATCTCAAATTTAATAAATTCAGTAGTCCTGCTTCTATTAGAAATCTAGCTAGTGGTGGGGCGACGCTCACAATGGTGGTAATATTGTGGCATTTTTATACTGTGGTTGTGATGATTACAGTGGCCTTAGTGATGTAGGCCTATTTATTGTGATGGTGATTAGTGTTGGTGGTGTAGTGGTACGTTAGATGGTGATTCTGGTGATGATTACAGTTATAATTTTATGGTGAAATCCAAAGTGTCTATTGACAATAATTGAGACACGGAGATCAAAAACTCACTAACTACAATTTTTAACAAAATTCAGTTATGGGCTGGATGATGCTTGTTAGTTTGTCCCGCATGCGTGGAAGGCAAGAATACACTAATATCGACATTCATCTGCATTCTGGGGGCTGTTTTAAAACTCGTGGAAGTCAGAACTCCACTTACTCCATGGAATAAGAGAGTTTTGCATTCCAAGCTTAATTTCCCGGTAGGTGGCAACACTATCGCTCAACCAGCTGAGTAAAGTGATACGATACGGTATTCAGAATTTCAGAAAAATCTATGAAATCGATGTAAGTAAGACTATTAAAGGCACAACATCGAGTCGATTAACTTCCAGAAACGCAATACAGATGCATCATTCCCCAGTCAACTAAAGTACAATTTATAATAATAATAATAATAATAATAATAATAATAATAATAATAATAATAATAATAATAATTTATTTTAGCTGGCAGAGTTAAGGCCGTAAGGCCTTCTCTTCCACTCAACCAGCAAAAAGTGTATATACGTATGCATGAACTTACAAAGAATCCAACAATTTGATTTAGATGAGAGTTACATGTATACAAAAGTTATTTACAAATTAAACAACAAAATACTATGAACTATTAATTAAACACTGAAATAAACTGTGTAGCAGAATTAAACTAAAATACATAGAATGTTAATATATTTCAAATAATATTAGGTAATAGAAAGAGATTATTACGAGACAATTAAAATACAGCACAATCAGGATGATGTCTAAAGAAAAAAGTAACAATGTAGTCAGTGATAGTTTAAATCAGTATGATTGGAGTGAAATGCTAATAAGGTTATCTTTTAAGCTGTTCTTAAAGGTGTTTATTGTCTTGCAGCCCTTAATACTTCTTGCAGCCCCTAATACTAGTATTGCCATTGAAAGAAGAAAGCAAAAGCACTTGCAGAATTTAATGCAGTTTATTTCAGAGGAAAGTAGGATGAATTACCAAACTCTGTTTGCGGACAGTGATAATCTAGAATCTAGATGCACAGGAAGAACATGAGAGTGGGAGAAAAAACAGAATCTGTAACATGAATGAGACTGTGTTAACATTTTAATATTGTTCGTGGTTTTATTTGTCTATTTTTATGAGCCTTATGGTAATTTGTGATTTTCTGTCTCATATATTTGAAATTTAAAAAAAATGTAGCAATGTTAATCTTAAGGGAACTGGGTAGTGATGTCTGTGCGATTAAAAAATTTCAGTACAAAAATTTAGTTCAATATTTCTAGGCTTTTAGTGTTCAGAGTGAAATAAAAATTGTCATGTGATACGATATATCATTCTGAATTCAGTGGTATAAAAGACAACACATTAGTTTCGTATCCAAGTGCAAAAGAAAGACCCTAACTGATAACCTGTTTTCCCATTTTGCTAAATGTACCTCTATCTTCAGGTGCACATTACTTGCTACAATCTTCACTCATATACCTTATATTTTTTTAAGTTTACTAGTAATGTGTATTGTAAGTACTAAAGCAAAATTTAATTAAATATTTCACCCCTAGTGAAACAGAAAAAATATTGAACTTTATTTAACATTTTTTTTGCAATTTTTTTCAATGTATATGTTTTTTTCTTGTGTTATGTGTGCGATATTCTTAAACCCGTAGGTCTACTATGTAGTACACAAGCTGCAGAAAACACTATAAAAATTTTATGTAAATTGATTCAGTAGTTTCAAAGAAAAATGCACTTAAGTTTGAAAAATGTCAGCTTATGGAACACTGTATTTAAAAAACAGAAGGATATATGAATTACATGCACCGTCAAATTTAAAGAAGCTATTTACAGAGCTTATCTCCAGAAATACCTCCCAGAGTATTTATATTGTTTTAAAGAGCAAGTTTTGTACTTTTTTAAAACACGAAATAAGAAATCGGATTTTTGACCCCTAATCTCTACCTGGTTCCCTTAATAATAAACTTCCATTTTCTCGTATATTCCAATGTTCCATAAGGAAATTAAAAAAAAAATTAGCTTCCCTTATGAAAAGGTTGCCAGATTTGACAGAGCGTATTACATATAATTTGGAAACACACCTAAAAGGTAAAATGATATACGTTTGAAACGGTTAGGGAATCGGATATGCAAAATGTCAAAAAAATTTATACCTAAGTAGCGTTTGTGCTCATTCACAGTTAAGAAAGGGGGAGATATCATCAGATAGGTTAGAATGATTTGAATGCCGCGAGAAAAATAATAGTACGGATTGATTGGCATTGATATCTTTATTCACTTTTCTTAATTCATACACTGTGGAAATCAGAAAACCACTAACTCCAGCAGTGTTTATTTCAAATTTTAGCGTAAGATAATGTAAAAATTTAGGTTTTGAAGTATTTAATTGATAAAGAATGTAATTTTACACAATATTAATAGATGAATGTATAATATTTAAAGTTAGTAAGAGAAATAATGTTTTTTCTCTCTCCTGTAAAATTTGGTTTATTGGAGTTAGGGACTTTTTGATTTCCCTGTGTCAATTGTTTCACATATCCAATTCTGTGACAAATCTAGCAACCTGATAATGACTTTCCGATATGCGCGTAATTGACTTTGCGATTCATCGGAAATGGCTTGGTACGAATGTCTTCTGCCTGGGAAATATGGATCGTTGCTGTAAGCAGGTTTATTAAAGATGGGTGCAATCGACAGCGAATGCCACGTTAATCACAGTGTATAGATTTTACGTTATCCGGACAAGTTCCTATTTCAACAGTTAATTAAAACTCCAAGTGCAGAGCACACAGAGGGAGTTCCTGCAGTTTACGGCCCGGACCGCGTCTGGAACAAAGTACAATTGAAGAGCGGGATAATTGAACTCTCTGTGTAACTGTACACCACGCTGTCCGATCTGTTGAGCAAGAAAGCTTGTAAATAGGATTTCAGAGCCCGTCTATACGATATTCCATTTGGGTTTTGTTTCAAGTAATAGGCTGGTTCTTCGAATCAGCCCCAAATTGCATGTCAAGCTCGAGTTAACAGACGAACGTTCTCAAACTGCAGGCAATTGGTCCGCACGAACGTTTCAAGTATCACATTGGCATGGAGCTATTATTATTATTATTATTATTATTATTATTATTATTATTATTATTATTATTATTATTATTATTACTTACTGGCTTTTAAGGAACCCGGAGGTTCATTGCCGCCCTCACATAAGCCCGCCATTGGTCCCTATCCTGAGCAAGATTAATCCATTCTCTATCATCATATTACACCTCCCTCAAATCCATTTTAATATTATCTTCCCATCTACGTCTCGGCCTCCCCAAAGGTCTTATTCCCTCCCGCCTCCCAACTAACACTCTATATGCATTTCTGGATTCGCCCATACGTGCTACATGCCCTACCCATCTCAAACGTCTGGATTTAATGTTCCTAATTACGTCAGGTGAAGAATACAATGCGTGCAGCTCTGCGTTGTGTAACTTTCTCCATTCTCCTGTAACTTCATCCCTCTTAGCCCCAAATATTTTTCTAAGAACCTTATTCTCAAAGACTCTTAATCTCTGTTCCTCTCTCAAAGTGAGAGTCCAAGTTTCACAACCATACAGAACAACCGGTAATATAATTGTTTTATAAATTCTAATTTTCAGATTTTTTGGCAGCAGACTGGATGACAAAAGCTTCTCAACCGAATAATAACAGGCATTTCCCATATTTATTCTGCATTTTAATTTCCTCCCGAGTGTCATTTTGTATTTGAATTTTTCCACCTCTTCGAAGGATGAATCTCCAATTTTTATAGTTCCATTTCGTACAATATTCTGGTCACGAGACATAATCATATACTTAGTCTTTTCGGGATATACTTCCAACCCTATCGCTTTACTTGCTTCAACTAGAATTTCCGCGTTTTCCCTAATTTTTTGTGGATTTTCTCCTAACATATTCACGTCATCCGCATAGACAAGCAGCTGATGTAACCCGTTCAATTCCAAACCCTCTGTGTTATCCTGAACTTTCCTAATGGCATATTCTAGAGCGAAGTTAAAAAGTAAAGGTGATAGTGCATCTCCCTGCTTTAGCCCGCAGTGAATTGGAAAAGCATCAGATAGATACTGGCCTATACGGACTCTGCTGTAAGTTTCACTAAGATACATTTTAATTAATCGAACTAGTTTCTTGGGAATACCAAAGTCAATAAGAATATTAAATAAAACTTCTCTCTTAACCGAGTCATACGCCCTTTTGAAATCTATGAATAACAGATGTGCTGTACCCTTATACTCCCATTTTTATTACCAAATCCTATAACCTTTTTCCTTTGCTGTGGTCGTGCCGGAGAATCAGTCCCATTCCGAGGTTTACTGTTAGGTTTCGTAACAAGCTGTTTTTTTACGGTGATGGATTGTTAGCCCTTCGCCCAACCCCCAACCTCGATCCGCAACCTGAGGACGCGCCATGCCGTGGTGATAGGGACCCACAATACATGGATTATTATTATTATTATTATTATTATTATTATTATTATTATTATTATTATTATTATTATTGTTAGAGCATTTTAGGTACTCTTCCCGAATCTAGCCCTTTGGACGAAATCTTCCTTCTTCAAAATTTATGAAGTATTCTATGTGCGTAAGTTTATTTACTATAAATAAAATTATTATAGTGCAAGTGATACTAAAAATATATGTAGTGGAAATGTTTATGATTCTTTGCTAACCCTATTTTTTGTTTAATTTTTAATTGTAACTTACGTGATACCCAAATGCTATAATACGAGATAGTAACAATAAAAATGTTAGACTTAGATGTAATTGCACTAAATTAATGCAAATTATGAAGTCGATAGTAACAATTCTTGTTGTCATGTAAACCAATATTGTCGTGTACTGAAATGTAAACTGCAATAGTAATATGCGTTACAAGAGCGGTATGTTGAAGTTTTCATGTTCGAGGAAAAGTTTGAAAAAGCGAAACGTAGTTGAGCTTTTTTAATTTCCGAGGATTGAAAGAAAACATACCGCTCGTGTATCGTACATTATTTTGTGCGAAAATCGTTTATTACATACCTGAAAGAGCAATTTCTAATTAGTTGCAATGAAATATCCATCTTGGTTTCTGTTCAATGACGGCAAATTTGCAAAACAAAAATATCTATCTTCAACATTGTTGCTTTAAAATATTTTCTGTGTTTACTATACTCCAGCAGGCCGTGATATACGTCTGTCTTTTTTTTTTCCCCCAGTCTATGATGAGTCTGGAATCTTGTTGATTTTTTCACGGCTTCCTTAATGTTACTTGCATCACGAATGCAGTAACTTTAGTGGAGTTGTAGAGTTTACTTAATTTTTGCAAATATTTAAGAAGAATAATTAACAGTGCAATATAGGTGAAATTGCAGTGGTAAGTTTCCAATTTATAATTATTACTATATTGAACGTCTCTAAAAATAATATGTTAAAAGCCTAAAGCAGTAAAATCAATATGTCACTTAAGCGGTAAGAAGAGAGAAATTGTTATGTGTATTAGGTTGGGAATACTGAATGTGGAATTTTAGACTTTCCGCGGATTGGTTTTGTGCGGAAACCAAGCAAATACGCACGATCTCGCACAAATTTGTATTACAATATTTAGGATACTGTTATATAATTAATTTTATAAAACTTACATTAACTTTAATATTACTTACTTACAAATGGCTTTTAAGGAACCCGAAGGTTCATTGCCGCCCTCACATAAGCCCGCCAGCGGTCCCTATCCTGTGCAAGATTAATCCAGTCTCTATCATCATACCCCACTTCCCTCAAATCCATTTTAATATTATCCTCCCATCTACGTGTCGGCCTCCCTAAAGGTCTTTTTCCCTCCGGTCTCCCAACTAACACTCTATATGCATTTCTGGATTCGCCCATACGTGCTACATGCCCTGCCCATCTCAAACGTCTGGATTTAATGTTCCTAATTATGTCAGGTGAAGAATACAATGAGTGCAGTTCTGTGTAGTGTAACTTTCTCCATTCTCCTGTAACTTCATCCCGCTTAGCCCCAAATATTTTCCTTAGCACCTTATTCTCAAACACCCTGAACCTATGTTCCTCTCTCAGAGTGAGAGTCCAAGTTTCACAACCATACAGAAGAACCGGTAATATAAGTGTTTTATAAATTCTAACTTTCAGATTTTTCGACAGCAGACTGGATGATAAGAGCTTCTCAACCGAATAATAACACGCATTTCCCATATTTATTCTGCGTTTAATTTCCTCCCGAGTGTCATTTATATTCGTTACTGTTGCTCCAAGATATTTGAATTTTTCCACCTCTTCGAAGGATAAATCTCCAATTTTTATATTTCCATTTCGTACAATATTCTGGTCACGAGACATAATCATATACTTTGTCTTTTCGGGATTTACTTCCAAACCGATCGCTCTACTTGCTTCAAGTAAAATTTCCGTGTTTTCCCTAATCGTTTGTGTATTTTCTCCTAACATATTCACGTCATCCGCATAGACAAGAAGCTGATGTAACCCGTTCAATTCCAAACCCTGCCTGTTTAATATTATGTCAATATTATTATTATTATTATTATTATTATTATTATTATTATTATTATTATTATTATTATTATAATTATTAGTTTGCTGGAGCACAAATCGTAGTGTATTGGATTTCGAAATGCCTGACCCCGTGTTCGACTCCGAATTGGAAAGCGTGGTTCAGACACAGAGTTTGCATCCCTTGATCTGTAATATTATATCTATTATTACTGCATTCCAATGCGAACGTTTTTGATGGTGATGCAAGGAAGTCTGCAAATAAAACAAACATAGCGGTATGTTCATATTTGTGTGAATTCTACATTTTGACCACACAGACCAACACAATAGAATCTGCTGCTCTTATGGTAGAAGTCGATATGCATACGTCACTATTCAGGTATTCTCTGTGACCTAGAAATTTTCTAGTGCATAAATTGAAAATATGAACCTGTAAGGTCCACCTATTTGTAGCAATTAATGATTTTTTACGTTATTTCGCTCGGAATTAACGGTACGCAGGTTTGATCACAAGGATCTGTCATTGATTTTACAGACGACCTGCACAACACACTGCGCTACATCTGTTTGTTGTTCAAACTGGGTACCTGTAGACACGTGACTGACTAGGAAGATCAGATCAGGGCTTCAATTGTCAACATGGACTAATACTGCTTGGGAAAATGATCGTTTGTCTGTCTGGCAGCAGTTCAGCTGAAATCTTCGAGTTTACCTCCTGTTCCTCCACTCTTCTTGTAACTTTGTCCCCCCTTATATTTCAACTAGCCGTACCCGTGCGCTCCGCTGCACTTGTTAGAAATAAATATAAAGTAATTACGTAATTAAAATAGGAAATCTGGTCCAGGGAACATTCGTGTTTGATAGAAGAATAAATCGTTTAATAAGTTATGTCACTTAATTTAAATTGTATTTAAATAATTAAAATGCGATCATTTTGGTCCAGAGACCACTCATTTAGTGCAATGATAATTCCTTTAAGGGGACACTCAACTTAAAAATTGGATAAAAATTGTCATAGAAATGAAACATTAAATTTGTACACTAATTTACGTGACAGAACTAAATCAATACGCAGAATGCTTCCCCTATTCATTGAAAAGTCACAGTCAAATGCACAAAGCCAAAGAATAAAAAAAATGATAATTAAAAGTGATATTTCAATTAATGATTGATTAAAAATTGAACTATTTTTTATTTTGAAAAGTATTGGATCTAATGAGCTGAAATTTTGCGTGTTATTTTCCATGTGTATATTAAACTTTTTCTCCAAATTTGAAAAAGATTGGTGAAATAGGAAAAAAGTTGCAAAATATAGTTGAGTGTCCCTTTAACATGTTTCTTAATTTTTATTACATGAAAATAATTAAAATATGTCATTTGGCGCAGAGAACATCCGTTTTTGGTGTGATTTGGTCCCATCAAAATTTTGCTTTGAATGAAACGTATCGGATATCATTTTTAAAGAAACTTTTGTAATGTAACATTTTTCACAAAAATCAATAATAAGCGAGATATTTCGATTTATTTAATTCAGGCCCTCTTATAACCCCCTTTTTAAATAAAGTATTTTGAAAGCCATATAGCCTAAAATCTAAGTTACAACGAACTTAATTTATATTCCAATTTTCATATAAATCGGTTCAGCCATTATCGCGTGAAAAGGTAACAAACATCCAGACAGACAGACAGACATACAAACAAAAATTTCAAAAAAGCGATTTTCGGTTTCAGGATGGTTAATTATACATGTTAACACCAATTATTTTTGGAAAATCGAAAATTACCAGAACAATTTTGGCTATAGATTTATTATTAGTATAGATGAGAGTGTTTACATTGCTATGTAATGACGTGTTATTGCAACATCTGATGAGACACGCCATCTGAACTCCCAGATTTCTTTAGTCGTCTTAAAGATACTTTGTAGAGATTACCAGCTGTTCAGTACGTTTTGTCTAATGTGAAAGAGATTGAATTTTCTCCCAAAACTATATGGGTTATTCGAAAACTAGTAGCAACACTTTAATTAAAATCAAGAACTTACTTATTCACAATTGACACACAGTTCTTAAAAGTGAAAGCTCCTCAGACATCCTTCACCATACCATTGGGTGGCGGCTGATGCCATCCACAGGGTCACGTTGCTCTAGCAACAAACTTTCTGATGAAGCTGACAAAAAGGTAATTTTTTTCCCTTCCACCATATTGTCTAATAATGTCAAAACAAGTGCTTATACAAATTTTGGCCACTCGAATGCAATTACGAGAGAGAAGAAGGAGAAGTTCTTCCAATTGTCAAGACAAATTAATTGTTTACCCATGTCTCCAACACATCCCTTAGAGGAGATAGTTCACAAGAAATAAGATTCTGTGTTTTATAAAATAGACATTCGAAAATATTTCATTGTTTAGGACAACTAAATAATCAGAAAGAGAGCAAATTTTATATAGGATCATTGAGGAATTACTTGTCAATAAGTTTATTACACACAATATACTTAACATTAGTTCAATCTGTAGTTTATGTATGAAATTATAGAATTGGGTAGCTTATTTTAAAACCAATTTTAATCGTCTTTATTTATTACAGAAGAAAATAATTAAAATATGTCTTCATAAATGTATTGATTTTTCATCTCAAAAATTGTTTTTAGACATTAAGGTTCTTAAAATAAGACAAATTTATTATATTGCATTAATAAAATTCATACATTAAAATCGAAATAAATTTGAATTGTATTCTCATAGTCATGAAACAAAAGGTATGAATTCTTTGAGGTTGTTTGAACCAAAATGCAACACTACTAAAGTATTTAATCATAGTAGTAATTTAGCTCCAAGAATATATAACAAATTTACATTTAAATATTCTAATCTTGTCAATTCTATTAGTTCTAGTAATAAATTTAAAAAGTTGCTTTTGGATTTAATAAATAATGAAAAATCGAAATTTTAAATTTATATATTCTTATCGTGTAGCAGACAAAATAAATTCTATTATATACTTCTTAATTTAAAACCAGGAATCCGTCCCTGAGCACGGGTTCTACACTTTCAGGGATGAGCTAAAATTTTATCTGTCTATACTATATTTATGTTAAAAGTTATTAGCAAAATAAAAAAATAAAATGAAAAATAAAAAAATTTGATACTCCAATAGCACTCAGTGTATTAAAAATTAATTCAATTTTCAAGTGTTGAAAATAAAATAAAAAACGAAACATCGCTAGTAGAATACATACACTCAAAGGAACAAAGTCAATGTATTCCAAAATTTTAAATAAGATAAAAAATACACGCGACTTTGAATACGCTATTGTGATCTTATACGACTCCATGGTATAGGAGGATTAATATTATGAAATAAATAAGTTTAAATAACATTAATGCATGTATATAGTACTTACTTTTCATTGTTACAGAATACTCTACAATTCATTGGTAAGTTACAAGTGACTGGTTCTCAGTCAAAAAATTAGTATTAAATTGTAACAAAACTAACATAATTCAATTTAAATCCTGTCAAAATACAACGTCGCAAATTTCTAGCGCAATAATTAATAATAGATCCCAATTAGAAACAACAACAACCAAATTTCTTGGCTTAAAAATCGATAACGTGTTAAATTGGAAAAATCATATTAAAGAAATTACCCCCAAACTAAATTCAGCTTGTTTTGCTATTAGATCTATGCAAAAGACAGTAAATATCAATACCTTAAAATCAATATACTTTGCATACTTCCACTCGGTAATGAGTTTTGGAATGATATTCTGGGGAAATTACACAGATAGTAACAATATATTTCTATTACAAAAAAGAGTAAGTAGAATAATAGTAGGTGCCAAATCTAGGGAATCGTGTAGGACTATTTTCAAAAACTACAAATAATGCCCATGGCTTGTCAATATATCTTTTCATTAATAATCTTCCTCTTATGAAATCGTTAAAACTTTGTAACTAATTCAACAGTTCATAGCATAAATACACGTCAAAAAATGACTTTCATACTCCATCGGCAAGTCTATCATGCTATCAAAAAGGAGTGCGTTATATGGCAGTACAAATTTTTAATAGCCTCCCTATCGATATAAAAAATGAAACTCAAAACATAAGATTATTTAGGGCCAAATTAAAGAAGTACCTAATTTCTCACGCCTTCTATTCTGTAGGTGAATTCATTACATTCAATAACACTTCATGAAATTGATACTAAAACTTTGTGTTGTAGTAGTAGACTTTATTGTAAATCTCGTCTGTATATGTTTCATATAGACTGTGACTATAAATTAAGATTTTATAATAGTATTAAGTTTTTTGACTTGTTCCACATTCTAGCTGTAAGCATGTATGAATACCATGGAATGTTAATAAATACAATGCAATACAATACAATACAATACAAAGTACTGGTAGTATACTTCTGTGGAACACAATCACGAAACTTCGCTGGTAATTTGTAAGTATGGCGTAGTAAAGTACAACTGTAAAAAACTTTTGTGAAACAGAAACTCTGGTATTTGTATTACAGTACTTACTCGTACTAGAGATTTTACTTGTAATTTACAAGACTACACCTTTATGAAATATGCCTCTGCTTTTTCCGTGGCGTATGAAAATATCTTTGAATATCATCCTCAGTGCCTGAAAATAAATCCGGATCATCCAAAAGGTGTATGGAAAGAGATATATTTGCGAAATGTAATAAAGGTATTTAACTATATACCGCAAACGTTTTAAAGCTTAGTCACTCTACGACGATCAAAAATGTTAACCTCTACCCCTTCCTCATTATACCTTCAGGATTAGCGAGTGCATTCATGTCTGAAACCTTCTGATGTCATGTTCACCTTCCCCTATTCTCAGCCCCTTTCCCATTGTTACATAAAACAAATACTAATTTCTTTTGTACTGTCGGCCTTTTGAAGTTTTTTTTGCCCGGATTTTATTAGCCTGTAGGCAAGCACTCCGACAATGCGAGAGAGAGAGAGAGAGAGAGAGAGAGAGAACGCTGATGAAAAATAGAACAAAGCGGGGAAGAAGAACATGTCCAAGCAAATTGGGTGTGTAATAAACAGGCCTGTTGCTGATGAAGACCTGAAGTTAAGTTACTTCGATTGTTACACGCTTGACCGCTCTTTGATGTAGTCAAGGATCAGGTGTGGGTTCCACCAGACTGGCTGCAGGCTGGGGAACCCGTGAGGGGAAGAATGCTTCGTGTTTTGCATACTCCAATGTCGAAACTTACAAAGCTGTGAGGAAATTGAAGCTAGAATTAAACTAGAACAATATCTGCCCTGTTTAAGTGTGTGGAGCAAACGATAGCGAATTTGACTGCAATCCAACCATTCGGCCACGAAATGGGGGTAAGAACTACATACCACGGAAGTTTTTATATTAGATTAAAGCTCTAAAAAAATTGTATTCAGCGAAAAAAAGGCAAATTAATACAACTCGAGCTTAAGAGCAAGATGATGATGATAATACCTAATAATAATAATAATAATAATAATAATAATAATAATAATAATAATAATAATATTACTTACTGGCTTTTACGGAACCCGGAGGTTCATTGTCGCCCTCACATAAGCCCGCCATTGGTCCCTATCCTGAGCAAGATTAATCCAGTCTCTACCATCATATCCCACCTCCCTCAAATCCATTTTAATATTATCCTCCCATCTACGTCTCGGCCTCCCTAAAGGTCTTTTTCCCTCCGGCCTCCCAACTAACACTCTATATGCATTTCTGGATTCGCCTACATGTCCTGCCCATGTCAAACGTCTGGATTTAATGTTCCTAATTATGTCGGGTGAAGAATACAATGCGTGCAGCTCTGTGTTGTGTAACTTTCTCCATTCTCCTGTAACTTCATCCCTCTTAGCCCCAAATATTTTCCTTAGCACCTTATTCTCAAACACCCTTAACCTATGTTTCTCTCTCAAAGTGAGAGTCCAAGTTTCACAACCATAAAGAACAACCGGTAATGTAACAGTTTTATAAATTCTAAATTTCAGATTTTTTGACAGCAGACTGGATGATGAAAGCTTCTCAACCGAATAATAACAGCATTTCCCATAATGATGATAATAATAATACTAATAATAATGTAATAATAATACTAATAATAATGTAATAATAATGATAATAATAATAGTAAAATAATAACAACACAGCAAACAGAGACCACACAGTATATCATATGAGGATTCAGTCATAAGCCCAGAGGAAAAACTTGATCAAGTCCAAAAATATTAATTTTTTCTTTTCGATGTCTGTAGGCCTAGCAACTCAAGTAGTGTGGATTTGAGTGGTTTAACTGCACACAATGTCAATCTGATTACTCCAGAGAAATTAGTAGAATGATCATCCAAAGACAAATATAATGGGTCTTAAAAATTTTAATTTGTTCTGCAATTTGCTGTAGGCCTAATTGTCCAATTATAAATGAATCTTCATAGGTTAAATATTTAGGAATAATATTGATAAACATCTGAATTGGGACAAGCAAATCAACTAACTTTCTATAAAACTACGTAGAATTATGTTATTAAATTACGCTTTATTTAACGACGCTCGCAACTGCCGAGGTTATATCAGCGTCGTCAGTGTGCCGGAATTGTGTCTCGCAGGAGTTCTTTTAAATGCCAGTAAATCTACTGCCATAAGTCTGTCGCATATAAGTGAAGTGAAGTTTTTAAGTTTTAGTGAAGTGCTTTGTATGGAGTGTGGCATTGTATGGGGTAGAAACATGGACATTACGACGAAATGAAGAGAAGCGACTAGAAGCATTTCAAATGTGGATATTGAGAAGAATGGAACGTGTGAAATGGACAGACAGAATAAGAAATGAAGCTGTGTTGGAAAGAGTGGGTGAAGAAACTGATCAGGAAGAAGATGAGAAATTGGTTGGGTCACTGGCTAAGAAGAAACTGTCTACTGAGGGATGCACTGGAAGGAATGGTGAACGGGAGAAGAGTTCGGGGCAGAAGAAGATATCAGATAGACGACATTTAGATATTTGCATCATATGAGGAGACTAAGAGGAAGGCAGAAAATAGGAAAGATTGGAGAATGCTGGGTTTGCAGTGAAAGATCTGCCGTTGGGTAGAACTCTAAATGAATGAATGAATTAATTAATTAATGACCCTTGGCAGAATTCGAATTCAGGACTCAGATTGCCACACAGCATGAGGGCTGAGTCTTGTACGTCCAGTATGTAACGATTAATAATTGTATAGCTTATTTGTGCCTGAAGATGAGAACTGTAGTCCGCATACTGTGAATAAACAACATTTAGAGTTTTTCTTTGCCCTTTAAAGAAGGCCTGAAGGATTTAGAAATGAGCACCCGAGCAACAGCTGTATTGTTATTCTCTTGAACTTCTTGTAATTTGTGAGATCAAAGTTATTTACAGCTTCTTTCATGTTAGGAGGATACTCTTCTTTCTTGAAGAAATTCCTTTAAAAAAAAGGAAAATTTCATACGAAATTACTTTTCTTCTTTATAAAAGAATTTTCCGCTTAAATGTGTATTTAGAAGTCTGACATGTAGCGTGTTTTATTCTGTTAAAAGTAAGCTCCCAAGATACACGAAAGTCCATCTTCCATCTCCCATTTTGTAAGCACTTTTATTGATCTTACCTGCATTTTATGCAGAAACAGATGAAAGAAGCAAGCGTGTTATTTACTTTACACTTAGTTACTAATCAGTACCATGACTACTAAAAAAATAAATAAAAAAATAAAAAAATGAAGCTGCAAATTTGGTAATAAATAAGTCAGTGACATAACCATAAGTTGTATTTTTTTCTGTTTCTGAATAAAAACAGAAAATACACTAACACAATAATTATATTATAAAGTCGTGATTTTACGAACGTTAATTTATTAATTAAATATATATGTCACAGTATGGTAGATAATACGAAACGCAAAAAGTGGAGCTAAAACTCTTGTATAAATAAAATTTAAAAAACAGATCAGATAAAAATAAGGCGAAACAAAAGAGTTCTAAACAAATTCAACAGAATACTAAGTTGAAAAAGATTATGAGAAATTGATAGATAAATTAAAATGAAATGAAATTTTTACTTTCACAATCAGAAATGTACGTCAGTGGCTGTACATTAGACAGCGAAGAAATCTATGAGACTCAACAGGTTTTGATATGGACATTGATATACATGCTATTCAAAGATCACACAAGCAGATGGGAATTTTGTGTCCTTTCCTCAAGGAAATCGAAGACAAACCATTTAGTACTCTATTAAAAATAATTACAAATCTCTTACAAAACTATATTCTAACCAAAAGTACTTAAAAATTAGAACTTGAAACATATGATATGATATGATATGATATATGATATTATGATAATAATAATAATAATAATAATAATAATAATAATAATAATGATTTATTTTAGCTGGCAGAGTTAAGGCCGTAAGGCCTTCTCTTCCACTCAACCAGCAAAAAGTGTATATAGATATGCATGAACTTACAAAGAATTCAACAATTTGATTTAGATGAGAGTTACATGTATACAAGAGTCATTTACAAATTAAACAACAAAATAGTATGAACTATTAATTAAACACTGAAATAAACTGTATAGCAGAATTAAACTAAAATACATAGAATGTTAATTTATTTCAAATAATATTAGATAATAGAAAGAGATTATTATGAGACAATTTTGAAAATACAGCACAATCAGGATGATGTCTAAAAGAAAAAAGTAACAATGTAGTCAGTGATATTTTAAATCAGTATGATTGGAGTGAAATGCTAATAAGGTTATCTTTTAAGCTGTTCTTAAAAGTGTTTGTTGTCTTGCAGCCCCTAATAATTTGTGACAAGGAATTCCATTGACGCGAGGTGGATACTGTAAAAGATGATGAATAACAAGATGTTCTATGAAGAGGTATACTTAGCGTGCCACAGATAAGTGATCTGGTATTTACGTCGTGGTTAGAGTATAGATAAGATAGATATGATATGATATGATATGATATGATATGATATGATATGATATGATATGATATGATATGATATGATATGATATGATATGATATGATATGATATGATATGATATGATATGATATATGATATATGATATAACAAAATCCAGAAATACTTTAATCAAAATAATAAGTTAAATATCATCTCATCTCAAATAAAATATCCACAACTGAAAGAGAATTAATCTATTAAAAAATTATTTTAAAAAATTTCACCAGGCTACGTAGGATAAAATTGCAGGATCTTCATTAAAGATCTGTAACTAAAAAATTTTGAACTGTCGTTAACACAATTAATATAGAAAATAATATGAGTGATGTGAAATGGCAAACTTATAAGAAAAACTGTAAAATGGTAGTCATTTACTGAATGATAATTCACAAGAAAAAGTAAATAAAAAAATAACAAAGGACAAACGGTTGTAAATTCTTAGGTGATTGGTAATAAAAACCTATATCAAGAAGACAGGAAGGACTTTGGATGACTTTGTGTAAAGTTGAATGATAAGGGAATTATATTGCATGAAGAAGACGGGAAGTATTATGCTTGCTAATTCTTGAGAAGCGATTGATAGGGAACAGAAGTTGCATAAGTGAAATTATCTGTGTTGTGTGTTTTGTATGTGTGTGATGAAGGTCAGCAATTGCCTAAATTGAATATTTTATACTTTGTTACTATTCACCCAATCGTTTGATCGTGTATTCGTCTATCCAGTTATTCATCATCTGTCACCAATTCTTTATGATTCCATTTACCTATGTAGACATATAGCCATCCATCTTCTTATCCATTCCTTGGGCTACTTTTCTATTTGTCGGTGACACATCTATTTACCATCTCATAGATCAATCTTCAATACATTACTTTACCCACTCACAGAAACAGACATGTCCACATGCATTTCAATTCTGTAAGATTCTATAACTATACGGTAAAGAATAGTTTGGAAGTATTAAGCAGGACTTTAGATTCATTTTCTCTGTCATTTCGAAACTACTTATATGGTAATTTTGTCCAGACTGAAGAGTCATCTATCTGGATAGTTTGATCTACACCTCTTGAACTTCATTTTGGGAAAAAGTAAAGTTATATTCGGGATATCTCACTTTAATTTCTGAGAAGATAGATTATATTTCGGAAAGAGTAAATTCAATTATCAGGAAATGTAAACTCAATTTTGGAATAATAAAAAAAATTAGAAAATAGATAGTGTCGTAATATGCATACCGTATTCATTTAGTAAGAAACATCTGAGGGATATTTTTTTCTGCGAGATCGTGCGTATTTGCTTGGTTTCCGCACAAAACCAATCCGTTGAAAGTCTAAAATTCCACATTCAGTATTCCCAACCTAACACACATAACAATTTCCCTCTTCTTACCGCTTAAGTGACATATTGATTTTACTGCTTTAGGCTTTTAACATATTATTTTTACAGACGTTCAATATAGTAATAATTATAAATTGGAAACTTAACCCTGCAATTTCACCTATATTGCACTGTTAATTATTGTTTTTAAATATTTGCAAAAATTAAGTAAACTCTACAACTCCGCTAAAATTACTGCATTCGTGATGCAAGTAACATTAAGGAAGCCGTGAAAAAATCAACAAGATTCCAGACTCATCATAGACTGGGGGGAAAAAAAGACAGACATATATCACGGCCTGCTGGAGTATAGTAAACACAGAAAACATTTTAAAGCAACAATGTTGAAGATAGATATTTTTGTTTTGCAAATTTGCCGTCATTGAGCAGAAACCAAGATGGAGATTTCATTGCAACTAATTAGAAATTCCTCTTTCAGGTATGTAATAAACGATCTTCGCACAAAATAATGTACGATACACGAGCGGTATGTTTTCTTTCAATTCTCGGAAATTAAAAAAGCTCAACTTTGTTTCGCTTTTTCAAATTTTTCCTCGAGCATGAAAACTTCAACATACCGCTCTTGTGACGCATATTACTATTGTGTTCAGTTTGCATAGCTTTCACATTCCCTTTGTCTCCTAGGTTACGAGTAAATTAAACAGTGTGTTGTTTGTAAAGATTATACTGTTTACAGCAAATTTCAGTAGAGTGTAGTGGAATTAAAATATTTATGTTGTATTTGGAAATAATAATTATAGAAAACACACCACAAGTTAACAGACAAGGAAGAGGTGAATATAACAAGATATTTGAGAAGTGCAGTAATCGTATCCTAGCAGAAGCAGAAAATGGTGGGGACTGGAAACTGGTGGATACAGCTAATGGTGTAAATAAAAACTGCAAATGACTGGTTGAGGAAAGGTGGTGTCCCTGAAAAGGGACGTGGTGGAAAAAGTTATTCAAAACCATCAGAAGAAGATATACATTTTATCACTGAGTGCATAGAAGAAAATTGTCAAATTGCTCTAAAAGAATTATGTGAACGTTTGAGGGAAGAAAAGAATATCCTTGTTTCACAACAGACAGTGTCCAAATATCTTCATGGACGTTTAATATAATATAAGTGCGCAATATTCCGCAGGGAGTAAATTCTGATGAAAATAAGATGTGAAGAACATCATGCGTAGAAAAACTACTGGGATTTATTGGTCAACATAAACACATTGTTTTTGTCGATGAAACTAATTTCAACTTGTACTGTAGAAGACATGGAGGATTTTCCCGACGGGGAGATAGAGCTGCTGTTAAAGTACCAAACGGTAAGGAACCAAATTTACATCTTGTGGGCCGCATTTCTTTGTAAAGTTTGTTAACTGTGTAGTATAAAATAGTTTTCCGAATTTGAAATTACTTTTTCCTAATTTGAAATTACTTTTTCCGAAACTAACGGTACTATTTTCGAAAATTTTCTGATCTTTTCTGGATAATAGGTATTCAATAAGTAACAGCAACAATGCTGTAAATCAGCGCTCCTAGCGGTGACCTCTGAAATCTTGTACTACGTAATAGAGCAGCGATTGTTTCATAAATTTGCAATATTGAAAGTCTCGAAGTAGCCATATTTTGTAAATACAGCGGCTGTTTCTGATTTGTAGTAAACAATACAGCCCTAAAGGTACGAACAAAGATGCTTCATAAAAATCCAACTTGCAAGAGAAAAACATGCAACTCAGTGTTTTAGGGCATTACAAGAAGCCTGTGGAGAGAAGTCCTACCATACTGAACTATTGCAAGTTGGGTGGAAGCCAGGCATTCGCTTTCAATCAAGAGTTGACATAGAAGAGCTTCAGATTGATCAGTGAGAGAGATATCCAGAAATGCTGCTGCAGATGGAGTCCGCCGTCTTTCAAGAATTTGGCAACGTATTGTTGACATGGCAACAGACTATATTTGAAGTATGTAATGTCAAAAATAACCTGAATAAATTTAGTGTGAAACAGTAACTATGTTGCCATTACTTTTCGAATGCCCTTGTATAAGTTTACTTTTTCCGAAATTGTCTCAAATAGTGTAGGCCGTAAAGGAGTGTAGTTGACATGAACGTGACCTCGAAATATGTAATTAGCTGTGAAAAATCGTACATTGAAAATTTTATTACAGTTTTTACAACTATATTTTTAGTTGCTAATATATTTAATAATAATAATTATTTATTTATTTAATCTGGCAGAGCTAAGGCCAGTAGGCCTTCTCTTCCGCCCAGCCAGACTCTAATTCTAATTGAATACAATTGCTTGCATAGTTATTACATTAATATCTAGACCATAAAACAACATGAAAGTAAGTAATGAAAGTTGCATAAGTAATGTTAGTGTGACAATAATAAAGATTGGTAAGAAATAGTTATAATAATAATAATAATAATAATAATAATAATAATAATAATAATAATAATAGTAGTAATTTTTATTTTATTTTACTAGGTTATTTTACGACGCTTTATCAACATTTCAGGTTATTTAGCGTCTGAATGAGATGAAGGTGATAATGCCGGTGAAATGAATCCGGAGTCCAACACCGAAAGTTACCCAGCATTTGCCCATATTGGGTTGAGGGAAAACCCCGGAAAAAACCTTAACCAGGTAACTTGCCCTAACCGGGAATCGAAACCGGGCCACCTGGTTTCGCGGCTAGACGCTCTAACCGTGTAGTAGTAATAATAATAATAATAATAATAATAATGAGATAATTTAGATATTTATCTGTGATATATAGCCTATAAACATTAAACATTGAGAAACCTGAAACAGCTATTATTGTTAACAAGAATTGTTAGAAAAATATCTCGTTAGCCTATTCTTAAATTGGTTTGATGTCTGACAGTCCCTGACATTACTCGGTAGGGAATTCCAAAGCCGAGGAACAGCCACTGTGAAAGAAGATGAATATGAGGATGTTCGGTGGGAGGGAATGGATAATATTGAGGAGTGTTGTGATTTACAAGGTTGGCATCTCGTATGACTGGACCCCATCAAGAAGAAGAAAAAGAGGAAGATCTACGACAACATGGAAAAAGGGCATTCTGGAAGCTATGGCCAGTCTAATCCCAGCCAAGCACCAAACAAGGACAGTTCGACAACAGCTAAAATTACACGCACGGCTGTACTAGATTCACGGACTCAACAGAAAATCATCTTGTACCACATACGTCTAATTACCGACACATAGCAACTGTATCAATGATTTTTCACAGTAGCCTATAAGAACAACATAATTTAAAAAAAAGTGATAAGTCTACAAAAACTCCAATAACACATAGTACCAAAACTATAGATAAATCAGTGAACAAAAAAGTGCGTTATTAAGACAGTGATTTTAACTAAGATCAGCAGAAGCAGCCCAATTCAACGACACAACAGGCTAACACGGCCAACCATTTATGTGTTCAAAGTGCTTTTATAGTGTCTATAGTGTTTTATAGTGCATACTTCACTTGTTTTATATATATTTACATGTTACATTATTGTTCTCACATAATTTTACTCTGTCCTACACGGACCTTCATAGTGAACTTTAACAGAATCTTAACAAGTAACTAGAGACACTGAATTAGGTTAATTCACAGCAACGATCAACTCTAGCTAGACTAGGAAATCATGATAGGTTCTATGCATTTCAATAACCCACAACATAAAATGAGGCTAGGTTTTCATCACATATGTTGACATAACATCCTAACATCTGAAGATGATACAATAAGAGTATCGAAAGCGTTAATGTAAATTAATAACATTAAGATATGCAAAGGTTGAAAATGAAATTGCTATAGTTAAATAATATAGTTAAATATGGAAAGAAGACAATTAGGAGAAGGTCTATGGAGAGATAGAGGGGAGTGGTATCTTGCAGTGCGATACATTTATCAGTGACTGTAAATTAATATTTGGCTGTCAGAAAATGTCAAAAGGCATTGTAAACTGACTAATATATATATATATATATATATATATATATATATATATATATATATATATATATATATACTAGTGGCTTGTGCAGCAAATACTGCTGCAAACTAAGTTAGTTAGACGTTCAAATAAAAATTTTTCAGATTTATTTTCAATGAAGAATACTTGTCTTTTTGATAGTTATTTGCTTCCATAATAATGAAACATACTCCCTCAGAATGGATTTTTTTAGGCCAAATACTTTCTCTTGAACCTATCCAAATTCAGTTTTTGAGTTTCAACACGAAAACGCAAGTATCAATGTCAGGACGATAGCAGTAGCTATTTCAGGTCATTGTGGATTGTAGGCAAAAGTTAAAAAAAATGTCAGGTTTGCTAAGCTTTCGAACAATAGCATTTTCGTATAGCTGCTGCATGTAGAACTTGAAATGTAGAGCGTGAAATCATTTTATCATACTAAGAGATCCTGCTGAAATTATCTGGAGACTACAAAATTTTCTAGGCCTCTTATTTTATCAGTAAGTAATACCTTTTGATCTTTCTTTAGGAACTGTAGTTTTTGTGCTCTCTCGAGCCAATACTGAAGACAATGACACATATCAATATCTACACTACACCGCCATTAAGTATATGAAAATGACCCAACCCCACTGGGTTAATAAGTATAAAAATATTTGATTTTTAATAACAACATTATTATCTTACTTAAGTTTTGTAGTTATATATAGTAGCCACTCAGTAAATTATAGAAATGAAGATCTAAATTAAGATATTCTCTACATTTACTTACATAACCACAAAATGTTTCACTTTCATGTCATCAATATAGCATCAATATTACGTACAATTAATGAAAAAATAGACGCATCATGATATTAACTATAATAATATTTAAGTTCTAACGGTAATAATGTCATCAAACCACCTCAAGTTTCGTAGATTTGAATATCCAATACACAGCTATACTCAGAAAATTATACACTGCAGAATCAGTTTTTAATAACAAATTGAATTGAGCTCTAAATATGTCGGCAATCCTGCAGGTCATGGCCTTCGTGTAATAGCCTATTGTTTATTGTAGTGTGTGTTTTGTTCTGAAATTCAATCAAGTCGGCCGTGATTCGATAAAATTAGTTCTCAAAACTGACAACAGATGGATTTTGGAAAAAAGGAAAATTATGTAGGAAAATTGACATTTCACTGAAAACTACTACTTTTCTGAAAAACTTTGGATACCAGGCATGAAAATGAGGGGTCACTCATTAAAATCCGTTCTGCCATTTTCCCGTAATTTCCATTACCAGTTCTAATTATATATATACACAAATTATTATGTCATAATATTGTGATATCATAACTTTTTAAAGATGAAATCAGCGTTGGATACGTTATACAAACATTTATATTCGGTTGTAGTATTTTAGCTGCCACGCACAAAAATATAATTTCAAAAATTGAAGCAAGTTTTGAGTAGTGGGCAAGCAGATAGCAATTTATAATCTAGCGGAAGGGATGCCGCAGCTACTGACCGGTACATCCCTCTAATCCCCCACTAATTCGTACCCGCACTCCTGAGAGACGTTTAACGTGTTAATGTAAGCTGGTTATTGCCGCTCTAAAGTCCTTAGTCCCGCGCTTGACGAGAACAGATGTTCAGTTGGCATTAATACCAATCAGGCTAAGTTCTTCGTGTCTTCATTATTTTACACACACTGCTCTTACTGAACACAGCTCTGCTACATGTTTTTTTCAGTTACGCTTTCACATTTACATTAAGTAGTTCCTCGGCCATAGCATTCTGTAAAGGGTCACAATGAAGAGCATTAGAAATTTATATTTTTCATAAATTTTATTATATTTATGAAACAGTTATATTACCGGTTGTTGTGTATGGTTGTAAAACTTGGACTATCACTTTGAGAGAGGAACATAGGTCAAGGGTGTTCGAGGATAAGGTGCTTAGAAAAATATTTGGGACTAAGAGGAACTACTTCAGTAGTAATATTTTCCGTCCTGTACTCATAAGAATATATGAACAAATTAATACTAATCTGGGAGATAAATTGTTGAACATATGCGGCAATACCAGAAAGTCATTTTAATAACAATAATAATAATAATAATAATAATAATAATAATAATAATAATAATAATAATAATAATAATTTATTTAACCTGGCAGATTTAAGGCCATACGGCCTTCTCTAACACTCAACCAGGAATAAAACTGCGTTACAAAAAACACTACATATTTACAAAGTACAAATTTTACACACAAAACTGAATAAGATAATAATAATAAAATGTAAACAACAAGTAAGTAGAAATCAGACATAATATATAACATACAGAAAGAAAGAAAAAGCATAATAAAATGTGAACAGCAGGTCAAAATAAATGAGACATACAAAGTGTAAAAAATAAGACAATTATTGATAATAATAATAATAATAATAATAATAATAATAATAATAATAATAATAATAATAATGTTAATAATACAGTAATAATAATACAAATATTGTACGAAATGGAAATATAAAAATTGCAGATTTATCCTTCGAAGAGGAGAAAAATTTCATATATCTTGCAGCAACAGTAACAAATATAAATGACACTCGGGAGGAAATTAAACGCAGAATAAATATGGGAAATGCGTGTTATTATTCGGTTGAGAAGCTCTTATCATTCAGTCTGCTGTCCAAAAATCTGAAAGTTAGAATTTATAAAACAGTTATATTAACGGTTGTTCTGTATCGTTGTGAAACTTGGACTCTCACTTTGAGAGAGGAACATAGGTTAAGGGTGTTTGAGAATAAGGTGCTTAGGAATGTATTTGGGGCTAAGAGGGATGAAGTTACAGGAGAATGGAGAAAGTTACACAACGCAGAACTGCACGCATTGTATTCTTCACCTGACATAATTAGGAACATTAAATCTAGACGTTTGAGATGAGCAGGGCATGTAGCACGTATGGGCGAATCCAGAAATGCATATAGATTGTTAGTTGGGAGACCGGAGGGAAAAAGACCTTTAGGGAGGCCGAGACGTAGATGGGAAGATAATATTAAAATGGATTTGAGGGAGGTGGGATATGATGATAGAGACTGGATTAATCCTGTACAGGATAGGGACCGATGGCGGGCTTATGTGAGGGCGGCAATGAACCTTCGGATTCCTTAAAAGCCATTTGTAAGTAAGTAAATAATAATACTAATAATAGTAATAAAATAGTGCAGTACAAGGCATACAATGAATACAATATTTTTAAGTACACACAGTAAGGAAAATTATGATTATATATAGCTCAACTTATCACATTATAGATATACCATTATCGGAAAATATGAAAACAAGAATATAAAATAAGTTAAATATCACTAGAACATAAAAATAGATGTGAATACGTGGAAACATGCAATACAACACTTGTCATAATAGTAAGTTAGTTTGACAACTCGTCATAAGATAATTTTCTAACTTGGATTTGAAAGATTTCAATGTTCGGCAGCCCTTGACTTCAGGCGGTAGAGAGTTCCAGTGACGAGAGGTAGCAACAGTGAAAGATGAGGAATACAGAGATGATGTGTGAAGTGGAATTTCTAGCGTGTTATCGCGTTGTGATCGAGTATTAATATTATGATAGCGAGAGAGAGCATGAAAACGAGCGAATAAATAATAGGGGGATGAAGTGTGCATAATTCGATATAAGAGAGAAAGTGAGTGCAAATTTCTCCTCTCATGTAACCTAAGCCATGATAACTTCTTGAAAGAAGGTGAGATATAATCATAGTATCGAACATTACAAATGAAGCGGACGCACGCGTTATGAACACGCTGTAGTTTCTGAGCGGAATCAATCCTGAGATCACTGAACAAAACGTCGCAATAATCGAAGTGAGGTAGAATGACTTCCTATGACAACATCTGTACTGTACCAAAATGTCTGTTTGTCAGTTTGTAAAGTAATAGGATGTCTGGAAGTTGAGATCCTTATATTTATATCGTGTACAATTTTTGAAGTTACTATTATTCAATGTTAAGAAAAAATTGAAATCTCTAATTCTCTTCTGATACCAGAGAATAAATACCTAATCAGACTACAAGAATAACTTCCACGTTAAGGCCTGCAAGATACGCCACTGATCACAGCTCTTATAAAAAGTAAACAACTTCAGCAAAGTATAAAACAAAAAATGTAAATGAAGGGCAACTACGAGTATTTTATTCGTTTCAAGATAAAGCCTTTACGAGTGTAAGCTCAGAAAATTGAAGACAATAGCGAGAGGGCAAAACAATCTGATGTCTCACGCCCTCTTAAGTCTCATGAACTGACATATTTCAAGTCGCGCACAACAAAGAGAGACAGATAATGACTTTTCGCCGGATTGATGCAACGCATTTATCCCCGTCAAGCAGGCTTTGGTCACACATTACGCAGAGACAGTTGAAAGCTAATGAGCATATAGCGAAATGCGATTGGAAAAATGAGATTATGTATTCCAATTTCCTCCAGCCCTAAATAAAATAACACAGCTACAAAGAAAGAGGATTTATTTGATAACACTGACACTTCTTCGCCCGTGCCGTCTTAAAATGAATTCTTTCTTCTGTTTGTCTACTCAGGGGTGGGTATAAAGCAGAACTATGGCCAATTGTGGCTTCTTCACGAAGACGCAAGTTCTATAAGTACGGAAGTGAGTACAACGAAGGGATAAGGGTTAAGGCTTCAAGTTCGGCTAAGATCGATAAATAACACATGGCATGGCTTCTTTCACTTTTAGGATTCTCGATGACGTACTGTTCCATGGAAAGGACACATGGGTCTATCCCTAATAATAGGCTGTGAGAAAAATTTACAATAGAACTCGCCCACCTTATTGTCAACACTATAATAGTGGTAGTGGTATTCAATTTTACAACGTTTTCTACTGCAAATCAATCAATCAATCAATCAATCAATCAATCAATCAATCAATCGACCAATATATATATATATATATATATATATATATATATATATATATATATATATATATATATATATATATATATTTATATATCCATACTCTCTCTCGCTATCATAATACAGTATTAATACTCGATCACAACGCGATAACACGCTAGAAATCCCACTTCACACATCATCTCTGTGTTCCTCATCTTTCACTGTTGCTACTTCTCGTCACTGGAATTCTCTGCCGCCTGAATTCAAGGTCTGCCGAACATTGAAATCTTTCAAATCCAAGTTAGAAAATTATCTTATGACGAGTTGTCGAACTGACTTACTGTTAAAACAAGTGTTGTATTGCATGTTTCCACGTATTCACATTTTTTTATGTTCTAGTGATATTTAATTTATTTTGTCTTTTTGTTTTCATATTTCCCGATAATGGTATATCTCTAATGTGATAAGCTGAGCTGTATCATAATTTTCCTTACTGTGTGTACCTAAAAATATTGTATTCATTGTATGCTTTGTACTTCACTATTTTATTATTATTATTATTATTATTATTATTATTATTATTATTATTATTATCATCATTATTATCATTATCATCATTATCATTATTATCAACAACAATTGCCTTATTTTTTTATACTTTATAAGTCTCATTTATTTTGACCCGCTGTTCACATTTTATTATGCTTTTTCCGTTCTTTCTGTATGTTATATATTATGTCTGATTTCTTGTTACTTGTTGTTTACATTTTATTATTATTATCTTATTCAGTTTTGTGTGTAAAATTGTAGTGTACTTTGTAAATTTGTGGTGTTTTTTGTAACGCAGTTTTAATCCTGGTTGAGTGTTAGAGAAGGCCGTATGGCCTTAACTCTGCCAGGTTAAATAAAGGAAAAGAATGGAGTTTTAACACTAGATTTGTCAACCCCTTTACGGGCATGTTTGTTAAAATGATCACGAACATTTGCTACAATGTAATAATGCAAAAATACAAAGGACTGGCAAACCCTAACAAGCGAAACCTATATTAACAACTTCTATTCGCTTCTTCTGCCATTTATTGTTTTTGTCTCCAATTAAACCTACTGTAATATTCAAAACATTAATTCCAGTCGTAATTTCTTATGCCATCAGTGTTAAAATTCTTAATGTACACCGTTACGAAATTATAGTCGTTTGTTATCACAGAGGGTTTCTGTGGACACACTGTATACTGAAATGAGTTAGAAAGTTCAGCTCTCTTGGGCATAGCATACTCTAAACAAGATTTTAAATATTTATAATAAATAAAAAGCTTCCGAGATACAACTAAAGGGTCTCTGGTGGGAAATGAACTGAATTTCCAATAAGTTATGATATGCCTTCGAATTGTGATCTCTTACTAGAATTATAGGGCCTATATTCTGTATAATAATACAAGTGGAGATACTGTATCATGAAACAATATTTATAGTTATTTCCAGATAAATGAACAATATTATGCCAAACTGTTTAACCCATTTCCATCTAATGCGTAGTTATAAATTTTTTTTCAAAGTACATTGTGCATCTATTATATTGTAAAATTGTAAAATTGTAAAATAGAGCGTCAGAAAAATCAAAAGAATATGAAATATGTTTTATCTTCTTTCATAACGTTAGGGGAGAGTCGGGTAGTATCGGACATCGGGTAATATCGGACAGTGAGTTTCTTTCATCTACCACACGATGATAGTACCTGATTGACATGGTTACGTTTCTGTGATGTCGCATAGAGAAACGTAACCATGTCATTCAGGTACTACCATATGGTAGTAGATGAAAGAAACGCTCTGTCCGATATTACCCGATGTCCAATACTACCCGACTCTCCCCTAAGTGAAACATAAGAACACTGAAACCAGTATTGTAATGACCAACTTTACCGCACTGAGTGTCGTAAAGTAAAAAATTTATTTCTTATACACATTAATGGTAACATTTTCATAATTCACTTTTCCACTTTAAAAATATGATAGATTTATTAATTTGTCCTACAGAATAATATATGTAATATTGACAATTAATATTTGAGGAATTTTAATTGTCAATATTACAGATATTATTCTGTAGGACAAATTAATAAATCTATAATATTCTCATAGCTGCAGTGCATATATTTGTACAGATTACTGTGCACTTAACTGCGGAATACCGGCCAAACAAGTCACTCAGCTGAGTGCGCTCCTAGTATAATGGCAGTTGACATTGGACATATACATCAACATATATGCCTAACATGGAGTCAGGCCACAAAGGGAAACATTGAAGGAGGAAGGTTCGGTCCGGTACTGTGGATTGAATTCGGCGTAGCTCAGTGGTCAGAGCGCTTGGTACGTAGAACCAAGGACCCGGGTCCGATCCCCGGCGCCGGGGCGAATTTTTCTCCTCAAATATCACTTTAAAAAAGCTAACAATTGTGTCTACTTACTGATGTTCACGTTTTCCTTCAATAAGATCGTACACCGCAGCACAGAATAATGAGTCCATAGAGAACTTGATTTCTCCTTTTCAATTTTCATTGAAAAATATGCCAGCATAACCTTTTCAGAAACATTCCCTACCTTCTTTTTCTTACACTACTGCTCATACTCCTCATATCCGTCTTCATACTTCTGTCGCCATTTTGTTGCAATTAATAAATCAAGCATTTGTTGCTAATTCAATATCATTAACACTGATATTTGTAATATTTATATTGACTCATTGTATGGTTTCGTAACACGCTGTTCTTTTACGGTGGTCGGTTGTTAACCCTACGCCCTACCCTCAAGCTTGAGGACCAACCCCTTATCGGCTGTCCACGACTGCTTATTCAATATATTCGCAATATTAAGAGATACTCCACAAACGATTGGGGAAAACACAGATCTTTTACTTGAACCAAGGAAAGCGATAGGTTTGGAAGTAAATCCCGAAAAGAAAAAGTAGGGCGTATATGATTATGTCTCGTGACCAGAATATTGTACGAAATGGATGTAAAAATTAGAGATTTATCTTTCGAAAAGGTGGAAAAATCCAAATATCTTGGAGCAACAGTAACAAATATAAATGATACTCGAGAACAAATTAAACACAGAATAAATATGGAAAATGCCTGTTATTATTCGGTTGAGAAGCTTTTATCATCCAGTCTGCTGTCAAAAAATCTGAAAGTTCGAATTTATAAAAAAGTTATATTACCGGTTGTTCTTTATGATTGTGAAACTTGGACTCTCACTTTGCGAGAGGAACAGAGATTAAGGGTGTTTGAGAATAAGGTTCTTAGGAAAATATTTGTGGCTAAGAGGGATAAAGTTACAGGAGAATTGAGAAAGTTACACAACACAGAACTGCACGCATTGTATTCTTCACCTGATATAATTAGGAACATTAAATCCAGACGTTTGAGATGGGCAGTGCATGTAGAACGTATGGGCGAATCCAGAAATGCATATAGAGTGTTAGTTGGGAGGCCGGAGGGAAAATGAGCTTTGGGGAGGCCGAGACGTAGATGGAAGGATAATATTAAAATGGATTTGAGGGAGGTGGGATATGATGGTAGAGACTGGATTAATCTTGCTCAGGATAGGGACCAATGGCGGGCTTATGTGAGAGCGGTAATGAACCTGAGGGTTCCTTAAAAGCCATTTGTATGTAAGTAAGTTATATTAACTAGTTACGGTAACAATACCGACAATAATAACATTCTTCAAATGCTTCTTGTACAAGGCCCTGTACATGAATCGATCAGCTACAAAAGGAAATGTATACAGCCGACCATAATTTTTTTCCTTTATATAATATTCAATTTTGCATTATTTTTTTTTATCAATGCGGATAAAACTTTGTACGATACAAATGTCGTAACTTGATATTACAATAATCGACTGTTTATCAAGATAGTATTGTAAAATGAAGCGTTACGAAATTAGTATCTAAATAAGTAAAACAACATGTGGAATGAACGATGTAAATCAAAATATTTTGCGGTCAATGCGAAGATGAATAAAATTAGTTGTAACGATTTGAAATCATGGAGTCTGGAACAGGATCAAGAACGTAATCATTGCAGAAGACAGTAATGACACCGATGACGGCGGATATTGTGGTGTTGATGACGTCTATCTACCAAGGCTAGCGTGCTTGTAGCGAGATCTACTACTGGGTGTTCATTTCAAAGTGTGTCATGACGTCACTGTTGATGAGTCAGCGATTTGAAGCGAGTTTCAGTTTTTCTGTCAGAGAAGTTGCCTATTAATCAAGGCGTTCAATCTGAACTTGAGAACGTGTACGGTATAACTTGAACGTCGTAGCAACAGATGACGGTCTGTACGGTCTGTGTGCTACCATAACCTCTTTCGAACTGTGTTTTGCGCCGGCAAGTCGTACGCAGGGTATTTGTTATCATCGGTTGCGTACGGTAACATTCCACAACACAAATCAAATGCTCCGTGTCCATGTTGACCGTCGAAGTTAATGTCAACAAACACGTAAGTAATCGTCTTAACCCTCTCCACATATCTCGACATTAAGAAAAAAACTCACCTCAGTAGGTGTTCCCAAGCAGTTCACATTCCTGCCATTACAGGCGTTAGCATACGTATCGGTAAGTACTTTTCTGAATTAACGCCGTACTTGCTAGGCAACTTCTCTGGCACATAAGTAATACACCTCTACGGAATTGTAGGAAAATTGAATTCTCTAGGCTCATCGACTACCCACATGACGACATACAGCGAGCCATGACACACTTTGAACTGAACACCCAGTAGTGAACATATTGTGACAGCTGCAACGGGATTCGAATACGCGTCCAACAGGGCGCGCGGTAGACGAGACGCTGGTACGGGGAGCATCTGCATGCGGAAGGGCAGAGGGGGTGTATTACGTCAACGCGACGAGGGGAGGGTGCGCGCGCAACTGCTGCGTGCGGAGTGAAGGGGGGACGGACCCTCCCGACTATTCCAGAAGTCCGTCGAAGTGGAGATATCCAGATAATTCGAGAACTATCTCTGCACACCCGTAGAAATTTCTCGCAACTATGATTTTGCTATAAAAGAAGAAACGCGAGCGAACTTGGGCAGTTTTCAGTTTATTCAGCCATTCAGTGAGTAAGCCAGAGCAAGCAAGCCAGTCTTGTGTACCGGAGTTCGACTCGAGTGTGCGTCCGCAACTGTGTCAGCATTCGAAGGCATGAGTTCGAGTGCAGTGGACCGCAGTTGGAGGGACCTGAGTTCGATTACAGTGAACTGTCTCTGAAGATCTGTGGTTCGAGATACTGTGAACTCGAGTGACTGAGCTAGAAGAACTGTGAACTGAGAACTGACAGTTCTGATTTGTAAATAGTGCTTTGTAAATATTAGTTAAGATTAATAGTTCATTGTTGTTCGTAATCGTCCAAGTAAATTGTCATTGTCGTTTGTGGGGTGCAATAACGAAAGCTGTGTTGCTGTGCGCTGAGCAAATCCCTTTGTTGACGAGAGCGTTTAAGGTGAATTGTAGAAAGGAATTATTATTGTTGAGTTGAAATAAATTTACAATATTTTTATCCATGTTTTATTAGATACTGGAATGATGCGGTGGGGTTTCACAAAAATACGTCAAGTTTTCATCCAAGACAACAGAAGATGTAGAGTTGTTGTTGTTGATGATAACGATGATGGTGACGAAGTTTGAAACTTATACTATTAATTACAGTGTTACTAATTTAGTTCTGGAGCTCCTAAATCTCGTGCGAACATCCGTGTGTTGCTAACTAGAGACGAAAGTGGCCAACCCTGGCTTTCCTCCTTTCTTCCAAGTCAGCCTACTAAATCAATGCTGAAATTAGAATTGGCAAGCCCCAATAACTTTTATATATAAGAAAAGAGAACTCATTTGCCTTTTTACAGGTCGCTGCGCCTTTATTAAATAACAAAAGTGCTAAAATAATAAAGGGAACAAAAAGATCGATAAGAATAATGAAATGACGTCACAGTCTTCAGGAAGACATCTCTTTTTACATCCGAGTATGGTGGATTCTAAGACGGAATATGCGCCGTTCAAAAACTTCAACCCACACGAAACAATCTATGACGTTTATGTAGTAAGTACTAAAATCAGGAGAAAGTGCTGTGCAATAACATGATTCTTAAAAACGTGTTATGCAACAACAATATGACTAGGAAGCAAAGATTCACATCAGCTTGGTCCGAAAGTCGTCTGAGAAAAAGATGAGTTCATTTAATGATTGATTTCTGAAGTGTTCCTTAATTTCATAACGGAGTTTAGGTGAAACTTTGATATCCTTATACACCACACGCGGAAAAAAAACTTACTTACATCTTTGAAAATAACCTCAAAACCGTAACACATCACTCTAGAGACACGAAGTCGTCAATGTGCTCGTATATTTAAAAGGTAGAATAACAGTTTCGTATGGTACACAACAATTAATTCAGAATAATTAGCAAAACAACATCTTTAGCACGACTTATGGCTTGTTCGCATCGCAAACTCCGACGAGAGTTCTTATAATTGGTGAGTCATGGCCTACGATAGGATGTCAATAAAGAAAAGATCAACATTTATCTGCCAACAGTTGATTACTTCAAAGCAAAATACCAGCTTGAAGACATTGAGGTGATTGGTCTTCTTATTGGAGCTCGTGGTGTGATTCCCAAGTTCTTTGAAAGCTTCAGGAAGACTTTTGAACTACCACAGACACTTACTGCTGACATCATAACTTCAGTTTTGAAACGCTCTTGCCAAATTCTGAGTCATCATATTCACTCTGTTTAATTTCTCTTTCTTCACTTTATAATTCATATATGTTTATTTTAATTTTTTGAAAATGATATTACGTAAGTTTTGGATTCATTAATCATCATCCCGTTATCAACTGACCAATTGGTAATAGAATTAATGTCATCCTGAAGAAATTGACAGTCGGCAACACTATTGATTTTTCGAAAAATTTTAAGATCGTCAGCGAATAATAGACAGTCAGAACTTATTCTTTTGCAAATGTCGTCAATGAAGATTAAAAATACAAGAGGTCCTAACGTTGAGCCCTGGGGCACACCACAACTAATGATAAATGAATCAAAGAGAGTATTCGAAATACGTACACTAGATTGTCTATCGTGTAAATAAATTTTAAACCAGCTTACGTAGCTTACCGATAGTCCTATATTATCTAATTTAGACAAAAGAATAGAATGTGGAACTACATCAAATGCATTACTGAAATCAATAATAATAATAATAATAATAATAATAATAATAATAATAATAATAATAATAATAATAATCTGTGTACGAGAAAACGTCAACGTGTTCCGTCTATTCTGCAATGTCAGAAACTAGCTAGCATAAAAGAGAAAAAAAAAAAATTTTGGTGTTAACTTTGCATTTCGTAATCATCTGAAGCATTCGTTATATGTTCTAAATTTAATTTAATAATATTATGTTGTTTTGTTTTCATATCTGTTAGTGTACTGTACACGTTTCACACTATATCAGCGGGAAACGCAGCGCTTGCAAGAACGGGCGCTGTATGCAAGCCGGGATTTTATTATATGTAACAATTCACGCAGTATTGTGTTACAAAAGCCATAAACAGGTGGAATTATGAAAGTAGAACAATGTTACAAGTAGTTGTAGATGTCGACTGCGATAAGTTTCAGGCCTGGAATGGTAATCCCTCTAGTTGCTACAGTGTAGGCTATCTCTTTAATAATACAAATCCATGGATATTGTTATACTTTAGTTTACTAGTACCAGTATCTTACTAACTAATGTAAGTTCGCTCTTAGCTGAGAGACTACAATGTGTTCATAATGTGTGCATACGATTCATCTACAATACTCCAAACTTGACCATATAACACCTTCCCTCCAGTTACTTTCATGGGTGCGTCTGAAGGAACGAAGAACAATACATTCACTGTCTCTTCTGTTTAGAATCATGCATACTTCTACTCCGAATTATCTGTTATCGCGCTTTCAATTTCTTACAACTCTTCGAAACCGACATCAAGCACTTCTTTCTATCCCCCATCATAGAACGTCTTTATACTCAGCTTCCTATACTGTAGAAATACCTCGTCTCTGGAATTCGCTACCTAATGACGTCAGGGACTGCCGGACTTTATCACAATTCAAAATTAAATTGGAAAATTTTGTCTTATTTAATGCTTTTTAAGCATTGCTAGAAGTGTTGATTTGTGTTTTTTACTCTATATTAAAATGGCAAGTTTCTTGTTTATGTTAGTTAATTAGTTAGGATACAATTAATTATGATACTTAATCACTCATTTTAATTTTGTGTGACTGCAACCTGTGTATATTTTTGTGTGACTTTACTTTCTTTATAGTGTTCTTTTTTTTTCTTTTTATTTCTGTTATTGTATTTGTATTTCTGGTGGTGTGGAAGAGAAGGCCTGATGGCCTTAACTACATCAAAATAAATAAATAAATAAATAAATAAATAAATAAATAAATAAATAAATAAACAAATAAATAAATAAATAAGTAAATAAATAAACAAATAAATAAATATTTTTCATAAAAAATTAGTCATAAATGGTTCATCGGCCAAACTCGACGCTTTCAACTGTATGGAAATTCAATTAGGGTTAGAAATGGTGGACAAATTTTTGTCTGAAGCCCTCTTTAAGGGATGAAGTTCTTTTATATGAGATGACAAAGATTTCCGACAGAAAAAACAGCTTTCATTGAAGACTCTATAGAACTTCATAAATATGTTATTATTTTTGGTTCGATTATTTCATATACCAGGGCATTCGATAAATAATGGTAACAATGCTGTAAATCAGTGCTCCTAGCGGTGACCATTGAAATCTTGTACTACGTAATAGAGCAGCGATTGTTTCATAAATTTGCAATATTGAAAGTCTCGAAGTAGCCATATTTTGTAAATACAGTGGCTGTTTGTGGTTTATAGTAAACAATACAGCCCCAAAGGTACTTCATAAAAATCAAAGTTGCAAGAGAAAAAATGCAACTCAGTGCTTTACGGCATTAGAAGAAGCCTGTGGTAGAGAAGTCCTACCATACTGAACTATTGCAAGTTGGGTGGAAGCGAAGCATTCGCTTTCAATCAAGAGTTGACATCCGAAGAGCTTTAGATTCATCAGTGAGAGAGATATCCAGAAATGCTGCTGCAGATGGAGTCCGCCGTCTTCCAAGAATTTGTCAACGTATTGTTGACATGGCGGGAGACTATATTTGAAGTATGTAATGTCAAAAGTAACCTAAATAAATTCAGTATGAAACAGTAACTATGTTGCCATTACTTTTCGAATACCCTAGTACTTAATCCGTAAAATTCGCAAAGTATCCTATAGGATATAACAGGTTAATATGTTATAGGCTATAATTTTAATAGAACAATAGAAAAAAATTGGTAGGAAAAATTAAAATGTCACAATACTATAATATTGTACGGCATATAAAACATGGACAAAGCGATAGTTGTTTTCTTTACAGTCCGACACGATTTAATAAACTGTGTGAGAAATGAAGTTTTGCCAATTTAAGGGTTAATAATATGTGCTTTACTTTATTTCGCTGAATGTGAGGGGACTTATACTGCTGTTGCACAGTATAGAGTATGTTCTCTATTCCGTGGCTGTTTCTTTTATTTTGATACTGTTTATATTATTTTGATTCCGAAAGAAGGTATGCTCACAATTTTATCGCTCTCGACTTTATTTGATTCCGCGCAATACAGTTGCCATGGTAACTGCTACACTACTTCCTCGTAATGCGTGGTTTTGAAAGTAGAATAATCCTTAACCGTAAGGAGTCACCATTATTTTATCTTAACTATACAGGGTGTTAACATAAAGATATTCAATATGTTGAAACGAGGATGGATTCTAAAATGAATACCTTCGGAGATATGAGTACTTGTTTATCAACATCACAGGAGATGCTTAGATGATTTCCAATTTGAAAAGAAGCATTCGATATTCTGAGAGGTGGTAGTATTAAAAAGAAACAAGAAAAAATAGATTTAATAAACATGGCCAGGAATTAAATTTTATATGAAGCAAGGTCTTCGAAATTGATATTGTGGGAACAACATATCTTCTAATGTAAGCTCTCTGGTGTTTAACGCAGATACCAAAGAACTGCATATCTAGTTACTCTTTTATTTACGGCATTTCCGATGTGATAATATTATACCTAATAAAAAACAAGCAAAGATCTCACATTAGAAGATAAACTGTTCTTGCAGTACCAATTTCAAAACCCTTATTTCGTACAAAATTTAATTTTAGGGCCCATATTTGAGACACTTTTTTATTTAATACTGCCATCTCTCAGAATATTTAATGCATTTTTCTTAATGGAAATCATATAGAGCATCTGATAAACGGGTACTCATACCTAGGAAGATCTTAACTTTAGGACCCATGTTTATTAGTCATTGTGTTATATTTTTTAGTTAATACTATCACTTCTCACTTGGAAATTTATCTTTTGAAGAGGTGGAGAAGTTCAAATATCTTGGAGCAACAGTAACAAATATAAATGATACTTGGGAGGAAATTAAACACAAAATAAATATGGGGAATGCCTGTTATTATTCGGTTGAGAAAATTTTGTCATCCAGTCTGCTGTCAAAAAATCTGAAGGTTAGAATTTATAAAACAATTATATTACCGGTTCTTCTTTCTGGTTGTGAAACTTGGACTCTCACTTTGAGAGAGGAACATAGGTTAAGGATATTTGAGAATAAGGTGCTTAGGAAAATATTTGGGGCTAAGAGGGATGAAGTTACAGGAGAATGGAGAAAGTTACACAACGCAGAACTGCACGCATTGTATTCTTCACCTGACATAATTAGGAACATTAAATCCAGACGTTTGAGATGGGCAGGGCATGTAGCACGTATGGGTGAATCCAGAATAGCATATAGAGTGTTAGTTGGGAGGCCGGAGGGGAAAAAAGACCTTTGGGGAGGCCGAGACGTAGATGGGAAGATAATATTAAAATGGATTTGAGGGAGGTGGGATATGATGATAGAGAATGGATTAATCTTGCTCAGGATAGGGACCAATGGCGGGCTTATGTGAGGGCGGCAATGAACCTCCGAGTTCCTTAAAAGCCAGTAAGTAAGTAAGTAAGTACTATCACTTCTCAAAATATTGAACGCTTTTTAACACCCTGTGTCTGATCGACAGAACATGTAATAGGCCTATATGAGGCCATATTGTATTTGAATTATATAAAATGCACAAGAGATAAATAACGCACCAATAGTATTGTAAGTGATGTATGAAGAAGAAGAAGAAGAAAAGCAAAGGAAGGAAGGATGAAAGGAGAGGAGAAATATAAAAAGAAAACTATCAATTTAGAAAGAAGAATGGAGAACTGTAAGTTTTATGGTTGTTACTTCTGTCTGTCCTGGGTCATCGTGACCTATTTCTGGGCCTCACTGCTACCAACTCCTTTGACCTCGCTGATGGGGAAATATAGCTACAGAGAATTCCCAACGTAACTGTAGAAATTAGTGCGGGGATTGTCATTTAAAAAATCCCACGGGGAACATAAGGATTAAATCTGAGTAATAAGGTACCCACATAACGAATTTGTCCTCGGAGATTCAGTACTGCTGTTAGTTCTAAGTGCCAGGAGGAGGAATCCGAGAAATAGAATCTCCGAGTTTGGGGCCATTCTGTCGAGACTCAGCAATGTATGGCTGCAAAAATGTGTAGTTAAATCTCTAAGACAACAGTCAACTTTGTAGTCATACAATAGGTTATTAAAACTATCACTCTTTTAATAAACATTTGACTCAACTGGAATTAACACACATTTTAACATAGAGGTAAAAAAATAACTTAGAAATAGACCTGCCTGTAACGTTTATGCAGGATTTTTCAAAATTAACACATAGTAGCAATTAAGACTGAATGAAAGGATTTTTGAGAAAAATTCAAGACAGCCAAATCTTGTATTTAGAAGAGTATATTCTTATAGGAAAAAAAAAAATATATTTTTTTTTGACGCTATTGTTGTGGGAGTGATGACGTCATAGAGGAGATTTGTAAATTACACACTACAATTAGGTTTCCAAAAACCATTAATAGTACATTATGCAACGAGCCTATAATGGTAGTAATTAAAACGCGAGTATGTTTATGAAACGAGCGCAAGCGAGTTTCATAATTTTCATACGAGCGTCTTAATTACCATTATAGTCAAGTTTCATAAGACTTTTTATGCTCGACCATATTTCTAACTTGAAATTATTCATAAGTATTCATGTTATTCTTATCTGACTGAGGAGCCGATTAAACCTTGTGCAATACCTCGTAAATTGTGAGATGTGCGCAGACGTGAAAGTATTGATTTTTTCCGAGAAACAAATGTCGACATTGACCTTGATATAATCTAGAGAGTGAAATAAACATTAATCTTGATATAACCTTGAAATTGAATTAGACATTGAAAAACGAGATGACAAATTGAATTTATTTGAATATTATTTACAATTAACGCTAATTATTATAGTAACAGAACTGACTTTATTTCAAATATAGGTGATTTATTGATTTATTGTTGTCTTTAGATTGCATATCCGAGAATAATCGATACTTGCGCTTTCATATTGCTACAATGGTATTTTCTGATTGGTGGAACACCTGCACTTTAATGAATAGGTGTACTTTAATGAGGTCCATTAAAGGGCTGTTACCATGTGTATAATTACTACATTTCGGCATGGTTGAGCATAAAATTACTTAATGCTGTACAGATAATATATTAGTACGATATATTACGATACAAGTTTGGGAAGGCCTTAAAGTTTGAAAAAAACGAGCAGAACGAGTTTTTTAACTTCCGAGATTTTGTAATGCACTTCACAAACGTGTATTGTACAACATTTTTTGCACGACCATATTTTTTAAATTGCAAATACAATATATTTTGCATTGAAAATTTAGAGCAATATTATTCCAAAGCCTTCGCAAAACTGCACTGTAATGGTAACTAAGCAACAATAAGTGCTCTGTAATGGGTCTATTTCAGTATAGCTCTATGTTATGAAGAATGGTTTCCCTAACAACATATTCCTGTATGGGAATTCTAACTTTCAAGGCGTAACAACAATAGCTGCAGGCATAAATACAACACAAAACACAATCGTGAAAAAATATTAACTATACCAATTTTTATTTCCACAGAATATATAAATTTGGGGGTTGTTGTTGTTGTTTAGTCAACTGTCCGAAGACAGATCTGAACACCATAAGTAATACCAACATGGCATCACTTATGAGGCAACTAGGCCAGGAGATAATGTGGTAGGGTGGCCAGTTTCTTTCCCCCTCCATTGCATACATCGCCGACTAGCTATATATTACACTAATCAGACTTCAGATGTATACAAACAATTGTTCTTCCTCTGACACATATCGTCAAGTGAGATGTACTGCCTGATAATAGATGCACATATCAGCCAGAACCTCAATTAGAGGTGAATTTGGGGGTGGAGAAATGTTAATTATAGTAAAATTATACTGACTCAAAGTGTATCTCCTCTTAAATCACATAATTTTACTATTTTTTATTCATATGTTCATGGCTCCAAGATTGAGGGGTAACCTTTGGAAAAAAAAAAATGTTATGTTTTATTTAACGACGCTCGCAACTGCAGAGGTTATATCAGCGTCGCCGGATGTGCCGGAATTTTGTCCCGCAGGAGTTCTTTTACATGCCAGTAAATCTACTGACATGAGCTTGTCGCATTTAAGCACACTTAAATGCCATCGACCTGGCCCGGGATCGAACCCGTAACCTTGGGCATAGAAGGCCAGCGCTATACCAACTTGCCAACCAGGTCGACGTAACCTTTGGATCCAGAGACTGCCGCATTATTATTATTATTATTATTATTATTATTATTATTATTATTATTATTATTATTACTTAGTTACTTACTTATTTACGGGCTTTCAAGGAACCCGGAGGTTCATTGCCGCCCTCACATAAGCCCGCCATTGGTCCCTATCCTGAGCAAGATTAATCCATTCTTTATCATATCTCACCTCCCTCAAATCCATTTTAATATTATCTTCCCATCTACGTCTCGGCCTCCTCAAAGGTCTTTTTCCCTCCGACCTCCCAACTAACACTCTATATACATTTCTGGATTCGCCCATACGTGCTACATGCCCTGCCCATCTCAAAAGTCTGGATTTAATGTTTCTAATTATGTCAGGTGAAGAATACAATGCGTGCAGTTCTGTGTTGTGTAACTTTCTCCATTCTCCTGTAACTTCATCCCTCTTAGCCCCAAATATTTTCCTAAGCACCTTATTCTCAAACACCCTTAACCTATGTTCCTCTCTCAAAGTGAGAGTCCAAGTTTCTCAACCATAAAGAACAACCGGTAATATAACTGTTTTATAAATTCTAACTTTCAGATTTTTGGACAACAGACTGGATGATAAAAGCTTTTCAACCGAATAATAACAGGCATTTCCCATGTTCATTCTGTGTTTAATTTCTTCCCGAGTATCATTTATATTTGTTATTGCTGCTCCAAGATATTTGAACTTCTCCACCTCTTCAAAAGATAAATTTCCAATTTTTATATTTCCATTTCGTACAATATTCTCGTCACGAGACATAATCATATACTTTGTCTTTTCGGGATTTACTTCCAAAGCTGTCTCTTTACTTGCTTCCAGTAAAATTCCCGGGTTTTCTTAATCGATTATTAGTATCTATTTTCGGGCCCCGTCGATAGGTGTAAGATTTCAAACAATGTTTATACCTATAAGCCTAAATCTCTCTCTCCAGTTGTCAGATGCATGAAAGCTTCCAATTTACATTATATTAATTCAGATCCGTTTACTGTGTAGTTTGTTGTTTGGCTATTCTTATATTAGCACATTCATTTCTAACTTCGTTTGTGTTGTTTTCAGCTTTTCTGTATCATGTATTTTTCTAATTATCTATTCATTTTGTCATCATTATTTATTTGATTTTGTCTCTAATTTTAATAATTATTTGTATGCACTGTGTCTTATATTATTCCAGTCTTCATTTATATGATTTCATTAATTCATTTGTAATTCATTTTATTTAACTGCCGTTATTTTAATTATCTCACTGTACTAATTTTAATAATTATTATTTGTGCTATTTATTTTGTTGCTTTTGGTCAATGATTAATGTAGACTATTATATTGATTGTATTTCATTTCACTGCCATTTCTGTCATTCATTCTCATCATCATTTTTTTGTTTTGTTTGTATCTTGTGCTAAACTGTAATTGGCCTTGTGCTGTTGTTTCGCACATTAATATTATAAATAAATAATTATACATATTGTTATTATTATCATTATTATAATTATTATTATTATTATTATTACTATTATTATTATACATCTTATTATTATCATTATCATTATCATTATTATCATTATTAACATTATTATTATTATACATCGTTATTATTATCATTATTATTATTATTATCATTATTATGATTATGATTATCATTATTATGATCATTATTATCATTATTGTTGTAATTATCATTATTATCGTCATTTTTATTATCATTATTATTATACTTATTATTATCATAATAATTATTATAATTATCATTATTATCGTCATTATTATCATTATTATTATAATTATCATTATTATCATCATTATTATTATCATTATTATTATTATACTTATCATTATTATCGTCATTATTATTATCATTATTATTATACTTATCATTATTATCGTCATTATTATTATCATTATTTTCATTATTATTATCATTATTATTATAATACTTATCATTATTATCGTCATTATTATTATACTTATCATTATTATCATCATTATTATTATCATTATTATTATACTTATTATTATCGTCATTATTATTATCATTATTATTATACTTATCATTATTATCGTCATTATTATTATCATTATTATCATTATTATTATCATTATTATTATACTTATCATTATTATCGTCATTATTATTATCATTATTATCATTATTATTATCATTATTATTATACTTATCATTATTATCGTCATTATTATTATCATTATTATTATACTTATCATTATTATCATCATTATTATTATCATTATTATTATACTTATTATTATCGTCATTATTATCATTATTATTATACTTATCATTATTATCATCATTATTATTATCATTATTATTATACTTATCATTATTATCGTCATTATTATCATTATTATTATACTTATCCCATGTATTGTGGGTCCCTATCACCACGGCATGGCGCGTCCTCAGGTTGCGGATAGAGGAGACGGCCTCCAGATATGGAGGGTAGCTGCGAATATATTGAATAAGCAGTCATGGACAGCCGATAAGGGGTGGTCCTCCAGCTTGGGGGTTGGGCGAAGGGCTAACAACCCATCACCGTAAAAAACAGCTTGTTACGTATCCCTATAATAAGCCTCGGAATAGGACTGATTCTCTGGCACGACCACAGCAAAGGAATAAGGATTTGAGATTTGGCACTTGGAACGTAACTAGTCTTTATAGAACAGGAGGGGTAACATTAGTAGCAAAAGAGCTAGCTAGATATAGAATAGACTTCGTAGGAGTACAAGAGGTTAGGTTAGTTGGGAATGGCATATCACAAATAGGAGATTACTTGTTGTATTATGGGGAAGGAAACAATAATCACCAATTAGGAACAGGATTCTTTGTTCATAAAAGAATAAAATCAGCAGTAAAAAGGTCGAATTTATCAGTGACAGGTTATCGTATTTAGTACTTAAGGGTAGATGGTGCGACATCATAGTTATAAATGCTCACGCCCCTACAGAAGAGAAAGACGACCATAAAAAGAATAGCTTCTATGAGGAATTGGAACATACTTTTGATCAGTTCCTAGATATCACATGAAAATTTTATTGGGGGATTTCAATGCTAAAGTAGGACGGGAGGATATTTTTAGACCAACTATTGGAAAAGAGAGCCTACACGCAATTAGTAGTGACAATGGAGTTAGATTAGTCAACTTTGCCACATCGAAAAATTTAATTGTCAAAAGTACAACATTCCCCCATAAGGATATACATAAATATACTTGGACTTCTCCAGATGGATTGACACACAACCAAATAGATCACATCTTGATAGATAAACGGAGACATACTAGTATAGTAGATATTCGAACTTTCAGGGGTGCAGACTGTAATTCTGACCATTATTTGGTGATTGGAGAATTAAGAGAAAGATTATCAGCAGCCAAGCGAATAGACCAACAAGTTAATATTACTAAATTCAATATTTTGAAATTAAAGGACGAGGAAGCTAAGCAAAATTATCAGGTCGAAATTTCGAATAGGTTTGCCACTTTAGAAAGTTCCGACGAAGTTGAGAAAGAATTAGATGTTAATAGCGTGTGGGAAAATATCAGAGATAGTATCAAAATTGCAGCTGAGCAGAGCATAGGTTATTATGAAACTAGGAAAAAGAAACCGTGGTTTGATGAAGATTGTTGCATTGTAGTAGAAAGAAGGAAACAGGCAAAATTGAAATTCTTACAGGATCCAGTTGAGGAGAAGAGAGATAATTATTTCAATGTAAGACGGGAAGCAAGTCGTACACTTAGGAATAAAAAGAGAGGTTACTTGAAGGAAAAACTGAATGAGGTAGAAACAAATAGTAAGAATAAAAACATTCGAGATTTATATAAGGGTATAAAGGAATTTAAGAACGGATATCAGCCAAGGGTAAACGTGATCAAGGATGAGAATGGTGACTTGCTTGCAGACTCTCCATCAATCCTAAACAGATGGAAAACTATTTTGCGCAACTACTAAATGTACATAGGCCAAATAGAAATGATCGGGACGAAATTGAAATACAAACTGCTGAGCCATTTATACCCGAAACCACGCCTTCAGAAAATTGCGATAGAAAATCTGAAAAAATACAAGTCTCCAGGTATCGAAGAAATTCCAGCAGAATTAATACAAGAGGGTGGGAGTGCATTATATAGCGAAATTTATAAACTTGTACTTGCTATATGGGAAAAGGAAATTGTACCAGAACAATGGAAGGAGTCCATAATTGTACCTATTTTTAAAAAGGGGGCCAAAACCAACTGTGGTAACTTTCGAGGAATATCACTTTTGTTGACGTCGTACAAAATTTTGTCCAATATTCTTTTGAGAAGATTAACTCCGTACGTAGATGAAATTATTGGGGATCATCAGTGCGGTTTTCGGCGTAATAGATCGACTATTGATTAGAATTTTTGTATTCGACAGATAATGGAGAAAAAATGGGAGTATAAGGGTACAGTACATCAGTTATTCATAGATTTCAAAAAGGCTTATGACTCTGTTAAGAGGGAAGTATTATATGATATTCTTATTGAATTTGGTATTCCCAAGAAACTAGTTCGATTAATTAAAACGTGTCTCAGTGAAACATACAGCAGAGTCCGTATAGGTCAGTTTCTATCTGATGCTTTTCCAATTCACTGCGGGCTAAAGCAGGAGATGCACTATCACCTTTACTTTTTAACTTCGCTCTAGAATATGCCATTAGGAAAGTTCAGGATAACAGGCAGGGTTTGGAATTGAACGGGTTACATCAGCTTCTTGTCTATGCGGATGACGTGAATATGTTAGGAGAAAATACACAAACGATTAGGAAAACACGGAAATTTTACTTGAAGCAAGTAGAGCGATCGGTTTGGAAGTAAATCCCGAAAAGACAAAGTATATGATTATGTCTCGTGACCAGAATATTGTACGAAATGGAAATATAAAAATTGGAGATTTATCCTTCGAAGAGGTGGAAAAATTCAAATATCATGGAGCAACAGTAACAAATATAAATGACACTCGGGAGGAAATTAAACGCAGAATAAATATGGGAAATGCGTGTTATTATTCGGTTGAGAAGCTCTTATCATCCAGTCTGCTGTCCAAAAATCTGAAAGTTAGAATTTATAAAACAGTTATATTACCGGTTCTTCTGTATGGTTGTGAAACTTGGACTCTCACTCTGAGAGAGGAACATAGGTTCAGGGTGTTTGAGAATAAGGTGGTAAGGAAAATATTTGGGGCTAAGCGGGATGAAGTTACAGGAGAATGGAGAAAGTTACACAACACAGAACTGCACGCATTGTATTCTTCACCTGACATAATTAGGATCATTAAATCCAGACGTTTGAGATGGGCAGGGCATGTAGCACGTATGGGCGAATCCAGAAATGCATATAGAGTGTTAGTTGGGAGACCGGAGGGAAAAAGACCTTTAGGGAGGCCGAGACGTAGATGGGAGGATAATATTAAAATGGATTTGAGGGAGGTGGGGTATGATGATAGAGACTGGATTAATCTTGCACAGGATAGGACCGCTGGCGGGCTTATGTGAGGGCGGCAATGAACCTTCGGGTTCCTTAAAAGCCATTTGTAAGTAAGTAAGTATTATACTTATCATTATTATTATTATTATTATTATTATTATTATTATTATTATTATTATTATTATTATTATTATTACGGTTGGGTTAAGTAGCTCGCAGCTCATTTACGAGTCCATACTAAATCAATTCCACATTATGTTTATGGGCTAGCTGGAGCACACACAACAAGGCTGTTAACCCTAATGCACGGCTTATTAGGGGTAAGCGCTGCAACCCGTCTCGTCTGTTCTACCAAACTCCAGCAGCGCACTTTCGGCAGAGCCCTTGTGTCCCCCTCAGCGTGAAATCAAGTGGAGTGCGCAAGTTTCAACCAGTAGATGACTCTGCTGTTAGTGTTCCTTTGAACGGCTCGAAACACAGCTCTCATGGGTAATGTAGCCTGTGCAACAGATCAGGGGGGTGGGGGGAGAGAGGGGGTGTTTTACTTGGTTTCAGTCTCACTTTACAAGGGGGCCTAGTTTACTTACTGCCGGACCCTAAACTGGAGCAGTAACATTGCAAACTCAATTTGCTTCACCAACTTCTCTGGATGTTAATAGTGGCGAGAAAATTCAAGATAGAGGAGTAGGCTATATGCCAGCCGTATTAGTTGTTGTCAGAACGGATTCCGCAATAAAGGCCACGGAGCGAGCGGTCTGACCCAACGACATAAGCAAGGCACTAAGGTCACCGGGTAGGCCCACTCTTTATGCTGCCATCTGTCGTCGACCTCAAGAATGCTCGCCTGCCGAGAGTGGATGATTTTAGCGAATATTAAAAAAAAAAAAAAAAACAGAGTTACCAAGGCAACGCTTATTTCTAGCTACACCTGTTGCACTTTTCGTAACAATTCTGTTATTTTTCATTTGGTAACACAGATATGCATTTTAAAACATTCTTTCTGCACCGTGAACAAAAATGAATATTTTTGGTTAATTGATGTGCTCTGAAACAGAAACACTGGTCAGACTTTCCTTCTTACGTCAGGTTTTCTTGAAAATTTTGAAATAAAAACGAAAAAAAGTAAACGTCAAAATTTGTGAAGTTAATACTTATTTAAAAGCATTTTAACTCGATAATTTAAGTCATAAGAATGTTTCTAGTTAATTAAGCTGTCCTGAATCCGAATCTGTATTTAGATTTTCTGTATCACGTCAGGTTTTCCTGCAAATTTAAAAATAAAAACGGAAAAAGATCAAAATTGGTGGAGTTTTTATTTGTTAAAAGTATTTAATCTGTAGTAATGTTACGAGAGGTCTGAGATTTGCGATTAATCCACGAGCAAAGCTATTACTTAACCTATTCAGATATTGTGAAGTTGAAATACTCGTAGATGAATATCGATTACTGCAATAAAGAAATTCGATATTATTATTCAGTAATCTCAATTGCGAAAAGCGAAATACAGGTTTAACAGTGTTAATTACATGTACTGCACTTTTCTCTTATTATTATAACATAAATACATTTTCATTATCTGCTGAAATCATAATTTAATTTAACAGTAACAGTGGGGACAGCTATATACCAATGCTTATGTATTCACAGCGAGACATGTTGCTACACAGTGAAGCCATCTCTGTATAGATAGGCCTAATTAAAACACGAATTTTATTACGCCATACGGAAGGCAGTTTGATCAAAGACCTTATTATTACTATGCAAGGTCATTGGGTTTGATATGCGATGATGTTACATAAATTTGAACATCTGACTTTCTATTAATTGTTTAATTTCATTCACAAAATACAAATTTTATAGGCTACAATTATAGGTTAATTTACCTGTGGAAGCAGGACCAATGTCAGCTGTGCCTTATTTCCACCGTTACAATCAGTGCTACACGAAAGAATTTTTTATAATACGACAAACACATTTTTGCTGTAGTGTGTAACGGAACTAAAGCTGCATCTACACAGTTCAATATTCCAATCGCGTATGCGTGAAATCTGGGAAGAAAATTGAAAGAATAAAGTTTAAAAGGTAGGCCTACGTTCAATTAAGATGCATGAAGATTTTGTGTCTACATGGTGCGCCGTTGTGAACGTCGTCTTCACTGCGTAAATGTATTAATTAATTTTAAATATCAATCTTGCATTTATTGCTTTAAAGTTGAAAGAAGAGTTTAACCGTGTAGCTGCCATCTTAATGCATTCATCATCATCAATTTACGGGGAAACAGTTGGCGACAACGACTAAACAAAAGAACGACCATGCGATAAATTGATAGCGATAAATCTAGCTGCAAAAATTATAGCAAAGTGTGACTGTGATTGGTTGGAATTAAAAATTTCCTTACACTTCATTGGCCGAAATTGGAATGACGTCATGTAAACGAAATAGTCACTATAAATTAACTGATTAGGACTATTTGTACTCAACTGAAATGTCTTGAAGCCGAATCTGTATTCCATTTTCTTTATTATGTTAGAAAAGAAATATCCATCCTTCATCATATGGTAACGCAGAATTCCTGAACGGGAATATAATATGTACTTCGGTACACCATAATAATATGATATGCGTAAGTAATCACTCCGTGATTCAAGACGGCGCCCATCCCGTCGGATCCCGGCCACTTAGTCACTCGTAATGAGTGCACCTCTGTACATAGTGCATTGGACATTGTGCCACTGTCACATATTCCATGACACACTACATCGAGGATAGACCACCAAAGGGAAATTGAGAGGTATAACTTAAACTGAGGGAATTCGATCCGTCATCGGAATTAGAATCCGGTGTGGCTTAATGGATAAAACGTCAACACGTAAAGCTGAAAACCCGATTTCGAGTCCCGGTACCGGAGAGAACTTTTCTCTGTTCTATACATCCTTCATCATATAAAATAGTATTATTTTGTAATACAACGATACAGTATATACATATATACTACATTTTATACTTATGCTTAGCACCAAACACAAATTAAATTTAACTTACTTACTGGCTTTTAAGGAACCCCAAGGTTCGTTGCCGCCCTCACATAAGAACGTCATCGGTCCCTATCATGAGCAAGATCAATCCAGTCTCTATCATCATATCCCACCTCCCTCAAATCCATTTTAATATTATCTTCCCATCTACGTCTCGGTCTCCCCAAAGGTCTTTTTCCCTCCGGCCTCCCAACTAACACTCTATATGCATTTCTGGATTCGCCCATACGTGCTACATGCCCTGCCCATCTCAAACGTCTGGATTTAATGTTCCTAATTACGTCAGGTGAGGAATACAATGTGTGCAGTTCTGTGTTGTGTAACTTTCTCCATTTTCCTGTAACTTCATCCCTCTTAGCCGCAAATATTCTTCTAAGCACCTTATTCTCAAACATCCTTAACCTATGTTCCTCTCTCAAAGTGAGAGTCCAAGTTTCACAACCATAAAGAACAAAATTAAATTTAACAATAATAAAATTTTTTCGAATCGATCAAAGCTCGATTAATCTATCGATTAAATTCAAATCGTTAATCCCTTAAATATTTTGATCGATGGACAGCACTATTTTTATATCTTTGGTTCTGACTTATCCCGTGTTTAGAAAGTTCGCTTACACGACCAGAAAATCGCCAGTGTACATTTGCGAAGTACATAGAATATCATAGCAAGAAATCACAGAAAAATCAACTAAAAGAAACTCAAAACAAGATTGGAATGCAACACGTGATATATTGGCGAATCAATAGTAGCCTAAATGGATATAAGAATATACAACAGAGAATGACGTCACGGATTGGACGTTACGTTATGGTTGATAACTAATCCTCAGAATATACTATCACTGTGTGCAGATTAAGCCACATGTAAATTCCGGACTATTGGGAACCGCGCTTACCTTTTCGTGAGCATTAAGAACAATACTACAAATGCTGCGCTACGTATCTGCCGTGCCTAAGCTGCGTAAGTCAGACAATGCTGTTATGTTCATACCGGAGATCACTAAAATAAGCCACTGATTAATGGTTAACATGGGACGGGATTTGATCATGTGGACATTATATACGGCGTCTGAAGCGTGGTCCATGCCTCTCTCAGCCGTAATTGATCATGGAGCTGCAATAGCACAGACGCACAACCGCAAGAAAAGTGAGTGCTTTGCCAGTATTTCTATATCCATATGGCTACTTCATTATTAGATACAGACATTTAAGTTTTGTCTGTGTATAATCACGGATTGGATAAAAATATAATATACTCGTATTTTATTAATGATATGAAGTTTGAAAAAATGTATTATTACTATTATTATTATTATTACTATTATTAATATTATTATTATTATTATTATTATTATTATTATTATTATTATTACTTACTTATTTACTTACTTACTGGCTTTTAAGGAACCCGAAGGTTCATCGCCGTCCTCACATAAGCCCACCATAGGTCCCTATCCTGAGCAAGATCATATTATTATTATTATTATTATTATTATTATTATTATTATTATTATTATTATTAGTAGTAGTAGTAGTAGTAGCAGCCGCAGTAGTAGTATTGGTGGTAGCAGTAGCAGTATTAGTAGTAATAGTAGCAGCAGTAGTAGTAGTAATAATGTTAGTAATGGTAGTAGTAATAGTAGTAGTAGCAGTAGTAATAGTAGTAGTAGTAGTGGTAGTAGTAGCAATAGTAGTAGTAGTAATAGTAGTAGCAGTAGTAGTAATAGTAATAGTAGTAGCAGTAGTAGTAATAGTAGTAGTAATAGTAATAGTAGTAGCAGTCGTAATAGTAATAGCAGCAGTAGTAGCAATAGTAGTAGTAGTAGCAGTAGTAATAGTAGTAGCAGTAGTAGTAATAGTAGTAGTAATAGTAGTAGTAGCAGTAGTAGTAGCAGTATTAGTAGTAATATTAGTAGTAATAGGCGTAGCAGTAGTAACAGTAGTAGTAGTAGTAATATTAGTAAAAGTAGTAGCAGTAGTAGTAATAGTAGTAGTAGCAGTATTAGTAGTAATAGTAGTAGTAATAGTAGTAGTAATAGTAGTAGTAGTAATAGTAGTAAAAGTAGTAGCAGTAGCAGTAGTAGTAGTAGTAGTAATAGTAGTAGCAGTAATAGTAGTAGTAGCAATAGTAGTAGTAATAGTAGTAGTAGTAATAGTAGTAAAAGTAGTAGTAGCAGCAGCAGTAGTAGTAAGCAGCAGCAGCAGTAGCAGTAATAGTAGCAGCAGCAGCAGTAGTAATAGTAGCAGCAGCAGCAGCAGTAGCAGTAGTAGCAACAGTAGTAGTAACAGTAGTAGTAATAGTAGTAGCAGTAGTAATAGTAGTAGTAATAGTAGCAGTAGCAGCAACAGTAGCAGCAACAGTAGTAGTAGTAGCAGTAATAGTAGCAGTAGCAGCAATAGTAGTAGTAATAGTAGTAGTAATAGTAGTAGCAGTAGCAATAGCAGCAGTAGTAGCAGCAACAGTAGCAGCACAGCAGCAGTAATAGCAGCAGTAATAGTAATAGTAGCAGCAATAGTAGCAGTAATAGCAGCAGTAGTAATAGCAGCAGCAGCAGCAATAGTAGTAGCAATAGTAGTAGTAGTAGCAATAGTAGTAGTAATAGTAGTAGTAATAGTAGCAGTAATAGCAGTAGTAGTAGCAATAGTAGTAGTAATAGCAGTAGTAACAGCAGTAGTAGCAGCAATAGTAGCAGCAATAGTAGCAGTAGCAGCAATAGCAGTAGTAATAGCAGTAGTAATAGTAGTAGTAGCAGCAATAGTAGTAGTAATAGTAGCAGTAATAGTAGCAGTAGCAGCAATAGTAGTAGCAATAGTAGTAGTAATAGTAGTAGTAATAGTAGTAGTAATAGTAGTAGTAATAGTAGTAGTAGTAGCAATAGTAGTAGTAATAGTAGTAGTAGTAGCAATAGTAGTAGCAATAGTAGTAGTAATAGTAGTAGTAATAGTAATAGTAGTAGCAATAGTAGTAGTAATAGTAGTAGTAGTAGCAATAGTAGTAGTAGTAATAGTAGTAGTAGTAGCAATAGTAGTAGTAGTAATAGTAGTAGTAATAGTAGTAGTAGTAGCAATAATAGTAGTACAGGATGTACAGAAGTCTTTCCCTGATTATAAACATTCCTGAAAAACCACGCTAAATACAGGGAGGCTGTTTGCAGCAAGTAATACCTAAACCTTCAAAGTTCTCATTTCATGCAGTATTTGAGTAATAAATGTTTATTGTCGTAATCAGATAAAGACTTTATGTTCACCTTGCATCATAGTAGTACAGTAGTAGCAAAGTCAGTAGTAGCCTAGTATTTTAGTACCGTATTTTATTTATATATTTATTTACTTGATTCACTTATTTACTTAAACAATTACTTATTTATTTAATTATTTATTAGTTTACTAAATTTTGAACTGATTAATAAATTTATTTGTTTGTTATTTATTAATTTACGAATAAATTTATTTCTTAATTAATTAATGTATTTACTCATTTATTTATTTTTAAAGTAATTCATTTATTTACTTATGTATTACGACTCATAGGAAACCACTCAAGCTAGATGACCATCAAAGCATCTTATTCATACAGATATAAACTAACAATTTAACTTTCAATTATTCTTAATGTTTTACATGAATGACAGTTATAAAGCAAGAATGATACGCAACTAATTAACAATAGAAGAAGAATAAAAAGAAAATATAAAGGAGAGACTAATGACTAAAAATCATAAATTTAATAAGTCTGTAATAACTTGTAAGAGAAAATTTCTAGCAGGACCAAAACAAGGAAAAAATTGAGTTATTCCAGGAAGAGAATAAAAATAAAATTATAACCTGCTGAGATTTACAGTTTAAAGGAAAATAATGTACGAAGTGGAATAATAAAATGCTTGAAAATAAAAGAAACGGGTATGAAATACAATAAGTGAAGAAATCTGCTAATTGCAGCATGTCGCGATATATTGATTAAACATTCACTGAATAGAAGACCTAGTTAGCAGCATGTAATAGTAAGAAAACAACTTCGGGAATTTTTTCTTCCAAACCTGCAGTCATGTTTCTCTCCACTTCTCCTCTTTCATGCGTCAATTTACGGCATTCCCCCCTTCAAAATTTTCAGAGCTCCTTCAGAGGAACAGCGAAACTCGGAGTGAGACAAGTGGCCAACAGGCTTGGAGCTCACACATTCAGTTTTTCCTCAGTCCAAAACTCCCTTCTAAGGACGCGTTTTCGCATACCTTATAAAGTTTCTCCTCCCAAATTTTGTATCTCCTTTTTTGTATTGATTGTATTATTTTATTTCTATTTCTTTAATAATTTATTTAACCTGGCAGAGTTAAAGCCATACGGCCTTCTCTAACACTCAACCAGGAGTAAAACTGCGTTAGAAAAACACTACAAATTTACAAAGTACACTACAATTTTACACAGATAATAATAATAATAAAATGTAAACAACACATAAGTAGGAATCAGACATAATATATAACATACAGAAAGAAACGAAATAGAATTGAACGAAAAAAATATATATAAATAAATAGAGAAATAAATAAATAATTAAATAAATAAATAAAATAAGAATAATGAATATTAAACAAATATGTTTTTTAAGCTTATTTTATTTTTATTCTAGAATGAGTTGAGTCTTGCACAAAACTAAAAGCAAGTGCAAGATAAAACAAAATATGTGAATATGTAAATTGTAGAAATTGTATTTATATAATACTATATCTTTGTGTAAAATTGTTGTAAAGTGTGTAATGTAAGGGTTAAATTGATTTACTTGTATACTTTGTCTGTGATCTATTATAATAATAAATATCAAATACAGAAAGAAAGGAAAAAGCCTAATAAAATGTGAACAGCAGGTCAAAATAAATTAGACATACAAAGTATAAAAAATAAGACAATTATTGATAATAATAATAATAATAATAATAATAATAATAATAATAATAATAATAGTAGTAGTAGTAGTAGTAGTAGTAGTAATAAAATAGTGCAGTACAAAGCATACAATGAATACAATATTTTTAAGTACCGGTACACACAGTAAGGAAAATTATGATTATATATAGCTCAACTTGTCACATTATAGATATACCATTATCGGAAAATATGAAAACAAAAATATAAAATAAGTTAAATACTTCTGTATATTTAAATATATAAATAAATAAATAAACAAATAAATAAATAAATAAATTTTAAAGATAAAAGAAATTCCCACCATTCATTCATTCATTCATTCATTCGATAGTAAGAATCCTTCAGTGGAGCAGCGAAACTCGCAGTGAGACTAGTGGCCAACAGGCTTGGAACTCACATATTTAGTTTTTCTCAGTGCCAAACTCCTTTGCAAGGACGCGTTTTCGCATACCTTATAAAGTTTCTCCTCCCAAATTTTGTATCTTCTTTTTTGTATTGATTGTATTATTTTATTTCTATTTCTCTTATTGTAATTATATTCTGTATTCTGTATATTTAAATAAATAAATAAATAAATAAATAAATTTTAAAGATAAAAAAATTCCCCTGTCATTCATTCATTCATTAGAAGAATCTGAATGACCATGATCTATCAAAGCTGAAGAGCAATTCCTCGACCAGACGAAGAAGTTGGCGAGGAAAGACGGACAATTCTGAGAGCACACGTAAGGATTTGAACACGACTCACGAGATTTTAAAATGCCATTCTCCGCCACATATCGCTTTCGGCACCGCATTGTCGGGGGTAGAAGGGTTGAAAAGTTTATGATGCTTTGAACCACGAACTATGGGGTTAGACCTGAGGGAGGAATAGGGTTAGTAAAGAGATGTGTTAGTCTTTTTCTGACAGACGCTAGACGCTACAGAAACGAAAGACGAGGGGGGAGACGGGGTGGGAATATATTTCCGAGTAAACATAGTTTTACTCCTGGAGGCTATCTCCAAGCAGGAGAGTTGTTGCGGTGGTGGTGATGGTTGTGTGGTCAACTGTTTTGTCGCATTCACCCTTCCTTCTTCCTGCCACGTACAAACCCCTTTCAACCCCGCCGCTTCTTGCATACAATCTCGCCCCATCCCCCGCTGCTGGACCAACGAAGCTAATGGACACGTTACACAAGGGGGGCGAGTGCCTCTTTCTCTTTCTGGCCGCGCGAGTTAACAGATTGGGCCTCTGATAAGATTTACTAACACGGAGGGGGGGGTCAATGAAATGACTAATATTTGCATTACTAAACCGAGCGAGCGCGCGCGGATCGGGGGCGTGGACTTCAACCAAGTTCTTCGGCCTTCCCCATAATCTCGGCCACAACATTCACAACTCCAGTTAATTCGAACAAACAGTCTCATATTGTGGGGCAGTTGGGCACAGAGTCCGTAAGGGTAGAGCGAGTCTCGATGTGGGATTGTCATTGTGTCACACGTAAAGGCGAACCGCGAAATATCATCAAAAATAATAAATAATTTCGGAATATACTGGGTGTTCATTTCAAAGTGTGTCATGACGTCACTGTTGTTGGGTCACCGATTTCAAGCGAGTTTCAGCTTATATGTTAGAGGAGTTGCCTATTATTTAAGGCGTTCTTCAATCTGAACTTGAGAACGTGTACGGTATAACTTGAACGTCGTAGCAACAGATGGCAGTCTGTACAGTCTGTGTGCTACCATAACCTCTTTTGAACTGTGTTATGTGCCGGCAAGTCGTACGCAGGGTATTTGTTATCATCGGTTGCGAACGGTAACATTCCACAACACAAATCAAATGCTCCGTGTCCATGTTGACCGTCGAAGTTAATGTCAACAAATACGTAAGTAACCGTCTTAACCCTCTCCCCATATCCCGACAGTACGTGTTTCCAAACAGTTCACATTCCTGCCACTACCGGCGTTACCGTACGTATCGGCACGTTCTCTTCAGAATGAACGCCGTACTTGCTAGGCAACTTCTCTGCCTCATAGGTTATATACACCTCTGCGGAAGTGTAGGAAGATTGAATTCCCTAGGCTCATCGGCTAGCCACATGACGGCATATAGCGAGCCATGACACACTTTGAACTGAACACCCAGTATATGATAACTTTCTTGTTAAATATTATTAACGTACTTTGTTAACATGTTTCGACCTATTTTCGGTCATCTTCGGAACTGGTCGTTGTTGGTCTTGGCGCCTCTTGTTTCCTGTGTGGGCGCGTTCGTAGTGTAGAGTCAAAAAGTGTATGTGTTTTGAAGATGAGTTGTGTGTTGAGAATATCGTTGGGGTGTGTTTTCGTGTGTCTGTATATTTCATATTGTTCTAGTGTGTTGAGTTTCTGGCTTTTTGGTTGGATGTGCAGTATTTCCATGTCTGTGTTGATGTCTCTGTGGGTGTGGTTGGCATTTGTGATGTGTTCTGCATATGTGGAGGTGTTTTGTAATTTTGTTTATGGCTGTGATGTGTTCTTTGTAACGTGTTTGAAATAATCTGCCTGTCTGTCCTATGTAGAAGTTGTTGCAGGTGTTACATTTGAGTTTGTATACGCCTGTGTGGTTGTATTTGTTTGTTTGTGTTGTGTGTTGAGACGTTTTTGTAGAGTGTTATTTGTTCTGTATGCGATGTTGTAGTTTAATTTCTTGAATGAGGTTGCAAACACAAGAACACAAAAAATACATCACACTAACATACGAAAACAAAAGCACACACAAAATTACAAAACACCTTCACATATGCAGAACACATCACAAATGCCAACCACATCTACAGAGACATCAACACAGACATGGAAATACTGTACAACCAACCAAAAAGCCAGAAACTCAACACACTAGAACAATATGGAATATAGAGGCACACGAAAACACACCCCAACGAAATTCTCAACACACAACTCAACTTCAAAACACATACACTCTTTGACTCTACACAACGAACGCACCCACACAGGAAACAAGAGGCACCAAGACCAACAACGACCAGTTCCGAAAATGACCGAAAATAGGTCGAAACATGTTAACAAGGTACGTTAAAATTTAACACAAGAAAGTTATTATCATACATATTCCGAAGTGATACAGGGTTAAAAGTTGTGTAATTAAGATGTATAATAAATAATTGTATTCTTTCGCGTCCTCAGGTTGCGAATAGAGGAGACTAGGTCTGCAGATATTGTGAGTAGCTGCGAATATATTGAATTAGCAATCGCGGACACCCGATAACAGGAGGTCCTCGAGCTTGGGGGTTGGACGAAGGGCTAACAAGCCATCAACGTAAAAAAGAGCTCGTTTCGAAACCCCAATATAAGCTTATGCGACCACAGCAGAGGAATAAGGTTTGGCGCCTCATGACCAGAACGTAGTACGAAATGAAAATATAAAAATTAGAAATTTATGATTTAAAGAAGTGGGAAAATCCAAATACCTTGAAGCAACAATAACAAATATAAATGACGCTCGAGAGGAAATTACTGTAAACGCAAAATAAATTTGGCAAATACCTGTTACTATTCTGTTGAGAAGCTTTTGTCTTGCAGTCTGCTTAAAAAAAAAGTGAAAGTTATAATTTATAAAACCAGTTATAATACCGGTTGTTCTGTACAGTTATGAAACTTGGACTCTCACTTTGAGAGAGGAACAGAGGTTAAGGGTGTTTGAGAATAAGGTTCTTAGGAAAATATTTGGGGCTAAGAGGGATGAAGTTACAGGAGAACGGAGAAATTTACACAACGCAGAACTGCACGCGTTATATTCTTCACCTGACATAATTAGGAACATTAAATCCAGACGTTTGAAATGGGCAGGGCATGTAGCACGTATGGGCGAATCCAGAAATGCATATAGAGTGTTAGTTGGGAGGCCGGAGGGAATAAGACCTTTAGAGAGGCCGAGACGTAGATGGGAAGATAATATTAAAATGGATTTGAGGGAGGTGGGATATGATGATAGAGAATGGATTAATTTTGCTCAGGATAGGGACCAATGGCGGGGCTTATGTGAGGGCGGCAATGAACCTCCGGGTTCCTTAAAAGCCAGTAAGTAAGTAAGTAAGTAAGTAATAATTATTAATAGTTCTCTCCAAGGACAGGCCTTTCACTGTAAATCAAGAATTTTTCATACTTTTCTATTTTCTGCCATCCTCATAGTCTCCGAACATAATCCATAGGCCTATATCTTAATATTATCTATCATCTGATATCTTTTTCTGCCCCGACCTTTTCTCTCGTTCACTATTCCTTCCATTGCATCCTTCAGTAGGCAGTTTCTTCTTAGACAGTGACCCAGTCAATTTCTTTTTCTCTTCCTGATCTGTTTTAGCATCATTCTTTCTTCACCCACTCTTTCCAACACAGCTTCATTTCTTATTCTCTCTATTTCACACGCTCCATTCTTCTCCATATTCATATTTCAAATGCTTCTAGTCGTTTCTCTTCACTTCGTCGTAATGTCCATGTTTCTAACACTTACAATACGACATTTCACATAAAGCAATTCACTAGTCTCTTCCTCAGTTACTTTTTGAGAGATAATAATAATAATAATAATAATAATAATAATAATAATAATAATAATAAAGTTAATATCATAATGTTACTGGCGTATCTTATGGGATGTATAACTCAGCACTCATCAACCATATCCTTTCCGATCCTGTTTAAATGTCATAAATAAGTAGTTAACTGGCTTGAACAGAACAAAATGCTGAGAAAATCTGAACAAAATCGGTGTTTCATGCAAGCGGCAGTAAAACCTGTATATCGTTGATGTTTCTGACGCGAAATATGATGCAAAGGGATTTTCTTGAATAAATACATATATATGTAGCATTTCTAAATGAAACAATTGTGCTTCCGGACACGTTCTTTTGTCCTCCTCGAGGGGCTTTCGAGCTCTGCGGAATATTGAAAACAAAATTATTATTCCCAAGTAAGCGATGCGTATCCACGGGAAACAAAAGCCAGGATATCGTTGTCTAGGATTGCGGCAAGATAAATTCTGTCCTCCACACTCACGCACACAAATTAAATTACACAAGAGTTGATTATTAAATTACACTAATTACATTTCTGAAACAAGTGAAAGTGATTGCCTCCTATACGCACTTCGTGATTTTCAATTATGGAAATTTATTTCTGAGTTTTGTAACCGAGCAACCGATATAATACGTAGGCTATGCCAGAAGTAATTACAGCGAAATGTTTCTCCTTATTTCATCGCAAGCTCAAACCAGAGTGTATGTTCACTTCCAAGGACAAAAATACAGAAACTGTAGTGTAACACTGTACGTTTATCTATTGATTTATGTGTTACAGGTATTTATACTAACCTCATTCTGCATCAGTTTTTCATACGTATTAATTTTTCTCTCTGTTTGATCTAGAATATTGTTTGTGTGATATATTTTCCATTTGCTTTTCATTGGTTTGGTTGTAATTATATCAATTCTGGCGAACATGAGAAAAATTAAAAACTGTTTTAGTTTTTAGATAAAAACAAATAAATATAAAAAATGGGAACAATAAGTTAATTGGGTCATATAGAACAACGAATCATAATTACAAAGGCTTGTGAAATGAAACCAAAAAAAGAAAATACAAATCAAAAACAAAACTACTACTGAATTTACTATGCGAAATTATAGGGGATCAAAAAGTCGTCTAACTCAATGAAAAAATCTAAAATAAATAATGATTATTATTATTATTATTATTATTATTATTATTATTATTATTATTATTATTATTATTATTGTCGTCCGCGTTCTTTATATAATAATAATAATAATAATAATAATGATAATAATAATAATAATAATAATAATAATAATAATAATAATAATAATAATAGTTTTATATACAAACCAGTGGCTTGTGCAGCAAATGCTGCAAACTAAGTTCATTAGAAGTTCAAATAAAAATTTTTCAGATATATTTTCAATGAAGAACACCAGACAATTTGAAATTTATTTGCTTCCATAATAATGAAACATACTCCCTCTGAATGTTTTTTATGCCAAATACTTTTTCTTGAACCTATCCACCTTCAGTTTTTTTAGTTTCAACGCGAAAACGCAAATAACAATGTCAGGACGATCAGTGGGTTTTTCATGTGGGAATAAAGCAATAGCTATTTCAGGTCATTGTGGATTGTAGGCGAAAGTTAAAAAAAAAAAAAAATAGCATCTTGGTATAGCTGCTACATGTAGAGCTTGAAATATAGAGGGTAAAATCATTTTATCCTGCTAAGAGATCTTGCTGAAATGATCAAGAGACTACAAAATTTTCTAGACCTCTTATTTTATCAGTAAGTAATATCTTTTGGTCTTTCCCAAGGAACTGTAATTTTTGCGCTCTCTCGAGCCAATACTGAAGAAAATATATAATATATAATACTATATAGCCACCACTCAGTGAATTAGAGAAGTGAAGATCTAATTTAAGATATTCTCTACGTCTACTTTTATAACCCCAAAACGTTTCACTTTCATATCAATATAGCATTAATATGTATAATTAATGAAAAATAGTCACATCATGGCATTAACTATAATAATATTTCATTTCTAATGGTAATAATGTTGTCAAATCACCTCAAGTTTTGTAGATTTTAATATCCAATACACAGCTGTACTCAGAAAATTACACACCGCAGAATCAGACCTATTATTTTTAGCAAGTCTTGAAGTTTTTAATAACCAATTGAATTTGAGCAATCCTGCAGGTATTGGCCTTCGTAGAATAGCCTATTGTTTATTGTAGTGTGTGTTCTGTTTTATTCTAAAATGCGATTAGTTCTCAAAACTGGCGAAAGATGGATTTTGGAAAATAGGAAAATTATGTAGGAAAACTAACGCTTCACTGAAAGTTACTATTTATCTGAAAAACTTTGGGTTCCAAGCTTCAAAATGAGGGGTCATTTATTAAAATCCGTTCATCCGTTTTCCCGTAATTTCCATTACCAGTTCAAATTATATATATAGATATATATATTCATTATTTGTATCAAAATTTGTTATATAATTTATGTAATTACATTTTAAAATATCAGCTCACAAAACAAAACTGATTGATTTCGCAGGAAAAGATACAGTGCGATGCAGGATTGCGATAGAACATAGATGTTCAAACTACAGAACATGTGACCGAACCATTTTGAATACTTGCGATGAGTTATAAAAATATGATAATTATATAAGGAATAAAGTGCAGATATTTGAGGCTTGTGTAGTAGAATAAATAGAACTGCTAGAAATGAAATAAGAAGGGATACTAAAACAAAACTATGGGTACCCCAATACTTTGAAAGTTGGGTCCCCAAAAAGGGAAGGACAAATGAAATACAGTTTGCAGTGTTTCCTACTCAGTATGAAGGGTGTACAAAACTTCACAACATGTAATGAAGATATCAGAAATAAGTTAAATATACCGTTTGTTTTTCAGTGTAAACTTGTATGATATAGGGCAGCGTTTCTCAAACTATGGTCCGCGGACCACTTGTGGTCCTCGAGGTCTGCCCTTGTGATCCTTCAAAAAAGACAGAGGAAAAAATAAAATTCAAACGAATTGCGTATCGCTCTATAGCTTAAAATCTCAGAATTTGGAAATGACACATGGCAATCGAATTTCACTTTTTCTCCCAGTACTGCATTGTATGAGATTTATTACCCTACCCGTCTATCGGCTTCCCATTCTACTCTCAGCAACAAAAGAGGGATTTAAAGCACTATACACGTGGTGTTTCTCGCCATCTTTTCCCTGCACATCTGGCGCCGCGCCTGTAACCCAGCCAGGGACCACCCGAATTCATAACAGAGGACCAAAGTACCGAACCTTATTTAAACTTTAAAATATAAGTATACTGGCATTAAAATATGCTACGAAAATTATAAATTTGCTTTAAAAGGGAACAGGAGTAAGGTGGTCCGCGGAAGTGTTCTGACTTTAAAAAGTGGTCCCCACTTCAAAAAAGTTTGAGAAACGCTGATATAGGGATTTAAAATATAATTTATTTGTCTTAAAAGTTTGTAAGAATTATATTGTCCGTAATAAATGTATAGGGATATAGCATTGCGGAAGAAACCTATGTACGAAACAATAAAAAATAAGTTAACTAGTTTGTCATGTTTAGAAATTAGCTTGTCGGAAATGTGAGTAAACCATTGCTACTGCAGAGGACAAATGAGTGCAGTTCTTATTGCGGCTAACCAGTAAGACAACCAGTTTTCTAACAAGCCATGGTCGGGAATAAGCTTCATTAGCAATGAGAGCCCGATGTCCCGAATCTCAGGATAAACTTTTCAACGGAAACATGACACTAGAGTTAAAAGAGATGATAAGGGACGTCCGACCACGAAGAGCGGGTCCATCGAGTGTAGGAGGTTTGTTATTTCGGAATAAGGATCTTGTTTCATTCTCTGACAGAGCTACATGAACTCCGAGCAGATGTGTGGGGTTCGATGCAGAGAACGGATAGTAGTCTACATTATCAGAGGTCTCTGGTTTTGTACCTGATTAAAACTACAATATTAAACTAACACGAATGCATTACAGATTTACCATTTTGAAACATTATAAAAATAATGAAGAAATAATATAATTTTAGATTTGTTTCCGTCTTGACTTATTTTAATGTTAACCCAGAAGTATGTTTGTTAACACATTTTAATATTTTACTGGTGAACGTTTTCGCCCATTTTTGGCATCTTCAGTCCATAAAGATAACTTCATAATTGCATAATACATATTGAAATTCTACAAACAATTAATGGAAGTTTATAAATACACTAGAAACATTTTCTAAAAAGGTACACTAAAAATCTTTTCCAAAATTTCGTAATAGTTTTTCTCTTTCCCAGAATATTTCCTTAGTACTTCTACATATTACGCTGCTCGTTAATCTATAATCAACATTGTTGAAGATTCTACAAGACTCTAATACTTTCATCATCTGTCACACAATAGTAATATGCGTTACAAGAGCGGTATGTTAAAGTTTTCATGTTCGAGGAAAAGTTTGAAAAAGCGAAACGTAGTTGAGCTTTTCTAATTTCCGAGAATTGAAAAAAAAAAAAAACATACCGCTCGTGTATCGTACATTATTTTGTGCGAAGATCGTTTATTACATAACAGAAAGAGGAATTTCTAATTAGTTGCAATGAAGTCTCTACCTTGGTTTCTGTTCAATGACGGCAAATTTGTAAAACAAAAATATCTATCTTCAACGTTGTTGCTTTAAAATGTTTGTCTGGAATCTTGTTGATTTTTTCACGGCTTCCTTAATGTTACTTGCATCACGAATGCAGTAACTTTAGTGGAGTTGTAGACTTTACTTAATTTTTGCAAATATTTAAAAACAATAATTAACATTGCAATTTAGGTGAAATTGCAGTGGTAAGTTTCCAATTTATAATTATTACTATATTGAACGTCTCTAAAAATAATATGTTAAAAGCCTAAAACACTTAAGCGGTAAGAAGAGGGAAATTGTTATGTGTGTTAGGTTGGGAATACTGAGTGTGGACTTTCCGCGGATTGGTTTTGTGCGGAAACCAAGCAAATACGCACGATCTCGCACAAATATTGTTATCGAGCAATTGTGAATTATTTGAATATTATATGAAGGATGTAATTATAGCTATTTTCCGTCTGTAATTGGTGCAGTAACAACTGCCATGTATTTTTAAATATATTTTGTGCGAGATCGTGCGTATTTGTTTGCTTTCCGCACACAACCAATACGCGGTAAGTGTGAAATACCACATTCAGTATTCCCAACGTAACACACATAACAATTTCCCTCTTCTTACCGCTTAAGTGACATATTGATTTTACTGCTTTAGGCTTTTAACATATTATTTTTAGAGACGTTCAATATAGTAATAATTATAAATTGGAAACTTACCACTGCAATTTCACCTAAATTGCACTGTTAATTATTGTTTTTAGATATTTGCAAAAATTAAGTAAACCCTACAACTCCACTAAAGTTACTGCATTCATGATGCAAGTAACATTAAGGAAGCCGTGAAAAAATCAACAAGATTCCAGACTCATCATAGACTGGGGGAAAAAAAAGACAGACGTATATCACGGCCTGCTGCAGTATAGTAAACACAGAAAACATTTTATAGGAACAATGTTGAAGATAGATATATTTGTTTTCCAAAGTTGCCGTCATTGAACAGAAACCAAAATGGAGATTTCATTGCAACTAATTAGAGATTCCTCTTTCAGGTATGTAATAAATGATCTTCGCACAAAATAATGTACGATACACGAGCGGTAAGTTTTCTTTCAATTCTCGGAAATTAAAAAAGCTCAACTACGTTTCGCTTTTTCAATCTTTTCCTCGAACATGAAAACGTCAACATACCGCTCTTGTAACGCATATTACTATTGCTGTACCTATATTACGTATATTTTTGTCGATCTTTAATCATATTTTTGTAATAAAAATTATCTGTCCGTACATCTAAACAAAACTTCACAAGATTTGTTCTAAAATCCTTACTTAGCTAAAAGCATGAAGGTATGGGAGGGGAGGGTAAGTGGGGCTAGCAAACTACGCAGGACGAAGAACTTACAAGGGGCAAGTTCGAGCGAACTGTGATAGATCCGCTTCTTCAAAGCAGACTTCGATTCATGTCACTCTCGACAAACTTGAACCGAACATAGGCCTACAGCTTGATATCCACGCTGATAGTCCTCAAATTATATTGTTTGGTTTATTTACTAATTAATAGATCGATTTTATTGACTAACTAGCCGTACCCGTGCGCTCCGCTGCACCCGTCAGAAATAAATATAAAGTAATTACATAATTAAAATAGGACGTTTGATCCAGGGAACATTCGTGTTTGATAGAAGGATAAATCGTTTAATATGTTACTTAATTTAAATTGCATCCAAATAATTAAAATGCGATCATTTTGGTCCAGAGACACTCATTTGGTGCAATGACAATTCCTTTAACATGTTTCTTAATTTTTATTACATGCAACCATAGTTTAATGAAGATTGACATCATTTAAATTTAATGTGTATATTTTATTTTATTTGTTATAGGTTTCCATTGAATTATGGTAAAACGTAATTTTAACCCTTGTTTTCTACGTATTCAGTAAATGGCGCTTGGCCCACTATGGTTCTGAACCCTTCAAATAACTTAAATTATATTATATAATATTACATATTCTATTATATTATATTATATTATATTATATTAAGTTATATTGTATTATACTATATTATATCAGAAGTTACTGTAATAACATTATAGCTTTATGTCCATCTATAGAAACTACACTTTCCAATGGTGAAATAATAATTAATTATACAAATCGCTTAATTTAGCTTCTGTAGGCTATCTTTCATAGCTTTCGATTGTTGCTGTCCAAGGCCCCTTATAGACGAAGTCATTTATTTTTTAATTCATTACACGGCCTTAGATGGCAGTTATTTTTATTTTAAAACTCATTTATCTCATTAAATATCAGTCCTATCAAAATTTTTCAAGGAATAAAACTTACCCCAAATTATTTTTAAAGAAACTTTTGTTATGTAACATTTTTAACAAAAATCAATAATAAGCGAGATATTTCGATTTATTTAATTCAGGCCCCCTTATAATCCCCCTTTTAAATAATGTATTTTGAATGCCATATAGCCTAGAATCTAAGTTACAAGGAACTTAATTTATATTCCAATTTTCATCGAAATCCGTTCAGCCATTATCGCGTGAAAAGTTAACAAACATACATACAGACATACAAACAAAAATTTCAAAAAAGCGATTTTCGGTTTCAGGGTGGTTAATTATATATGTTAGGATCAATTATTTTTGGAAAATCGAAAATTACCAGAAAAATTTCGGCTACAGATTTATTATTAGTGTAGATTAATTGATTTGTCTATTAGTAGGTTCGTTGTGTGGTTTATAATCTGACAGAGCGATTTAGTAAATGAATAATGGTATGGTTAATTTATTGACAATTTGGTTAATTTTTAAGTGCTAGCTTTATTGATTAAACACTATCCTACGTGTTGGATTTTACGAGATCATAAATAATGAAATATGACGGCTAGCATTAGTGAAGTCGCCGGTACCGGAAGAAAATCCTACCTTTGCGCTGTTTGTGAGTTGTAGATCTTCGAGATTTAGTAAAGACCACTTTCTAACACCCAGGAAACTTTCTTTTCTCTTTTTTGTTAACAGTTTGTTCAAAATTGGATGTACGGATCTCTCACTTGAGGTTTTCTTCCCTCACCTTTATATAAATGTGAAAACCTCCTCCTAGCTACCATAAGGGCACTCACTAAGGCAAACGATGGAATAGAGTGCGAAGGACACGTAAGAAGAGTGGCTAAAAAACTGGAAAGAAAAGAACTCGATCCGTCTTAAGCTCATTCCGAGTCCAATATCCACGAGTCGGGAGGGCTTTGCCCCACGCAGCTGTGCCCCGGGACTCATTCCATAATATAAAAGACTCTTTTATTTTTAACCCTACTTTCCTTGTCCTTTCTTTCTCACTGTGTGTGTATGAAGTTAGCTAAATCCAACTGTAGTGGTCGCCATAGAAACTAACGGTTTACCTCAAGAAACCTGAAGGCTAAAAACTACAAGCTCTGTTCTAAGGCTAGCAGAAGCGGCTAAAAGGTGCTTTATCTAAACGATTTCCCGCTTTCTCCGCCACCTTCACGTCTGTGTTACGAGCAAAATGGGCCTACACACATTTATTGAAAGTACTACACATTAAGGTTGCGATGTTCCGTATAACAGAGAACATGTTGAGAGAAAAAGCTGCGTTAGATTGATTAAACTTATGAAACCATCGCAATAAGTCTAAAAACATCGATGTCATATAATGACACATACGGTACTTTATCATTCCATTATTCACCTCTTTAATTTTTATATTACCAAATACATTCCTGCTGATGTTTAATTTCTCTTACTTATGTATTTACTGCAGACGCGAAAATGAAGTCATTTTCTAACAACCCAAAAAAAAAAAAAAGATAAAATTACATTTTAATGCACTGTTTTAAACCGAATAATATTATTTGTGACTTAAATTTAAAAAAATGTAGTTATGAAGAGTATAGTTATAGAGAGAAATTTGAAATTGAACGGGTTACATCAGCTGCTTGTCTATGCGAATGACGTGAATATGTTAGGAGAAAATCCACAAATTTTATTTGAAGCAAGTAAAGAGATAGATGTGGAAGTAAATCCCGAAAAAACAAAGTATATGATTATGTCTCGTGACCAGAATTTAGTACGAAATGGAAATATAAAAACTGGAAATTTATCCTTTGAAGAGGTGGAAAAATTTAAATATCTTGAAGCAACAGTAACAAATATAAATGATACTCGGGAGGAAATTAGTTGATCAAGAAACAAAAATGAGACTAGCCTATGTTAGTCAAGAAAGAAAAATGAGACTAGCGTATATTGACCAAGAAACAGCAATGATATTAGCGTATGTTGATTAAGAAACAACAATGAGCTAGTGTATGTTGATCAAGAAACAAAAATGAGCTACCGTCAATCAAGAAACAAAAATGAGACTAGCGTATGTTGATCAAGAATCAGTAATGATATTAGTGTATGTTGATCAAGAAACAACAATGAGCTAGTGTATTTTTATTGGGTTATTTTACGACGCTGTATCGACATGTAGGTTATTTAGCGTCTGAATGAAATGAAGGTGATAATGGCGGTGAAATGAGTCCGGGGTCCAGCACCGAAAGTTACGCAGCATTTGCTCGTATTGGGTTGAGGGAAAACTCCAGAAAAACCTCAACCAGGTAACTTTCCCCGTTCGGGATTCGAACCCGGGCTACCTGGTTTCGCGGCCAGACGCGCTGAGCGTTACTCCACAGGTGTGGACTAGAGCTAGTGTGTGTTTATAAAGAAACAAAAATGAGACTAGCGTATGTTGGTTATGAAACAACAATGGTACTAGCGTATGTTGATCAAAAAACAACAATGAGCTAGTGTATGTTGGTCAAAAAACAGCAATCATACTAGCGTATGTTGATCAAAAAACACCAATGAGCTAGTGTATGTCGATCAAGAAACAGCAATGAGACTAGCGTATGTTGGTCAAGAAACAACAATGAGACTAGCGTATGTTGGTCAAGAAACAGCAATGAGACTAGCGTATGTTGGTCAAGAAACAACAATGAGACTAGCGTATGTTGGTCATGAAACAACAATGAGACTAGCGTATGTGGGGCAAAAAGGAATCTCGCAACATATTAACTCGCTACGTCTTCTTTATAAACTGTTTAATGCTCTGTTAAAACTAGTGAACCTACAGTATAAACTACGAATGGATGACTGAGGTACTGACTTTGAGTCTGGTATGGGACATAAAAATACTAAAAGCTTCTGCATCGTGTATTGAGTGGATATGGACTTAATCCTGATGTGAGAATGCCGCTAACATTGGGCTAGAATTTCCAAGACGAATTTAACGTTGTGTCGTTTTCAGATAAACCTCAAAATGTGGAGCACAACTACGCACAGCGAGTTACTTTTAAAACATAATTATAGAGGGCTGTGATAAACGGGGCAAGACGCGAGGACTCTTGAGATGAACGCTTCGCTGAACAGCTTTCTGACGGCGCACCGCACCCACAATGCAATGCGTCTTATCGCGGCAGAGGGATTATACATTCTGCATAAGCGGCAGGCAGTGTCGGATTTAAGCCGCGGCGGTTAAGACGAGCCTAGAGCCATTATCCGACAATGGGCCGGGCTTCCAAACCGATCTGCGTCCCGCTTAGATCACCGACAGTTAACGGAACTATACTTGACGAAAAACGGGAATTTTCGGCACGTGTTGATGCCGTAAACTGCAATAGTAGGAAATTAAACTATGCTATATAAATTCACGGATTGCTTTCTTGTAATAATAATAATAATAATAATAATAATAATAATAATAATAATAATAATAATAATAATAATTTATTTTAGCTGGCAGAGTTAAGGCCGTAACGCCTTCTCTTCCACACAACCAGCAAAAAGTATATATACATATGCACGAACTTACAAAGAATTCAACAATTTGATTTAGATGAGAGTTACATGTATACAAGAGTTATTTACGAATTAAACAACAGAATACTATGAACTATTAATTAAACACTGAAATAAACTGTGTAGCAGAATGAAGCTAAAATACAGAGAATGTTAATATATTTCAAATAATATTAGATAATAGAAAGAGATTATTATGAGACAATTTTGAAAATACAGCACAATCAGGATGATGTCTAAAGAAAAACGTAACAATGTAGTCAGTGATAGTTTAAATCAGTATGACTGGAGTGAAATGCTAATAAGGTTATCTTTTAAGCTGTTTTTAAAGGTGTTTATTGTCTTGCAGCCCCTAATACTTTGTGACAAGGAATTCCATTGACGCGAGGTGGATACTGTAAAAGATGATGAATAACAAGATGTTCTATGAAGAGGTATACTTAGCGTGCCACAGATAAGTGATCTGGTGTTTACGTCGTGGTTAGAGTATAGATAAGAGAAACGAGACGAAAGGTAATTTGGTGTTGAGGTGTGTAGAATTCGAAAGAGTAAAGACAAAGAGTGTAAAATTCTGCGTTCTTTAAGTCGGAGCCACGAAAGACTTGCGAAGGACGGTGATATGTGGTCATATCGTCGGATGTTGCACACGTATCTGACGCACATATTCTGAGCTCGCTGTAACTTGACTGACAGTTCAGAACTTAGGTCACTTAACAAAACGTCACTTAACAAAATGTGACTTAGGACAGAATCCATAGTGAACACTTATAAATGAGTTATACTTATATCAGCACTCAAACTCATTTCAAATTCATAGTCGTTCCTCATTCATAATTAAGTGATCGAATAAGTGAGCTGGGTTGTCCACTTAAGTTACTCATTCATATTGATTTCTGACGAGACTAGTTGTTCAGAAAATAATACTGGAAAATAGTAATGAAAAATTAATAATAATAATAATAATAATAATAATAATAATAATAATAATAATAATAATAGTGCAATAAGCCTACATCAGTTATTCGTAGATTTAAAAAAGGCATATGACTTGATTAAGTGAAGTTTCAGACAATATTCTTATTAAATTCGGTATTCCCAGGAAATTAGTTCAACTAATTAAAATGTGTCTCAGTGAAACGTACAGCAGAATCCGTATAGGTCAGTTTCTGTCTGATGCTTTTCCAATTCACTGCGGGCTAAAGCAGGGAGATGCACTATCACCTTTACTTTTTAACTTCGCTCTGCAATATGCCATTAGGAAAGTCCAGGAAAACAGAGGCGGTTCGAAATTGAACGGGTTACATCAGCTTCTTGTCTATGCGGATGACGTGAATATGTTAGGAGAAAATCCGCAAACTAATTTAGGGAAAACACAGAAATTTTACTTGAAGCAAGTACAGAGTCAAGTTTGGCGGTAAATCCCGAAAAGACAAAGTATATGATTATGTCTTGCAACAAAATGGAAATATAAAAATTGGATATTTATCCTTTGAAGAGGTGGAAAAATTCAAATATCTTGGAGCAACAGTAACAAATATAAATTATACTAGTGAGGAAATTAAACGCAGAAATAATACAGAAAATGTCTGTTATTATTCGGTTGAGAAGATTTTGTCATCCAGTCTGCTCTCAAAAAATCTGGAAGTTAGAATTTATAAAACAGTTATATTACCGGTTGTTCTGTATGGTTGTGAAACTTGGACTGTCATTATGAAAGAGGAACAGAGGTTAAGGGCGTTTGAAAATAAGGTGCTTAGGAAAATATTTGGGGCTAAGCGGGATGAAGTTACAGGAGAATGGAGAAAGTTACACAACACAGAACTGCACGCATTGTATTCTTCACCTGACATAATTAGGAACATTAAATCCAGACGTTTGAGATAGCAGGGCATGTAGCACGTATGGGCGAATCCAGAAATGCATATAGAGTGTTAGTTGGGAGACCGGAGGGAAAAATACTTTTGGGAAAGGCGAGACGTAGATGGAAGTATAATACTAAAATAGAGTTCAGGGAGGTTGGATATGATGGTAGGGAATGGATTAATCTTCTTCAGGATAGGGACCGATGGCGAGCTTATGTGTGGGTGGCAATGAACCTCCGGGTTCTCTAAAGGTCACTTGTAGCGTGTGTAATTAAATAAATAAGTAAAGTGACTTTAAGAGTGCAAACAGGTAAAGTGGTGACATTTTCAGGTAGGAGAAGAATTTTGTTTTTTTTTTTAAGTGAAAAACTAAAAGTAGACTATTGTTTTTTCGTCAAAATTGTCAAATTTGAGTCCTAACTCTCCTTGAAAGAAGAAAATTACATATATGCAGCCTGTATAAAACTTTCCTACCGAGGACTGAACATGGTTCAGTACATTCGAGACCGTAAAACTTGTTACACAAAAAAGATACAAAATATTGAAATTCAAATTCAAATTTATTCACAATTTACATTTTAAATGAAATATATGAATATATACCCGAAATGAGCATACGCTCGTGCTCGGGTACAGCCCAGTAGTCTACATAAATTTTACAGAGATCAATAATAATGTTGATGATAGAATAATAGTAAAAACAATAATAATAATAATAATAATAATAATAATAATAATAATAATAAGGTAACACCTGCAACAACTTCTACATAGGACAGAGAGGCAGATCGTTTCAAACACGTTACAAAGAACACACCAGCCATAACAAAATTACAAAACACCTCCACATATGTAGAACACATCACAAATGCTAACCACACTCACAGAGACATCAACACAGACATGGAAATACTACACATCCAACCAAAAGCCAGAAACTCAACACACTAGAACAATATGAAATATACGGACACACAAAAACACACCCCAATGAAATTCTCAACACACAACTCAACTTCAAAACACATACACTCTTTGACTCTACACTATACCACAGGAACACACCCTCACAGGAAACAGAACAAGTGGCGCCAAGACCAACAACTACCAGTTCTGAAGATGAACCATAAATAGGTCGAAACATGTAAACGAGGTACCTACGTTGAAATTTAACACAGGAAAGTATTACCATACATATTCCGAAATAATAATAATAATAATAATAATAATAATAATAATAATAATAATAATAATGATAATAATAATGATAATAATAATAATAATAATAATAATCATCATCATCATCATCATCATAGAATAACCGTTACGAAGATGGTACAAAGATAGTAATACAAATTAATTGATTAATAATAATAATAATAATAATAATAATAATAATAATAATAATAAAACAAAAATATTTATAATAATAAAATAAATACTAAGACGGATGAAATAAAATATAAAACTTCTTAGCGAGAGTTAACACAACTTAAATAAGCATATAATAACAAGGAAAAAAATGACGAACTCGAAAATCGACAGAAAAGTATAAAGTAAAAGTATAAAGCAAAAATTAAATACAATAACAAATATCTTACAATATTATTGTAATACTCGTATATGAACATTCTTCAAAATTCGAAATCTCATAGTAAAATAGCCTACATATTACAATTTATTGTACAAATACAAGTAACTGGGTCACACCCGAAAAAGCAAGATGCTTGAGGTCGGGTGTGACCAATAATGAAAACTGGATAGAAGAAAAAATAAATGAAACAATAGGATAATAATAATAATAATAATAATAATAATAATAATAATAATAATAATAATAATCACAACTCTGATTAAACTGTTAAATGTAATTACACATAAAATTTAAAAAGAATAAGAATAAAAACAAAAACAAAGAAACAAACCAACGGTGCCATTGCCTACAGTATACATAAACATACTAAGTTAAGAATACAACATTGTTAAGGTGACAGAAAAAAAAAAAGTATAAGAAATTACATGATTACAATTTTAAAAACAGTTCAAGCACTTGTTTTTTGAATAATGTATTGTTTAATAATTTTAGTTTAGGTTTCCTCTTTATAAAATCATTATATAATCTTGGACCGTAATAAAAGGACTTCTTTCATAAACGATTATTTGAAGGTAACGTGGAGTCACAAAGTGTCTAAATCCGCCACTGAGTACGAGGCAGAGTTTAATAAAGTGACGTAATGGAGATGGATTACACTCATAAACAGCTAAGATAGCGCGCCTCACCACGCAGAGTTACACGAAAGAAAGAGGGAAGAGATGGAATTCGTTAACGAGTAATGAATACATAAATAAATGAATGCGAGTTTCCATATGGCGGGCCCAAGGAACCAACCGTCCACACGGAACGCGGAGAACTGCGAACAAAGCGTTTAATGCGCTCAGAACTTCACAATTTCCATGGAAACAAACATCCAATAATGTCAAAAAATGAAACAGCCTGGGGTGAAATCTGTATATGTAAATAACGTAAAATCCGTTGTTATTCCGTTTTTACGTTAGCCTATCGCTTTTGCTATGAATCGCCAACAGATTTGTGCTGGAAGATTACACGGAAAAGCTTACATTAACAACTGAGACTTAAACATGTGCCATTACAGTTGTGCAGCGATCGCCCATCCGGATCTGCGAAAACGAACGGTGATTCATTACAGCGGAAAGCATCGATAATCACAGCTGCGTAATGATAATATGGCTGCAGGGGAGCCGGTTAACTGCCTTCATCGAGAACTGTCTGCTGTTCGAGTACCGATAAGCTTCACTCATTTTAAATGACAAGAAAGAGGCACGTTTCATGCAGGGGTTTGTTCAAAAGTCACTCCAATTTTTAATCGCTGGAACTCTGTCAAAAATAATGTCTGCATATTAGAAAGATGTCTGCTCTTTCACAAAGGAATGGAAATTATATACAGAAAGAACAGGAAGTGATGCCATTAATTTCGGGGGGTTATTCTTTGGAACGCATGAAGCAAAAAAAGTTTAATGCAATTAGCTCGTTTTTGCTTCCTTTTCGAGACAAAATTCTTTAGCTATATGAAACATTTCATACCGTGCTTTTATTTAATTCCCAATATGCTCAGTCAATTTAAGGGAACAGTGTATTTTGATAATTATTTATTGAAAGAACTTCAGTTTTGTCCTTTAAATGTGCAGAAATTTGATCCCAATAAATGTAATTTTCACTCTGCAAAGGTATTTTACAATGTTACATTTGATTGGATCAAATTTCTGGAGTAGTATATCGATTAAAGAGTATTTAAAGGGTGTAAGTGATATTTTGTTATTGAAGTGTTGTATCAGTGCAGAATTATGTTGTGTCAGTGAAGTGTGTTGTGTCAGTGAAACGTGTTCCTGTCAGTGAAGCTTTATAGTTTATAGTGGCAGTGCAAAGTATTTGAACAGTGAAATGTTTTTGAAGTGTTAGTGAAATCAGGATAGAATCAGTGAAATGTGTCGTAGTTCCATTGCAGTGAGTGAGTTGACAGCGAAATGAGTGTAATGTTGAAAGGTACTTGTGCAGATATGAACATATCATACTCGTGGGTTTTAGTTCGAACTTAGGTTTAAGATACAAATTAGATTTATTTTAAATGTTATTTTAAGTGATCGTGCTTCATTTAATTTAGGATGCTCCCCGCATTATTATTATTATTGTTAGTATTAATTATTATAATTGTATTTTAATTAATAAGTTTATTATTGTCATTATTGAGTGTAATTAGATACCACTGCCACCGGGTATATACCCATTGCAGCGTTAATAAATACATACATACAAATGATAGCCGTCCAAATCTTGGATTTAAAATATCGGCATCTTAATCAATTAAAATGAACAAAAAAGAAAATGTAAATTAATGTTAGAAAAATATATAATGAAATAAAAAAAATGATATTCTGCGACAAGATGTGGTAGCTATCAAAACGATAAAAATTTATTGAAAATAAATAATGTAAACTGAATATTTTAAAGATGAATAGAGATGGTGATTGATGATGTTCAATGAAGATTTTAAAATGGTTGATGCAATTGTCTGAAGAGTCTTTTCAGAAAAACCTATAATTTTCTGAGAATCTTCAATGTAAAGAAGAAAACTGAAATTCTTTCAGTCACTTAAATTGACTGAGCGTATTGGGAACTAAATCAATGGCTTTCCCAAAAACACGCTATGAAGTGTTTCATATGATCATTTTTATCTCGAAAGGAAGCAAAAACAAACAAAATTGTACTGAGCGATTTTGTTTCAAATATCTCAAAGAATTTAAGCGTGTTTGAGAATAAGGTACTTAGGAAAATATTTGGGGCTAAGAGGGATGAAGTTACAGGAGAATGGAGAAAGTTACACAACACAGAGCTGCACGCATTGTATTCTTCACCTGACATAATTAGGAACATTAAATCCAGAGGTTAGGGATGGGCAGAGCATGTAGCACGTTTGGGCGAATCCAGAAATGCATATAGATTGTTAGTTGGAAGACCTGAGGGAAAAATATCTTTGGGGAGGCCGAGACATAGATGGGAGGATAATATTAAAATGGATTTGAGGGAAATGAGATATGATGATAGAGACTGGATTAATCTTGCTCAGGATAGGGACCGATGGCGGGTCTATGTCAGGGCTGCAAAGAACCTCCGAGTTCCTTAAAAGCCGTAAGTAAGTATATCTCAAAGAATAATCCCCTGAATTTAATGACATTACTCACGGTTAACTCTGTAAGGTGAAAATTGAATAATATACGAGGGTCATTTCATAAGTCATGAGAACTAACTTATGTGAAATCTGCACTCACTTTCTCTCTTATATCGAATTATGCACACTTCATCCCCCTATTATTTATTCGCTCGTTTTCATGCTCTCTCTCGCTATCATAATATTAATACTCGATCACAACGCGATAACACGCTAGAAATTCCACTTCACACATCATCTCTGTATTCCTCATCTTTCACTGTTGCTACCTCTCGTCACTGGAACTCTCTGCCGCCTGAAGTCAAGGGCTGCCGAACATTGAAATCTTTCAAATCCAAGTTAGAAAATTATCTTATGACGAGTTGTCAAACTGACTTACTGTTAAAACAAGTGTTGTATTGCATGTTTCCATGTATTCACTTTTTTATGTTCTAGTGATATTTAACTTATTTTATATTTTTGTTTTCATATTTTCCGATAATGGTATATCTATAATTTGGTAAGTTGAGCTATATATAATATTAATTTTCCTTATTGAGTGTACTTAAAAATATTGCATTCATGGTATGCTTTGTACGGCACTATTTTATTACTACCACTATTATTATTATTATTATTATTACTACTACTATTCTTATTTTTATTATTATTATTATTATTATTATTATTATTATTATCAATAATTGTTTTATTTTTTTGTACTTTGCATGTCTCATTTATTTTGACCTGCTGTTCACATTTTATTATGCATTTTCCTTTCTTTCTGTATGTTATATATTATGTCTGATTTCTACTTACTTGTTGCTTACATTTTATTTTTATTATCTTATTCAGTTTTGTGTGTAAAATTGTAGTGTACTTTGTAAATTTGTAGGGTTTTTTGTAACACAGTTTTACTCCTGCTTGAGTGTTAGAGAAGGCCATATGGTCTTAAATCTGCCAGGTTAAATATATTATTATTATTATTATTATTATTATTATTATCAATAATTGTCTTATTTTTTTATATTTTGTATGTCTCATTTATTTTGACCTGCTGTTCACATTTTATTATGCATTTTCCTTTCTTTCTGTATGTTATATATTATGTCTGATTTCTACTTACTTGTTGCTTACATTTTATTATTATTATTTTATTCAGTTTTGTGTGTAAAATTGTAGTGTACTTTGTAAATTTGTAGTGTTTTTGTAACACAGTTTTACTCCTGGTTGAGTGTTAGAGAAGGCCGTATGGCTTAACTCTGCCAGGTTAAATAAATCATTATTATTTGGGTTGGATAAAAAGTAATGGCAACAGTTCGATATTTCTGACATGGCTTTATTCACAGGGGTACAACATTTACGTACCTTCTATATAGTCGCCCCCCTTATTTATTACCTTTTGCCAAATGTTTGGGAGGCGTCGTACACCATCAGCGCGTCCATCTATGTTGATGTTCCGTATTGACCACCCTAAAGCACGGATAAGTTCATCTCTGGTATTGTACCGGGTCCCTCGCAGTGGTTCTTTCACTTTGGTGAAAAGATCGTAATCGCATGGACACATATCGGGTGAGTACGGAGGATGTTCCAGAATCTCCCATTGCCAGCGACGCAAGAGGTCCTTGACAGCAGCAACGGTGTGACTCTTTGCACTGTCATGAAGAATGATGGGGTTCTGTACCACCAAGTATCGTCGTTTTCTCCTGAGGGCTGGACGAAGGTGGTGCTGCAGGAACCTGCAGTAGTAGTCCGCGTTTGCCGTCTGCCTTGGAGGTACAGCGTGGTGCAGTATTACCCCATCAATGTCATACGCCACAATGAACATCACCTTCACAGCACTTCCAACAAGGCCTTCCCGAAACGCTTTAACCCATCGTGCCACTGTGCGATATGGCAACGCTGCATCGCCACATGCTTCACGCAGTCCCTGAAAACATTCTTGTGCACTACGACCTCGTGCCACTTCAATTTTGACCCAGGAACGTTGCTCTAGTTTTGTAAACATGATCTCAGGGCGCTCGCACTATCCCTTTGAAAGTCAACGTTCTACACACTGCAGTAGATTGACAGAGTACTGTCGCCGCTGGCTACACTAACTCATCTAACAGTCCTTGTTCATGTCCATACAGCTGGCAACTCTCGAACGCACCATCGTCACGTGACAGCAGTGTTGCCATTACTTTTTATCCAACCTATGTATTATTATTATTATTATTATTATTATTATTATTATTATTATTATTATTATTATTACTTACTTACAAATGGCTTTTAAGGAACCCGAAGGTTCATTGCCGCCCTCACATAAGCCCGCCATTGGTCCCTATCCTGTGCAAGATTAATCCAGTCTCTATCATCATATCCCACCTCCCTCAAATCCATTTTAATATTATCCTCCCATCTACGTCTCGGCCTCCCCAAAGGTCTTTTTCCCTCCAGTCTCCCAACTAACACTCTATATGCATTTCTGGATTCGCCCATACGTGCTACATGCCCTGCCCATCTCAAACGTCTGGATTTAATGTTCCTAATTATGTTAAGAGAAGAATACAATGCGTGCAGTTCTGTGTTGTGTAACTTTCTCCATTCTCCTGTAACTTCATCCCGCTTAGCCCCAAATATTTTCCTAAGCACCTTATTCTCAAACACCCTTAACCTATGTTCCTCTCTCAGAGTGAGAGTCCAAGTTTCACAACCATACAGAACAACCGGTAATATAACTGTTTTATAAATTCTAACTTTCAGGTTTTTTTGACAGCAGACTAGATGATAAAAGCTTCTCAACCGAATAATAACACGCATTTCCCACATTTATTCTGCGTTTAATTTCCTCCCGAGTGTCATTTATATTTGTTACTGTTGCTCCAAGATATTTGAATTTTTCCACCCCTTCGAAGGATACATCTCCAATTTTTATATTTCCATTTCGTACAATATTCTGGTCACGAGACATAATCATATACTTTGTCTTTTCGGGATTTACTTCCAAACCGATCGCTTTACTTGCTTCCAGTAAAATTCTCGTGTTTTCCCTAATCGTTTGTGGATTTTCTCCTAACATATTCACGTCATCCGCATAGACAAGAAGCTGGTGTAACCCGTTCAATTCCAAACCTTGCCTGTTATCCTGAACTTTCCTAATGGCATATTTTAAAGCGAAGATAAAAAGAAGAGGTGATAGTACATCTCCTTGCTTTAGCCCGCAGTGAATTGGAAAAGCATCAGATAGAAACTGACCTATACGGACTCTGCTGTATGGTTCACTGAGACACATTTTAATTAATCGAACTAGTTTCTTGGGAATACCAAATTCAATAAGAATATCATATAATACTTCCCTCTATTTTTATTATTATTATTGTTATTATTATTATTATTATTATTATTATTATTATTATTATTATTATTATTATTATTATTATTATATCTTCCGAAGAACCGAAAATGTGGTTAGTTCAGTGTATACGGTAATAGTAGTAGTAATGGTGGCAGTAGCTTACTTCAATAGTAGTTTGTTCTTTATCTGAACTCAGGAAGGAGAATGATTGAATAATAGTTCTAAAAATTAATATACTTGGCTATATATGGCACCGAAATCTATAAACCCTAGCCGTGGAAGTTAGATTCTGGGCTCACGCAGCATCGCTAAACACGGCGAGGGAGGGAACACCTTCTGATCCCTATCAGCTTCCTTGGAATCTCACCCCATTGTGGCGGTGACGTTGTATTTCCCCACAACCCTTCTAATCTCTTTTATATAGCATATATATTATAAAAGAGATATTAGACGATCAATCAATTTCAGTTTTAGGTTTGTGAGGTTTCCATGGCAACCAAGGGCGTGAGCCCACGTGTGTGAAAAGCGGCAGTTGCCGGGGGGCGAGGCGGGGGCGGGGAGGCGGCTATAAGTGCAAAAGCTCCTCTCCGCGATGGGCTGCTGCCGGGGAGATAAATTGCCGGGCGAGGAGGCGAATGCAAACAAGTCGCGAGAGGCAAACCTGGGCTCGAATCCGAGCGCTGATTCTCAAACGAGATACGGACGCTTTTTTTCAGTTTACGTTTCCTCTTTTTTTTGTACTTTCTTGGTATAAAAATATGATAAATCGTCTAAAATTATACTAATGTGTTTTACTTCAAGTTAACTCCTGGCAGAGAAACAAACATCATAACAGCAGCAAAGAACTTTTACATCAGTCCATGGGAAGCAGCAGCTTCATGTGAATACACATAAAAAAAATTAAACTTTTTTTTTACAATGACAAATCACGCCACGAGAGACACGAATCTACTAAATGCAGACGCGCAGTTCTAACTTTGGGCAGCGTGTGTAATTTCTCATTTTTATGTATGTTTTAACCGTATGAAAATACAGTTTGTATCCGCTCAATGAATTTTTGAACTCCTTAGGACTTACTAAATGCGTTCCCAATTCACTGTGGGCTGAAGCAAGGAGATGCACTATCACCTTTACTTTTTAACTTTGTTCTAGAGTATGCCATTAGGAAGGTCCAGGATAACAGAGAGGGTTTGGAATTAAACGGGTTACATCAGCTGCTTGTCTATGCGAATGACGTGAATATGTTAGGAGAAAATACACAAACGATTAGGGAAAACACGGGAATTTTACTTGAAGCAAGTAAAGTGATAGGTTTGGAAGTAAATCCCGAAAAGACAAAGTATATTATTATGTCTCGTGACGAGAATATTGTACGAAATGGAAATATAAAAATTGCAAATTTATCTTTTGAAGAGGTGGAGAAGTTCAAATATCTTGGAGCAACAGTAACAAATATAAATGATACTCGGGAGGAAATTAAACACAGTATAAATATGGGAAATGCATGTTATTATTCGGTTGAGAAGCTTTTATCATTTAGTCTGCTGTCAAAAAATCTGAAAGTTAGAATTTATAAAACAGTTATATTACCGGTTGTTCTTTATGGTTGTGAAACTTGGACTCTCACTTTGAGAGAGGAACATAGGTTAAGAGTGTTTGAGAATAAGATGCTTAGGAAAATATTTGGGGCTAAGAGGGATGAAGTTACAGGAGAATGGAAAAAGTTACACAACACAGAACTGCACGCATTGTATTCTTCACCGGACATAATAAGGAACATTAAATCCAGACGTTTGAGATGGGCAGGACATGAGTGTTAGTTGGGAGGCCGGAGGGAAAAAGACCTTTAGGGAGGCCGAGACGTAGATGGGAAGATAATTTTAAAATGGATTTGAAGGAGGTGGAATATGATGATAGAGACTGGATTAATCTTGCTTAGGATAGGGACCAATGGCGGGCTTATGTGAGGGCGGCAATGAATCTGCGGGTTCCTTTAAAGCCAGTAAATAAGTTGGTAAGTTAGGACTTACTGACGTAACGGACAAGCGTTTGGTGATAGTTCTAAAACTTATAACAATGACAGTAGTAATTTATTTACTGATGCTTCCGGTGCAGGAGTTACCATCGTGGAAATTCAACGCAAGCCACAAATGACCAGCAAATGTTGTCTGAGGCCCTCTCTCTATCAATGACACACTTCTATTCAGTGCCGGAAATATAAGACATTGAAGTCAGAGCTTTATTTGCCTCCCGGTGAAAGCCATACTAGCAAGTATATCATTCACCGTTGTGGAGTAGCGGTTAGCATGTCTGACATTGAAACGAGCAGGCCCTGGTTCAAATCCTGGTTGGGTCACCTGGTTGAGGTTTTTTCCAGGGTTTTCTCTTATCCCATTAGAGCAAATGCTGGGCAACTCTCGAGCTGGACCCTGGACTCATTTCGCCGGCATTATCACCTTCATATCATTCAAACGCTAAATAACCACAGCAGTTGACAAAGCGTCGTAAAATAACCCATTAAAAATAATTGTATGGTCATTTAAATTCCATCGGGCGAGTTTGGACCCTCAAGGACCAGCATAGACGTGCAGCTCACGACAGGAAGAACGTGACTGTGACATCAAACTGCGCATGCGCAGATTTAGTTACTAAAAACCTGAACTAACTAAATCTAATCTTCGTATTTGCAAGATGTGTAACCAGAGCACGAAGGGAACTTCTTGATTTGATCTGGAATGTGCACGCGAAAATAAATTCAGCTAAGGAACACGTTGGCGCTGCATGTGAAGTCCGCATATTGTGCAGTTTGAGCTCCCAGCAAAGTTTTTCCTGTCGTGAGCCTCTCCTCAGAATATTATCCGCAACACCGCAGAGGAAGAGGAATGACAGCAATGATAATTTATTAGGAGAGTTTTTGGTTTTCCACCCTGTGTTGAGACATAACTATTATATTTTACAAAAATGATACTTCTAAATGGCCTGTCTTTGATTTTCTAATTTATGCAGATTAACTGGTAACTTAGATAACTTTGAAAACGTACTAAATATTATTATTATTATTATTATTATTATTATTATTATTATTATTATTATTACAACTTACGTATTTTTATTAATTGTACACCTTGTTGATTGGAAGGGAAGACATCAAGGCCTGAACTGTGCCATGTGAAATAAAATAAATTACTATTATTGTTATTAAATTGGAATGACCTACCTGCAGCGGTCTTTGAGGGCTGTCCTTCCTTAAGGAGATTCAAGAATAACTTAAAAAGTTGTGTATAAAGTGCAAATTAAAATTAAGGTGACATTTAACATTTAATTTTTTAAGGTGACATGTATTTATTTAGCCTGACGAGTTACTCCTTTGGTTTCAATTGCAAAAGCGTGTAAGAGGATCTTAGACTAGAAATGTTTAGCTTAAATGTAGTTCTGTTTATAAGTATGCATAAGAATGCAATTATTTGACTTATTTGAACTGTTGTATCAGTGAAGCGAGGTGAGTCAGTGAAGTTATGGTTTTACAGTGCAGTGAATAGTTCCGATCAGTGATAATTTATAGCGTTAATGAAATGTGTTCTATAGTGTCAGTGAAATGTGTTATAGAGTATCAGTGAAATGTGTCCTAAAGTGTCAGTGAAATGTGTCCTAAAGTGTCAGTGAAATGCGTCATAGTGCCACTACAGTGAGTGAGATGAGAGTAATGTGAAAGACTATTGAAACTTATGTATAGTGTATACATATGTAGGTTGTATTGTAAAATTAGGTTTTTTTATGTTTTATTATTAATTGCAATTTTTGTGTTAAATTGTATTGTGTATTCTTATTGTATTGTGTATATAATTGTATTGTGTATTCTTATTGTATTGTGTATATAATTGTATTGTGTATTCTTATTCTATTGTGTATATAATTGTATTGTGTATTCTTATTGTATTGTGTATATAATTGTATTGTGTATATAATTGTGTTGCGTATTCTTATTGTATTGTGTATATAATTGTATTGTGTATTCTTATTGTATTGTGTATTCTTATTGTATTGTGTATATAATTGTATTGTGTATTCTTATTGTATTGTGTATTCTTATTGTATTGTGTATATAATTGTATTGTGTATTCTTATTGTATTGTGTATATAATTGTATTGTGTATTCTTATTGTATTGTGTATATAATTGTATTGTGTATTCTTATTGTATTGTGTATATAATTGTATTGTGTATATAATTGTATTGTGTATTCTTATTGTATTGTGTATATAATTGTATTGTGTATTCTTATTGTATTGTGTATATAATTGTATTGTGTATTCTTATTGTATTGTGTATATAATTGTATTGTGTATATAATTGTATTGTGTATTCTTATTGTATTGTGTATTCTTATTGTATTGTGTATATAATTGTATTGTGTGTTCTTATTGTATTGTGTATATAATTGTATTGTGTATTCTTATTGTATTGTGTATATAATTGTATTGTGTATATAATTGTATTGTGTATTCTTATTGTATTGTGTATATAATTGTATTGTGTATTCTTATTGTATTGTGTATATAATTGTATTGTGTATTCTTATTGTATTGTGTATATAATTGTATTGTGTATTCTTATTGTATTGTGTATATAATTGTATTGTGTATTCTTATTGTATTGTGTATATAATTGTATTGTGTATTCTTATTGTATTGTGTATATAATTGTATCGTGTATTCTTATTGTATTGTGTATATATAATTGTATTGTGTATTCTTATTGTATTGTGTATATATAATTGTATTGTGTATTCTTATTGTATTGTGTATATAATTGTATTGTGTATATAAATGTATTGTGTATTCTTGTTTATTGTTTATATTGTGTATACCACTGCCACCGGGTGCTTGCCCACTTGCAGTGTAAATAAATACATACATTATTATTATTATTATTATTATTATTATTATTATTATTATTATTATTATTATTATTCTCCTTCACGGTTTTAGGCCATTTTTGCCTGATCCGGCTCCAAAATCTTGTTGTGTCCATCTCTTCTTTGGTCGCCCTGGGTATATAGGCCTACGTCCTTGGGGTCTGTAGTTGTATGATGCTTGGGGTATCCTGTTTACTGACATTCTTTCCAAGTGTTGTTTCCAATTGGTTCTATATTCTGTTATTGTTTTATTTAATTCTCCTATTTTTAACTCTTGTCTTATTTCACTATTTGGTTTTTATCCAGTCTTGTGTATCCTGCTACAGGTCTGAGAAATTTCATTTCAGCTGTCTGTATTCTTCTTTTATTTTCTGCAGTCAATGTCCATGTTTCAGATCCATAAGTTACAGTGGGATGGCCATTGCTTTATACAATTTTATTATCGAGTCTTTTCTAGTTTTACTTTTTAGTGTTCTCTTTATGGTTCCCGTTATGTAGGCCCTAATTAAATTTATTTAGTTTTTTATTAATGTCTATTTCAGACCCAAATGTTATTTCGCATCCTAGGAAATTAAATATTGACACTTGTTCTTTGCTTTTATTTTCTACTAGCCGTACCCGTGCGCTCCGCTGCACTTGTTAGAAATAACTATAAAGTAATTAAATAATTAAAATAGGACATCTGGTCTAGGGAACATTCGTGTTTAATAGAAGGATAAATCGTTTAATATGTCACTTAATTTAAATTGTATTTAAATAATTAAAATGCGATCATTTTGGTCCAGAGACCACTCATTTGGTGCAATGACAATTCCTTTAACATGTTTCTTAATGTTATTACATGCAAATAATTAAAATATGATCATTTGGTTCAGAGAACATCTGTTTTTGGTGCAATTTGGTCCCATCAAAATTTTGCTTGGAATGAAACGTATCGGAAATCATTTTTAAAGAAACTTTTGTTATGAAAATTTTTTCACAAGAATTAATAATAAGGGAGATATTTCAATTTATTTAATTCAAGCCCCCTTATAATCTTCCTTTTAAATAAAGTATTCTGAATGCCATATAGCCTAAAATCTAAGTTACAACGAATTTAATTTATATTTCAATTTTCATATAAATCGGTTCAGCCATTATCGCGTGAAAAGGTAACAAACATACAGACAGACAGACAGACAGACAGACAGAAAAACAAACAAAAATGTCAAAAAAGCGATTTTCGGTTTCAGGATGATTAATTATACATGTTAACACCAATTATTTTTGGAAAATCGAAAATTACCAGAAACATTTCTGTTACAGATTTATTATTAATATTAGTATAGTTTAGTTTTCTCAATTGAAATTTCCATGCTATATACTTTTGATATTAAATTTTATTATTACTATCATCATCATCATCATCATATCACAAATCAATGTGGCCAGTGAAGATTCTTAATAAGTTAAGCTCTATTTATTCCGAAAACAGAAGGAATCTGTAGCCTGACTCAACGCCATTGCTTAAAACGAGATGAGACAAATACAAGACAACGACTGACATTAATTAATGGGGAGGTTGGGGCAGCAACAGTCAGTTTTAAGAAAGGAGTTGTCAGTCAACAGCTTAGAACATAAATTACGTGATCAATCAAGCACAACAATTAGCGACCCTCAAAGCATTAGTGGCGGTGAGAAATGGAAGCAAATCAACATTACGAACAAAATATTAGCAGTGAACACTGACGACAAAACAAAATGGAGAACAGCTTCAAACAGAGCTTCATTGGGAGGCAGCAGAACAGGATAGTAGTGTAGTGCCGCTGAACACGGGGTTCGCGGGTTCAAACCTTGACGAGAATATAAATTCCACAACATGACTTCCTACCTCCGGAAGGCATAACTTCTGAAGTGGAAGGTGTCTTTGCTGTTACGGACAAGACAACTCAAGGAACAGTATACTTCAACGGGTCAATGATCATTGCGCAAGAGTGTATTGAAGTGAATGTAATAACTGAAGTAAATAATAAGCGTAAATAGTAAATGTAATTAATAAATGCAAATTTAAATGTAAATTCTAAAAGTAAATCAATGTAAACAGCAAATGTAATTAATAAATGCAAATTTAAATGTAAATTCTGAAAGTAAATAAATGTAAATAGCAAATGTAATTAGTAAATGCAAATTTAAATGTAAATTCTAAAAGTAAATCAATGTAAACAGCAAATGTAATTAATAAATGCAAATTTAAATGTAAATTCTGAAAGTAAATAAATGTAAATAGCAAATGTAATTAATAAATGCAAATTTAAATGTAAATTCTAAAAGTAAATAAATGTAAATAGCAAACGTAATTGATAAATACAAATTTAAATGTAAATTCTAAAAGTAAATAAATGTAAATACCAAATATAATCAGTAAATGCAAATTTAAATGTAAATTCTAAAAGTAAATAAATGTAAATAGCAAACGTAATTGATAAATACAAATTTAAATGTAAATTCTAAAAGTAAATAAATGTAAATAGCGAATGTAATTGATAAATGAAAATTTAAATGTAAATTCTAGAAGTAAATAAATGTAAATTGCAAATGTAATTAGTAAATGAAAATTTGAATTTAATTCTAAAAATAAATAAATTTAAATAGCAAATGTAATTAATAAATGCAAATTTAAATGTAAATTCTAAAAGTAAATAAATGTAAATAGCAAATGTAATTAATAAATGCAAATGTAAATGACAATTCTAAAAGTAAATAAATGTAAATAGCAAATGTAATTAATAAATGCAAATTTAAATGTGAATAATAAAAGTAAATAAATGTAAATAGCAAATGTAATTAATAAATGCAAATTTAAATGTAAATTCTAAAAGTAAATAAATGTAAATACCAAATGTAATTAATAAATGCAAATTTAAATGTAAATTCTAAAAGTAAATAAATGTAAATACCAAATGTAATCAGTAAATGCAAATTTAAATGTAAATTCTAAAAGTAAATAAATGTAAATAGCAAATGCAATTAATAAATGCAAATTTAAATGACAATTCCAAAAGTAAATAAATGTAAATACCTAATGTAATTAATAAATGCAAACTTAAATTTGAATATTAAAAGTAAATCCTAATAAATGCAAATATTAAAGATAAGTGGCCGTCATTTCAATCACCTGTTTTGAGATGGAATTTAGTGGGTTGTTAAGTCAGGTTAGGAAATAATGATAATGATTTAACAATGTAAATAAATTAAGGATAGCGAGGAAACAATTTCTGTTAAGGGTGAGTTGATCTAATTCAGTATATTCTTGCAAAATGTATTGCTAACTGTATTCATGGTGATAATTCTCCTTTGTACCAGATTTCATAGATCTACACTAAAAGTATGTAGTAATGTAATGAACCAGATAATGGAATTAACCCTTAACAAAATTATGACATTCATAGTTTTTACCGACGTAAATAATAAGTGTAAATAAATGTAAGTAATGGTTTTAAGCAAATGTAAATTTTGTAAATAATAATGTAAGTCATTTTACAGTGTATGGGAAATGGTCACAGCGAGACATGTTTAAGCTCGTATCTCCATTATCTGACATCGCAGATCCTAAGTTGTAATAATTATCATAATGTTCTGAAGAGCATTCCGTATTTCCTGTTTAATTTTGCACGATTTTACTGAATCACCCTGTATAAATTAGTACTTACAATCCCTTCACAATGAAATTACATTTTATCTGTAAGCTTTGTTCTTAAGATACAGATGGCCGGTTTTTCCAAGTATTGCTAGAAAATTTAACGACTGTTAAACTCTAAACAGTTTGTTAATTAATAAAATTGTATGTTTTCAACACCAGTTTGGTTTAACAGATTGTTAATTTTAAATGTAGGATTTTGGGCAGTTAACTCGTTTAACAGTTAGTTAAATATGGCCGATGTCTCCACAGCTTTCGAACAGAAGTTGCGAAATTAATATTTTGTGTCTCTCTGTAGGGAATGTTTAGCATATGACTGGTAATATAACATTTAAAAAATACTTTGGACTTTTTAAATACATCAGTGCTATTTTATTTCTTTCGTATTTCGTATCCATAATAGAAATGAGGAAATATAACCTTACTTTGTAATTATTATTCAGCACGTCACCTACAACTTTCATTTGTCAACTGTTTGTTTGTGGAGCGTGGCCTACTATAACAGGTTGTCATTTTATGCAAGTTTCATGACTCACTCTATAATGTAGAATTTAAAGATTAATTTTAGCCGATCAAAAATTGTCTTACATGTTTAGATTCATTACCAACTGCTGTTGAGTAGTTAAAATAGTGCTAACAGACGTTATAGTTAAGTGTTGGTTATCTTAAACAAAATTATGTTGAACAAAATATGGAAAATAGCCTACATTAACAAAGCGTTAAAAATAAACAGACTGTTAATTTAACATTCGTTAAGCAAAATTAAACATTACTTGGAAAAACTGGCCAAAAGTGTAACAAAAGTTTTTGTAACAGTATGTTAAAATTATTGTCTTGTTTAGTTTCCATTTTCTCAGGAACCATGACCAAATTTTTGCGTAGGAGTTGGTACTACTTGATTGTGGTGTGATGCAATCCTTTATTAATAATTTGGCTGAAAATGTGATATTTACCATCAAATATTTGAAAAAAAAAAAAAAAAAAACTAAAATTTTCACTGTACCAGAAACTTTTGTTACATTCTGTAGTTGCTATTCTTGTGGATGTTTCAACTATGAGTTCGATAATAAAATTGTGTTTCCAAGAATATATATTTCACCTGCAAATTTAGTTTTCCAAACAGTTGCTGTTGTCTACACAAAGTGCAATCAAGCACACACAGTACCGTTGTGACGACGTAACATTTTATCCGTAAATTTTGTTCTGAAGTTGTCAGATGGAACAAACGTCCAGTTGGAAAAGAAAAGATGTGCCGTATGTGATGCCGCACTGACTCATAACTCTCTGCTACGTGAGCGGCGCACGTTCCGCGGCCAGCAGTTCTGCACTCCGAGAGGAGCGCCGCACAGTCTGTCTCTCTCTAACCTCAACCCCTTTTCAGTCAGTACCGTATTCACTCACACTCGTTCCAATTTCGAAAATTGCCTACGTCCTTTCATCTTGCACCCCCTGAACCTCCCCACCCCACTTCTTCCATACACCGGCACTACGAACGAATCATTGTAAGACTCCACGGCGTGCAGAATGGGTCTCACAGGGTGAGTAAACATTTACTTTCTTCTCTGGAGGAAACACTATGCTGCTCTTCTTTAAAGAATTTCCATTTTTCAGGTTTCCGCAGCGTTTTGGGTGATGGCGGTTACTTCCCTCAGCACTGGATCGTCTTCTCAAAGAGAATGCTGGAGTAAGGATCAAATATTCATTTTCAGCTCACATCCATCCATCAGCCTGCTCACAATATGCCATTCGACAGTACACCGCCACTCCATTCCATTCCAATTGATCCACTAACATTACCCACTCAACTCAATTTCTTCTCATCACAATTATATTATCCATTCTATTCCAATTGATCCACTAACATTACCCACTCAACTCAATTTCTTCTCATCACAATTATATTATCCATTTCAGTCCAATTGATCCACTAACATTACCCACTCAACTCAATTTATTCTCATCACAATTATATTATCCATTCCATTCCAATTGATCCACTAACATTACCCACTCAGCTCAATTTCTTCTCATCACAATTATATTATCCATTCCATTCCAATTGATCCACTAACATTACCCACTCAACTCAATTTCTTCTCATCACAATTATATTATCCATTCCATTCCAATTGACCCACTGACATTACCCACTCACCTCAATTTCTTCTCATCACAATTATATTATCCATTCCATTCCAATTGATCCACTAACATTACCCACTCAGCTCAATTTCTTCTCATCACAATTATATTATCCATTCCATTCCAATTGATCCACTAACATTACCCACTCAACTCAATTTATTCTCATCACAATTATATTATCCATTCCATTCCAATTGATCCACTAACATTATCCACTCAACTCAATTTCTTCTCATCACAATTATATTATCCATTCCATTCCAATTCGACCACTCCACCTCATTCTATTCCAATCAAATTCATCCAATCCATTACCTACATCCACTCCATATACTCCACGCATTTCTTTCTGTTGCACTCATAACTTTCCGATGCATCCACTTCATTCCATTCCAACCACTCCAATTCAATCCAATGCACCTAATCCATTCAGTTCCATTCCTTTGATCCAATCCACTTCAATTTATTCCATATACTTAAATTAATTTCATCGAATGACCTCCAATCTATTTCGTACACTTAATTCCATTTCATTTCATCTAACCCATTTCAAAAAATTTCACCCACTGCATGCCATTTCTTTTCATCCAACTAATTTCAATCTATTTCATTTACTCCATTTCATCGAATTCAATTCAATATATTTCATGCAGTGAATTTCATACAATTTCATCCAATACACTTCAATGTATTTCACAAACTTCACTTCAATTGGTTTCAATCTAATATATCTACTAAATTCCATGTAATTCCATCCTATCCATTTCAATCTATTTCACATACTCCATCCCATTCAATTCATTTCGATCTATCACATCCACTATATTCTATTTCATCCCATCAAATCCATTTCAATCTATTTCATTTAGGCCTACTTCATTTCATTTAATTCAGTTCATCTTAATGTATTTCTCACACTAGGTTCAATATAGTTCCATCCAATCAATTTATTTCAGCTACTCCATTTCTTTTCATTCAATCTACTTCAGTATACGGCATGCGCCAAAACATACAGCTGAAACTCGCACTGATCCAGCGCATGTATGTATCGTATCCATGGTGAAGTTTGTTTATCTCAACTCATTGTTGTATTATTGATATGTAATATACTGAAGATTTGCTAAAATAGTTCTCACAACAGAGGAGAAAGCGTTCATTTTCGAGCATCATTTCCGGTCATACGGAGTGGACCGAGATTGCGCCATGTTAAAGAGCAGCACCAGAAGCGATTTAACAATGCGGCACCGAATAACACAACATTGTTAGCTGTCGTCGAGAAGTTCCGTCGTACGAGACCAGTCTTATGTCGCCTTGCACGTTATAATGACTTATCTTGATTTTCAGAGTATGTTTGTAATTTCAGTATTCCGTATGACCGGAAATAAAGCTCCACAATAAACACCTTCTCCTCTGTTGTGAGAACCATAATTGCGGAAATCAACACAAAACTGAATTCACTATAATATGTCAAACTATTGTATACAATAAATAAATATTTGGTTGCTAGGGAAACGTGGACAGCAGATGAGGGATAATTTCGGTATTGCTTGTTTTGGCGCGTACTGTATGTCATATACTACGTTTCATTCCATTTCATATACTGGAATTCATATCATTTCATCTAATCCATTTCAATATATTTCATACTCTCCATTTAATGCATTCTTTATGTACTTTACAATTCATTTTTATATTTTCAGATATGTCTAGTAATATAATAAAATAAATATATATAAATTTCAATCATAAGACACATCTGCTTGCTTTTTTTTTGACACATCTGTTTGCAAATTTTTATTTGCTATATGAATATGGAATAAATTAACGTTTTCGCCTTATTGGGCATCATCAGATATAATAAAATATGTAATCTGAACCTTGATCAAATTGAGTAAATAACAAATGAGCAATGTATTATACATGGTGTTGGATCTTCATGAGCTTTATGTATAAAACTATAATTAAAATTGGAGGATAATTGATTTCAATGTGATGCAAACTTTTGAAATTGAAATTGAAAATTGATTGTGTATACATATAACTTATGTTACAGTATAAATACAAATTAATCAATTAGAATTGTACGAAATATCAGTAATGTTAAAATAAATTGTGAATAAAAATGAATAAAATGAATATATGAGCTTAAAATGAATTAATTAAAATTCACAATATTCGAAGAATAAAATGTCTTGAGGTACTGTATACAATATTGATGTTGTGTAGTGACTGATGGATCTTATGTTGTCGATTGGTTGCAATTATACATGTAGAATTTCAATCGTGTACTGAAAAACAAAGGTGGGGAGAATCAGAGTTTTAATTCATAATAGTTATACTTGATCTAAGCAATAATTAATAATCAAAATAGAGAGGATGTAAAGTTAGTTATTTTACAGATGTCTTATGATTGAAATTTATATATATTTATTTATTTTATTTATGTACTTTGTATAGATATAAAGTACATGTAATACTTTTCCATTAATCACGTAAATTCCGTTCTAAGGATTCTCTCGTAGTCAACCGAGCGAAAGTGAAAAAAAAAAAAAAAAGACTTTGGAGGAAAAAGTGATCGACAGAAGGGAAATTCATAATACATGGACTAGACTCTACATAATATTATATGTAGGCCTACTTTGAAGTTGCATATTTTAAAACTAAGTCAATTCTTTGCTGGACGTCGTAACTTTTGAGCTGCATGCAATGTTGCCAACCGTGGCGATGCACTGACAGGCAGGAAGTGTGAAAGATGACGCTGCACTCTAATGAATTTGCGTTGCTTTCGCTCTGTCGCGGGATTAAAACGATCGAAGCTGTGAGCAAGCAAACAATGTAAACATTACTTCTCTTTTTTCATCTGTACTCGTACCCTTTATAACCCCCCCACATCGTTTTCTAGTATGAGCGGAGACAAGCGGAATTGTCTGGATTACTTCGCTTTAAATCGGATTAACGAGAAGTGAAGTTCGGAAAAGGGGAGGCGCGGAGGGGAGGGGAGGCCGAAGGGAAAAAGCCACGTGTCTGCGAAAAAAAAAAAGAGGAGGGGTAGATGGAAATGTTGCAGATAGTTTGGTGGATGGATAGACACTACCGCTCCGCTGTCACAGCACGGGAGGAATTAGGTTCCGATATCAATCACTCTAATATCGTCCTCACCGCTCCGGTGATCATCGACTTCGCACTAGGTCCGAAGTACGCGGCTTCGAACACTGTGTAATCCACTCCCAACTTGGCGAAGTCACATCCTATTAGTGATGATTAGCCTGAACGTTTGCTGATGTCAGTGACAGCTATTCTCTTCACTCGATCAGCAGTGACGGAGTATCGAGAGTGACAGCAGTGGCGGATTTAGGCCAAGAGAACCTAGGTAGTTGCCTAGGGCGGCAATTTCCAGGGGGCGGCATTTTTTCTCTCTTTTTCTCTTCCTTTTCTTTTTTTAATTTTCATTATACAATGGAATTTGTTTTTAAAAACACTAAACTTGTTATTTTATATACATTATTTTAATGTACCGAAGTACATATGATATTTCCATGCAGATATTCTGCGTCATCATACGATGAAAGAGTAATGGAATGGAGAAAAATTCTCTCCGGCTCCGGGATTTGAACCCGGGTCTTCAGCTCTACGTGCTGATGCTTTATCCACTAAGCCACACCGGATACAACCCCGGCGTCGGATAGAATGTACTTCGGTACATTAAAATAATATATATGATATGCGTAAATCACTTCGTGATTTAAGACGGCGCTTATTCCTTCGGATCCCGGCCAACTAGTCACTCATAACGAGTGCACTTCAGCACATGTGTGGACTTCGGTCCTATGTTCATAGACGTCTATGACGTAGTGCAGAGGGCGGCCACTAGAGGGAACCCAAGAGTTGGAGCTTAATCTGAGATGATTCTGTCCGACGCCGGGGTGGTATCCGGTGTGGCTTAGTGGATAAAGCATCAGCACGTAGAGCTGAAGACCCGGGTTCAAATCCCGGCGCCGGAGAGAATTTTTCTCCGTTCCATTACTCTTTCATCGTATGATGACGGAGAATATCTGCATGGAAATATCATATGTACTTCGGCACATTAAAATAATATATATGATATGCGTAAATCACTTCGTGATTTAAGACGGCGCTTATTCCTTCGGATCCCGGCCAACTAGTCACTCATAACGAGTGCACCTCAGCACATGTGTGGACTTCGGTCCTACGTTCATAGACATCTATGACGTAGTGCAGAGGGCGGCCACTAGAGGGAACCCAAGAGTTGGAGCTTAATCTGAGACGATTCTATCCGACGCCGGGGTTGTATCCGGTGTGACTTAGTGGATAAAGCATCAGCACGTAGAGCTGAAGACCCGGGTTCAAATCCCGGCGCCGGAGAGAATTTTTCTCCGTTCCATTACTCTTTCATCGTACTAGACTTGTTGTTTTCTGAAGTTTGTTCTCGAAAACCTTGTGGAAGTCGGATATTGTTTTGCTATCGCATTGTCGTGGTCGTGGCGAGAGTAAAAGGGAAGTGCGCAGCTGCATAATTATATTCAGGCTTCGGTCCTGGGCACAGAAACGCATGAAGTTCAGAACGCACGGACGATAGATCTTAAATGTTATGTTTTATTTAACGACGCTCGCAACTGCAGAGGTTATATCAGCGTAAGATGCATGTACAGTATTTTGATTCCAGTAATTCATTGTTTTCTGAAATGTAACATTTCATTTAAACTAAACATGACCTGTATAATAGCTGCTCATAAACTGTTTGTGGGAGTTAGGGAGGGGAGTCGGATAATTTTAGTACTGCCTAAGGGCGGCACTATACCTACATCCGACCCTGGGTGATAGATATTTTTGGAGAAAAGATATGCACTACTTTTAGTTGATTCTCTTTTATTTTTCTTTCTTCATTTCTTTTCCTCCCTTTAATTAATTTTACTTTCGCTTTTTATTTCAAAGAATATTAATCTCACTTCAAAATCGAAATAATGTTTTAAAATGAGAAATATCAATAATAAATAGTCCTGAATCGAAGTACATCTTTAGTGAATATTACACAACCGATCTGGTCAATTTGATACTCAGGGAAATTAAAACGCTTCAATATTCACAAATCAAGTAGACTTAATTTCCTTTCGAAAACAGATGAATCATCCTAACGTTACCGCGCAGTACCCATGGCAACCATGCAACATTCTGCAGACAAATGCGAATCGTGTCAATTCCATTCCATTTTGTACGCGAAGGTGAAAGATACGGGTAAAATAATACTTGTGTGTGTACTTCAAAAGGGTACACGGCAGGGAGCTACATTAAACGACATTTAAATAGCCTAGCCTACTTCTGCAAAGTATATTAATAAATTAACTTACATTATAACTTATAAGTTTTGGTTTTATGTCAAATACTAACATTAACTGCCAAATCGTTCTGAATTCCAAGCCACAATTATAAAATTATTTATGAAAGACTGATCACTGATACTATGTGGTCCATTCGATCCTAGGACATACCATGCAAAAAAGTATGTTTTTCAACCATGATGTCTCAAAAGTTAAAAATATTGTAGTAGGTTATTCTGTATGTTCTAAATATGAATTTCAAGTAATATTATATTTATATCCTTCATAGTTTGACAGCAATCAGCATTTAAAATATTGGTTTAACAAAAAACACGGTTTCATTCATTGAAGTTTTCTTACTATGTAAAGGAAGATGGAAAAATCATTTCAATGCAATTCGAAAAAGGAGAGCCTTGTTTATAAATGCCCTTAAAATGAAAGAAACATATAATTTTTTAAATAGTTACTCAGCATAAAATAATTTAAAAAAATATAGAACACAAAATGCGCCTCATTTCTACAGACGAAAAAAACATGTGTTTAATTCTTTAGGGTATTGTGACAGCGACGTGAGATTCGAACTCACGACCAGCGTCCCGCGAGAGAGCATATCGCGCGGGCTTCACGGAGCACTGTGGGACGGCGCGCGGCGGAGAGAAGAGAGGGGAAAGGGCCCACGCGACGAGGGGAGAGTGCACGCGCAAATGCTGCGTGCGGAGTAGGGGGGACGGACCCTCCCGAATCTTCCAGAAGCCTGTCGAAGTGGAAAAATCGCGAATTCGAAGTCTCTCGGTTACGTTGCTGTGGTTATAAATTACGGACGCGAAGGAGTGTGTGTGTCATTCATGATTAGTTCAGTCAGTAAGCCAGTGAACAGAGCAAGCCAGTCTTGTGTACCGGAGTTCGACTTGAGTGTGCGTCCGCAACTGCGTCAGCATCCGAAGACCTGAGTTCGAGTGCAGTGGACCGCAGTTAGAGGGACCTGAGTTCGAGTACAGTGAACTGTCTCTGAAGGTCTGTGGTTCGAGATACTGTGAACTCGAGTGACTGAGATAGAAGAACTGTGAACTGAGAACTGATAGTTCTGATTTGTAAATACTGCTTTGTAAATATTAGTTAAGATTAACAGTTCATTGTTGTTCGTAATAGTCCAAGTAAATTGTCATTGCCGTCAGTGGAGTGCTATAACGAATCCTGTGTTGAGTGAAAAACCTATTGTTGACGAGAGCGTTTAAAGTGAATTGTAGAAAGGAATTATTGTTGGAAGAATAAAATCCTATTGTTGAGTTGAAATAAATTCACTGTGAAAATTTCAGAATGTAGACTTATATATCATGTCAGTTTTTAATAAAAATAACTCACCGGAACAAAGGAGCTCAGCAGCTAGGCTCTCCCGTCGTACAGAATGTTGCGCGATCAAGGTCAGGGAGACGGACGTTTGAGATTACTCACCGTTACGACCGCCACACATAGCAAGCGATTTTCCGACGCGTCGGAATAAAGATTAATAATTTTATTAATTTAATTATTCATCGGTTTTTTGAGATTATATCATAAAACTTGGGAGATGGATTAGAAATAAGATTTTCTTTAATACGAATTAAATTCACATGAATTTAACTTGTTGCATTCCAATATAAAAGTATTTCTTTTTTTTCAATGAGGTGTTTTTATGAGCATACCTTAATATTATTCGGATTAGTCTTTAAGGTATTAAAATATGGTTATTCAGGTTTGCAATGGCGTCTGTTTAGTTTCGATGTCACTTCATACAGGGAGTCTAGAATATTTTAAATGATGTATAACATGTAACTGCCACCCATTTTTCAGTCATCTATATGACTAAAATGTTAATGATATGGCGGTCATAATTGCAGTTGAATTTATTTTCATAATAACATTATTATATTAAAAGTCCAAAAAATTCATAACATCGCTGGCATGTTCTTAAAATTTTGTATGGAATGATCCTCCTACCATATAACTCCATGTGATTTTTACTTGTGGCATAGTATGAAAGATAAAGGGTACGAAACAAATCCTCAAACATTGAAGGAATTGAAAGATAATATCCGGTGCCAGATTGAAAGCAATATGAAATGAAATACGATTTATTATTTATAAAATGAAATACAGAAAATATTCTCAAGAGTCCATTTTTTCTTACATATTTGCAAAAATAATTTGTGTAGTTCCTTTTTAAACACAGAATCATTCATTAATTTTAGGTGAGTGTAGGCCTAATAATTTAAGTGAAGATTAATTTTTTGATCCTATATATTATATGTTATGGTAACGATTATTAGAGGAGAAAAATTCGCTCCGGCGCCGGGATCGAATCCGGGTCCCTGGTTTTACGTATCAAGTGCTCTAACCACTGAGCTACGCCGAAGTTCAATCCACAGCACCGGATCGAATCCTTCTCCTCTAGTGTTTTTCCCTTTGTGGCCTGACTCCAATTTCAACATATATATTATTAAGGGCCGATTGTATAAACCATTTAATCTTATATCAGAGGTAAAATTGATCCTCGTTCTAGCTAAACTTGGAATTTAGTGTTGTATAAAGTCTAATCTCAGATTAATTTGTCTCAAACTAAAGTCAACTTTGACTGAAGAAATTTCTCCGATTAAGTTAGATGATCCAAGTTCAGTTATTTCTTTTCTGTTTGAAATATACGAGCTGTAGATTGTGCAAAAAAGAATAACCATTATTATTAATATTAATAGATATGGTAGGTACATTTATATATACGATATTTTTTTTTTCAATGTATTGCCTTAATACACAAACATTCTTATATTTTATAAGGCTTTATCTTGTTCAGCAGTACCGAATAACATAACCTATAATCATATTGTGTTTATATCAACCATTAATTATTAATGGATGTGATAGGTACATTCATAAATTTTCAATTAATTGTATTACTAAATGAAAATTGTCGTTTTATAAAGTTTTGTTATGTTTAGCAGTATCAAACACCATAACATGATAACAACTTGGAGAACGGTCAATCTTCTTCTTATTGTCCGCCATTATTTAAAATGCACAAAACAAACCAGTGTCTCCAACAGAGTGTACGGAAAGTCGCCAAAGAGTAGTTGTAAAGTCGCTAGATTTCTCATTATCAACAAAGAAAGATTAAATTTTGTCACTCTGGGCTGCTAAAAAGATCGCTGAATCCCTATTTAAGCAATGTAAAAGTTAAAAGAAATTGTCGTTGAAAAAGAGTTAAAGTCGTTAAATTGGCAACACTGAACAAATCTGTACAACATGGCCCGTGCATCACATACTTCACCTGTTTATGCGATGTTGCCAAATCCTTTTCACGTGAACTTAGATTGCATTTGAACCAAGGTAATTTGATCGCAGAAAAGTTTTATACAATAGAAGAAGTGTCTGAACTCGGTTCACTTTCCGATTTTCGATCAAAGTTAATCTTTAGTCAGGGAGTTTTATACAATTGGGCCTAAGTCAACTGCCATTATACAAGGAGCGCACACAACTGAGTGACTTGGTGGCCGGGATTCCACAGTAATATGCACTGTTGAGCGATGAATCTAAGTAAAGATTAATTTTTGGTCCCACAGAATATATCTGTTATGGTAAAAATGATTATTAAAAATTGTACAGTTTAGGCCGAAATTAGAGTTATGCCTGAGACCAGATTCGGTATTACACTTAGGTTAAATTAGTGGGCGATAAATAACTTACCTTCTTGTACAATTAGCATGATAATTTCACAAATATTCAATTCTATTTTTGTGGAAATATTCTAAAAATATACATTCCTAATTCTTTATGGTGTCTAAAACTTTTGAAATGAGTTGAATACGAGATTGTATTTGGAGAGATACTAAGTAGTGAATTGCAAAAGTATTAGTAGAATAAGGTCTAAATAACTTACGGATGTGAGATTTGGAATGTAATTATATATTTTAGAAAAATATTAATATTTATGGAAATGAAGTATTTAGATTTCAAAAAGGCATATGACTCGGTTAAGAGGGAAGTATTATATGATATTCTTATTGAATTTGGTATTCCCAAGAAACTAGTTCGATTAATTAAAATGTGTCTCAGTGAAACATACAGCAGAGTCGGTATAGGTCAGTTTCTATCTGATGCTTTTCCAATTCACTGCGGGCTAAAGCAGGGAGATGCACTATCACCTTTACTTTTTAACTTCGCTCTAGAATATGCCAGTAGGAAAGTTCAGGATAACAGACAGGGTTTGGAATTGAACGGGTTACATCAGCTTCTTGTCTATGCGGATGACGTGAATATATTAGGAGAAAATACACAAGCGATTAGGGAAAACACGGAAATTTTACTTGAAGCAAGTAAAGCGATCGGTTTGGAAGTAAATCCCGAAAAGACAAAGTACATGATTATGTCTCGTGACCAGAATATTGTACGAAATGGAAATATAAGAATTGGAGATTTATCCTTCGAAGAGGTGGAAAAAATTGAAATATCATGGAGCAACAGTAACAGATATAAATGACACTCGGGAGGAAATTAAACGCAGAATAAATATGGGAAATGCGTGTTATTATTCGGTTGAGAAGATCTTATCATCCAGTCTGCTGTCCAAAAATCTGAAAGTTAGAATTTATAAAACAGTTATATTACCGGTTGTTCTGTATGATTGTGAAACTTGGACTCTCACGCTGAGAGAGGAACATAGGTTAAGGGTGTTTGAGAATAAGGTGCTTAGGAAAATATTTGGGGCTAAGCGGGATGAAGTTACAGGAGAATGGAGAAAGTTACACAACACAGAACTGCACGCATTGTATTCTTCACCTGACATAATTAGGAACATTAAATCCAGACGTTTGAGATGGGCAGGGCATGTAGCACGTATGGGCGTATCCAGAAATGGATATAGAGTGTTAGTTGGGAGACCGGAGGGAAAAAGACCTTTAGGGAGGCCGAGACGTAGATGGGAGGATAATATTAAAATGGATTTGAGGGAGCTGGGGTATGATGATAGAGACTGGATTAATCTTGCACAGGATAGGACCGCTGGCGGACTTATGTGAGGGCGGCAATGAACCTTCGTGTTCCTTAAAAGCCATTTGTAATAAGTAAGTAAGAAGTATTTAATAAGAAGCGTCGTAAATTCAGGCTGAGGTACGAACGTTGCAAATACAGTCCTTCAGAGAATTTTATCGATGACAACACCAATGGGTCACAAAAGGAGGAAACGAGATGGCCAAAGCAACTTTATGTATGGAAACCGACGAGCAGTCCTAAAAACATGGCAATAGTACATCTTGGGAGAACTGAAGAACAGAAACTTCATAATCGAGAATGCAACTAACAGGCTGTTTCGGAGACTTGACATAGGAAGGCGACACTAGCTGTAGGCTATTACATACTATCATATACATGGATGGGCAACTCGTGCTCCCAAAGTGCTAAAAAACCTTGAAAGAGATAAAGGCAGACGGAGCCAGCCGCAGCAGTTACAAGTTGTTTGTAGTTTCGCTGCAAAAGCCACGGTGCGCTCTGGCGGCTCATACAGGTGGTCGTGATATCTATTCCATGATTTGAATTTCAGAATGACGCATGGTACAATAATTATAGTAATTTTAGACAGACTATACCTGAACACATAACAAAATTATATTAGTTCCTAGCTTTGTAAATTAGTTTAGTACTGGAAACACAAACTGAATACAACCTTTTCAAGATACAACAAATATAGCTGCTACACTTAATTATTACACTATCTGTTAATATTTCTTATTATATGTCTTATTTGAAACGTAGAACGCTAGAATTTACAAGTCTTTAGCCTATACATTAAAGAGTATTCCTCTGTTCTCAGAAATGTAATAGTCTGTATTCGCAAACAATAACAAATTCAAGGAAGTATTTTTTACATGTCACGGCAGATGAAATAAGCTTACTTCTGAGCTCTTTCTTTACTTTGAGAGCTTTTACATTCTTTCTTGTATTAAACTCTGCCTCAAGCACATGCAGTATATATGGAAGCAAAGAGTATATTTGGAAATTCTGACTTAGGCAACATTACGAACAGTTCGATTCTTGATTTTGCTGGAATCTGAGTGGCGTGCTGTTCTGTAGATTTATTAATTTAAGCTATAAATTTTCACGATTTTCTGTGGGCGTAAGCCAATAAGATTTCAGAAAAATTTCGATTCCTTGTCAATTGTCACTGTTTCTCCAAACTTAGCAGTGAATTTTGCTGTAGATCTTGAAGTAGGGTCTTATGTTTGATAAGAAGATTTTCTTATCACTCTTCAAGATAATTTATAGTCAAAGAAAGTGAAGTTGTCTATGTTCTACAATCTACATGATACTACCATATTTCAAATTTATCCATAAATGTTCTTAGCTAGTCGATTATATGTCGTGCAATTCTGTAACTCGCACGCACAACGTGCTAATGATATTTGATATCAGCCTGACCTTGTTGATATCTCATTTTTGCCTTTAGCTGTTCTAAAGCAGATGCAGACAGTATTTCTTTACTAAAACCTTCACTGTTTATTTGTAACATAAAATGTCATGCGTAAGAAAGTGTAATAGAATACAAGCTTTATCCCTCTTCTTAAAAAATTCTCTTTTTATCGTAACTAAAGGGAAATGATCTGGGAATTATATTGTTTTTCACTTAAAACGAGTCGCCACTTACTGCAGACGCAATCGAACTTGTGTCTTGAAAGAACCGCACACAGACAGTACAGCTAGTACAGAGTCCGTTCTACCTGCACTGAGATTGTGTTGACACTTTGAGAGCACGAGTTGCCCACCCATGGTCATATACTATAACCTGTGCTTTTCTGAGTGTAGGATATAGTGATTTAACATTGCAATAACAAACGTATATACAAAAATAATGAACAGGGAACGGATTTATATGGACTAAAAATATATGAAATATGTAAATATATATGTAGTTATTTTTACCAAAATATGGAATTAAATATGGATTTTTACCAAAATATGGAATTAAATATGGACTTAAAATTATAAAAATGACTATGTACGTTAAATATTGGTACATTTTAATCAAACTAAACAAAAATATAATGGACGTACCTTATCTTCCAATGTAGTTTCAACAAAACACAATTTTTATTGTCTGTTACCATAACAATAGGTTACAAACATTTCTTTCAAGTGCTGAAAAGTGAATCTTCTTCTATTGTCTCTGAGGATAGATTTATACTGACTAAAAGAGCGTTCGACGTCACAAGAAGTAACTGGTACATAATTCAATTTCACAATGTCTGCTGGGGATAAGTCCAAGTTAATCTTCACTGTTGATTCACCACTCATCACAGCAACAACCTTTTGTAGTTCTTCATATCCAGGGTTTTTGAAAGTACAGTGTCCACCTTAGCTCTTACTGCATCTGCAACTTTACCTCTACCACGATTCAGTTGTTCCACAGTACTATTTATAATTTCAAAACTTTCAGATAGTGAAAGGTGCCTATTTTGGAGACTTTTGAGCGTTTTTATGATGCATGAAAATGTATGCTGAATGTGAGCTAAGTCATTCTTCACACTTATGTCACAGGTAACTGTTTTCGCAGTATCAATTGAGACTGCATCTTCAGAGTCCAATGCAAGGAGAACATTGTTAATAGAGTCTATATGTTCGGCATAATATTCAACTGCTTCTAGCCATGTACCCCATCTAGTTAAAATTGGCTTTGGTGGCAATGGAATTTCAGGGTACATTTCTTTCAACACGTTAACTCTACTGGGAGCTTTGAGAAATACTTTTTCACTGATGAAATCAACAAATCTACTTTAGGAAATTGTCTCTGACCACTTCTGCCACACGATGAAATGCATGCGCCACACAAGTAAAATGAGTCAATTTAGGATATACAACAGATAATGCTTGTCCAGCTTTGACCATATAAGGGGCAGCATCGCTAATAAAGAATAACACATTATCGTACATAATACCCTTTGGCCACAGGATACCCATAGCTTCGTTGAACAGTTTAACTATAGTTTTGTTATTGCACTTTTCTAGAACATCACAATGTAAAAGAATTCGTTCAGAATATTGTTCACTTAACAAACCGATAACTACATTACCAACAAGTCTACCTTCTTTGTCGGGAGTCTCATCAATGGAAACCCAAATTGAACTATCTTTAATTTCATCTCTTATCTTCTGTATTGTCTCATCGTAGATGGATGGAGCATACGTCTTCCTAAGTGTTGACTCATCCGGGATTGTATGTTGAGTATATTTTTCAAGGAATTCCCTGAAGACCTTATTCTTTAGTTTGTAGAGAGGAATATCAGCAGAGATGAGAGAACGGCACAGGTCGATGTTAAACTCAGATCTTACATTCGATGTTGTTGGTTGTGTTAAAAACAATTGTCTCTGCTTGGAATTTAGTTGTTTGTTGGCCTGATGTTTACTAGTTGTAATGTGTTGTTGCACCAGGAACTTTTGTGTAGATGATACTGCACACTGACACAAATTACAAAATAATATTTTATTGTCAGTTGATAAACCATCTTCTTTAAATTATGAAATGTAACTTGTTAGTTTTGATTTTAAATTGACTGAATGACGTACTTTTGGCATATTTACCGTCTTTATAGTATGATTTACAAAACTGAACCTATGTGTACTCTGACTGGCATTTAACTGTTGAGCTGCACAACTGAAGTCTGTTAAAAATTTTAAATTAAATTAATACAGTTTTGTAACTTACTTTCCCATTGTTGATAGGACTGCTAATTTTCAAATAACTCTGATGTTAAAGGGATTACTGAACATGTGTTTAAATCTCTATTGTTGAAATGTATTTTTAAAAGTTAATGGAATTTTGTTTTGTTTTATTGTTAAACCTAATATAATATGGACTGTTTTATATGAAATATGGAAAATATATGGAAATTAACGAAAATATGTACTAAACTCTAAAATATGGAAAAATATGGAAAATAAAAGTAGGATTTTTCAACCCTACACATTGTGAAACATAAAGATAATGCAAAATATAAATTATATTAGCTTTATAAGTAAATATGTATTTACATATAAATCCTTTCCCTGAAATGAATAAGTAACTCAATCAGTGGGTCAAGTTGACTTAGTAACCATAAATCAGCGGTGGCGAAAATGTGATCGTGCGCCGAGCCACTGTGTAAGCTGCAACGTGCATAGCACCTATGGAGGGAGGCGGACACCCGAAGGGGAAGTAAAGCAACTGTCTGGCTTATTAACGGATTTCATTTTCTTATGTCAAGCACTTAAATATAATTTTATACAGTACAAGACTACAAACTAATGTTTAGTACGTGTAACGAAGAAAGAAATGAACAAAAAAAGAACAATTTCACAACCTAAAATTAACTGTCTTCAGAATGTCTCTGCGACAAAGTTTCAAAATCAGGGATTATGTCACTTACTGCCAGTCGTAGTTGATCACGAAGGTATTTGTCTGTCAGTCGTGATCTAAATTTGGTTTTTACTATTTTAATTGTTGAAAATAATTTTTCACAAACGTAAGTTGTAGCGAACATGGCTTCAACGGAGCAAGCGAAAGAACGAAGCTTCGGATATTTATTTTTTGGCAAAGATTTGAAAGTTCAACATTTGTCACGTCCTTACATCTAGCTTTCATTTGACAACACATAGTAAATCAGTGAGTCAAAATTGAAGAGCTAACCGCATTATTCGTACATCTGCTGAAAAAGGGTCGACATACAGAGATGAAGATGATGATGATGATCAGGGAAAGGATTTATATGTAAATACATATTTACTTATAAAGCTAATATAATTTATATTTTGCATTATCTTTATGTTTCACAATGTGTAGGGTTGAAAAATCCTACTTTTATTTTCCATATTTTTCCATATTTTAGAGTTTAGTACATATTTTCGTTAATTTCCATATATTTTCCATATTTCATATAAAACAGTCCATATTATATTAGGTTTAACAATAAAACAAAACAAAATTCCATTAACTTTTAAAAATACATTTCAACAATAGAGATTTAAACACATGTTCAGTAATCCCTTTAACATCAGAGTTATTTGAAAATTAGCAGTCCTATCAACAATGGGAAAGTAAGTTACAAAACTGTATTAATTTAATTTAAAATTTTTAACAGACTTCAGTTGTGCAGCTCAACAGTTAAATGCCAGTCAGAGTACACATAGGTTCAGTTTTGTAAATCATGCTATAAAGACGGTAAATATGCCAAAAGTACGTCATTCAGTCAATTTAAAATCAAAACTAACAAGTTACATTTCAGAATTTAAAGAAGATGGTTTATCAACTGACAATAAAATATTATTTTGTAATTTGTGTCAGTGTGCAGTATCATCTACACAAAAGTTCCTGGTGCAACAACACATTACAACTAGTAAACATCAGGCCAACAAACAACTAAATTCCAAGCAGAGACAATTGTTTTTAACACAACCAACAACATCGAATGTAAGATCTGAGTTTAACATCGACCTGTGCCGTTCTCTCATCTCTGCTGATATTCCTCTCTACAAACTAAAGAATAAGGTCTTCAGGGAATTCCTTGAAAAATATACTCAACATACAATCCCGGATGAGTCAACACTTAGGAAGACGTATGCTCCATCCATCTACGATGAGACAATACAGAAGATAAGAGATGAAATTAAAGATAGTTCAATTTGGGTTTCCATTGATGAGACTCCCGACAAAGAAGGTAGACTTGTTGGTAATGTAGTTATCGGTTTGTTAAGTGAACAATATTCTGAACGAATTCTTTTACATTGTGATGTTCTAGAAAAGTGCAATAACAAAACTATAGTTAAACTGTTCAACGAAGCTATGGGTATCCTGTGGCCAAAGGGTATTATGTACGATAATGTGTTATTCTTTATTAGCGATGCTGCCCTTATATGGTCAAAGCTGGACAAGCATTATCTGTTGTATATCCTAAATTGACTCATTTTACTTGTGTGGCGCATGCATTTCATCGTGTGGCAGAAGTGGTCAGAGACAATTTCCTAAAGTAGATTTGTTGATTTCATCAGTGAAAAAGTATTTCTCAAAGCTCCCAGTAGAGTTAACGTGTTGAAAGAAATGTACCCTGAAATTCCATTGCCACCAAAGCCAATTTTAACTAGATGGGGTACATGGCTAGAAGCAGTTGAATATTATGCCGAACATATAGACTCTATTAACAATGTTCTCCTTGCATTGGACTCTGAAGATGCAGTCTCAATTGATACTGCGAAAACAGTTACCTGTGACATAAGTGTGAAGAATGACTTAGCTCACATTCAGCATACATTTTCATGCATCATAAAAACGCTCAAAAGTCTCCAAAATAGGCACCTTTCACTATCTGAAAGTTTTGAAATTATAAATAGTACTGTGGAACAACTGAATCGTGGTAGAGGTAAAGTTGCAGATGCAGTAAGAGCTAAGGTGGACACTGTACTTTCAAAAACCCTGGATATGAAGAACTACAAAAGGTTGTTGCTGTGATGAGTGGTGAATCAACAGTGAAGATTAACTTGGACTTATCCCCAGCAGACATTGTGAAATTGAATTATGTACCAGTTACTTCTTGTGACGTCGAACGCTCTTTTAGTCAGTATAAATCTATCCTCAGAGACAATAGAAGAAGATTCACTTTTCAGCACTTGAAAGAAATGTTTGTAACCTATTGTTATGGTAACAGACAATAAAAATTGTGTTTTGTTGAAACTACATTGGAAGATAAGGTACGTCCATTATATTTTTTGTTTAGTTTGATTAAAATGTACCGATATTTAACGTACATAGTCATTTTTTATAATTTTAAGTCCATATTTAATTCCATATTTTGGTAAAAATCCATATTTAATTCCATATTTTGGTAAAAATAACTACATATATATTTACATATTTCATATATTTTTAGTCCATATAAATCCGTTCCCTGATGATGATGATGATGATGATGATGATGGTGGTGGTGATGATGATGATGATGATGATGATAATAACAGTAACACTTAACCTTTTAATGTTTCATCAGTAGCATGTAGTATAATGCCGTTTTATGTCATACAACCGTTTTCCTCGCAATACTTGTGAACAAATCAGCATTTAATATTCTCATCATACTGACAGCAAAAAAATGCGTCCTCCCATTCTACTTGGAACTTTCGTACATAGTTTCGAGAAAGACTTATGCCACTCGCAGGTCAGAGACAAATACAAATGGAAAGGAGTTCGACTCCAGTGAGTGAGAGGGTGGGGGTTGGCAGAGGTTAGAAGGAAGAGAAATGCACAGCTATCACTGCGAGCCGCAATGTCTCGCGAGTCACGTTTTCGCCACGATAAATGATGATCATTTGTCTAGAAACTGTCCAAGCCTGCTAATTTCTAAACATGGGCCAATTATTAAGATATTTTTTTCATTGTTTTAGACATAATTTAGACTTCTTATGGCAATGTTAAATCCGTATGTCATATACCCTGAAAAAGAAATGAATAGAGAGAAAAATTCAGGAATGAGTTTCCAGACACATAGATAGATATAAATTGGACAGACATATTAGGACAGACTAGATTACATTAGATTAGTTTAGATTACATTGGACAGAAATAGATAACATAGCTTTTATTGTTGTCGTAGGGAACATAAAATCGGAGGCCAAACCAAAAATGGGCTGGAGATCGCATTGATTATATCTGCCTACTTCAATTGTGAACTGGACTCGATTAGCCACGGGGACAGTGCAACACTTCACAAATTATGAACGAGCCATTGAATAGGACGGCTTTATTGCCATACCAGATGCACTTTTAGTTCTGTAACGCGTGTGTAGTCATAAATTTTACTGCTCTAATTTATAGTCCTGCTGCAGTCATTTTATTTCCGAGTATTAACTGTTCCTTTATTGAGTAAAACACGAAATTAAAATTGATTTTTCTCAAATTCGTTCTAATACCCATTATCTACAAGTGAAGAGTATGTATGTGTGTATGTATGTATATATATGTATATATATGTAATATGATTTAATTAAACATATGACTCGGTTAAGAGAGAAGTATTATATGATATTCTTATTGAATTTGGTATTCCCAAGAAACTAGTTCGATTAATTAAAATGTGTCTCAGTGAAACGTACAGCAGAGTTCGTATAGGTCAGTTTCTGTCAGATGCGTTTCCAATTCACTGTGGGCTAAAGCAGGGAGATGCACTATCACCTTTACTTTTTAACTTTGCTTTAGAGCAGTGGTTCCCAAACTTTTTCAGCCACGGAGCCCTTTTTGAAGCAAAAGTTTCTCGTGGAGCTCCAAGAAAAGTTTATTTTTTAGTTTTATCTGTCTATGTTCTATGAAGCATATTTCACACGATACATAAACGGAAGTATGAATATGTATGTGTGTATATATATATATATATAAAGGAAACAATAATAAAAAAATACTGAATATAATTTATTTAAATCTAAAAATGATATTAGCAAGTTGTTAAGACATTTAAAAAATGTTACAATGTTACATGTACACCCCAAGTTAATGTGAAGAATGTGCCTGTTTCTTGCGACAGAGTTTGTCAATGTCCGGTGTCATAGAAGTCAGTTGAAGACGTATATCGTCTTCTGTGTCCAAACAAGTTAGATATTTTGTTTTTGTAGCCATGTACCTTGAAAAGGTCTTTCACTGAGGTACACAGTACCAAAAGGCAGTGGGAGAAATTTAGCTTTTGAACTTAATATCAAAAGATCCTCCCCTAACTTAGCCCAAAATTTTAAATTATGCCTGACAATGGCTGTTCGAAACCATGTCTATAAGGACCTCATATCTGAATCAGTGAGGACTGCTGGTTTTGACATTAATGGAAATGAATCTACATTCCATTCATATTTCTTTAGAATCGATTCCTGAGTGTCCCTTGGAAAGTATGAATTCATATTTTGAAGCAAATTGTCAAGGTGGTCTTTCATTATTGCTATGAATGAGACATTCATTGTTATGCTATTTTCTTCTCTAAAGTTTGAAGTCAATGAGAAACGTAAGATCCTTACTGTCGACGCTTTCTATGTAGAACGCTATCTTTTTCTTCAGTGTGACAATTTCGTCATCAGCATCGAATATAGTCTTCCATTTACCTTGTATGTATGTGCTGAATTCATTTTTGAAAAATTTCTGCCAAGTAACATAATTTGTACAACCATTCCTGATCATTCAAATAATCTGCTAGCAAACTGTTCTGGTAATTCAGAAGTGAAGAAACTTATGTTCGAAGTTCATGTAATCGGGACAGCGCTTTACCACGCGACAACCATCGCACTTCTGTGTGCAATATTACTAACAATGACTTGTGTATACTACCCATATCTTCACACAGGATTTTAAGTAGCCTACACTGCGGAGATCGTGCCTTAACAAAGTTGATAATTTTGACGGAGTTGTCTAGTACCTGCTTTAATAACGCTTGCATTTTTTCCTTGCGAGGGCGTGTTGGTGTAGTACACAGTGACTACTTGTTCAGTTTTTAAAACTTCCTTGATCCTTGTAACAACGCCAGCAACAGGACATACCATGGCCTTTTCGCCATCTGTGCACACGTCAATGCAATTGTCCCACGGTATCGAGTTTTCAATGAAGAAAAACAATTTTCAGTACCGCTTGTTGTGGATGGCAATGGCTGCAGAACAAAATATTTCATGAAAGAACTTGAGAATTCATACCGCACAAACATCATTAACATAGCTAATCCGGCAACGCCCGTGGATTTGTCAATTTGTATCGAAAATTGCGTTTAACTGATACGGGAAATTATTATATTTTTACGTCTTTTCATATATTCTGGATTCGATTATGCACAATGTTATTTGATAAGGGCACGATGGAAATCAAGTTTGCAGTTTTCTCGTTCACCAGGCACTTCACTACCTTCACTAATAGTGGTTTCATAAGAGTTTCAGCAATTCAGCAAGGGTGAGGTTTACCAGCAAGAGCCTGGTCATGACTAACCAAGTACGACGTTTTCAGTGCTTTCTCGGTGTTTGTTTTTACACGAGGTAAAATTTTGTCTGAACTGCCTGGAGTTCGTCACTTTTTCTTTCGAAGTAGTCTGCAGTTTTATTTGTGATTTTTTGAATTGAGAAATGCCGTCTAAGCTTGGCAGGGAACATGGAACTATTGGGAAAAACTTTGTTCATATCACACACTGTGGACGTTAATAAGCAAACTCAGTGAATCCCATGTCCAAATATAAATCACAATATTTTCGTTTGTTACTTTCAATACCTCTACACTAGGCATCGTAGACTCAGAGACAGGATCATGTTCAACATATTCGCACTATCTTCTTTGAAAGTAAGGTTATAGCTGTTGTTATCTTCCTTTGACTGAGCACTGGTTGATGGCTAATGACTTTTAGGTCTTAGGGAGCCCGTCTTAAGTCACAGTTCAGGTTCAAGAAAGTTTAGCTAACACATCTGCTATCAATTAACATGCAGGTATACAGTATATATTTAGTTTTTGAGGTAACATAACAGTCAATAGATTGTAGATTCCACGTACCACGAATAACAAACGCTGCCTGCCCAGTATATAAACAATAAAATAAATTTCGAGAATCATTGAGAACTTGGCAAGCAAGAAAGATCGAGATAGTTCCAGTGACGAGTAGATCTAATATTAATGCTTCCATGTAGCAAGAAGAACGCAAACTACTTTCTCAGAAAGTATTTTTCGCTTGATGGAAGTAGTTTCCGTTTCCCCCGCTAGAGACTAGATGGAATTAGCAATTTTTGTCATCTTCATAATTTCCGCGGACGGAGCCCCTGAGAATCATTCGCGGAGGCTCCGCGGAGCACACTTTGGGAACCGCTGCTTTAGAGTATGCCATTAGAAAAGTCCAGGATAACAGACATGGTTTGGAATTGAACGAGTTATATCAGCTGCTTCTCTATGCGGATGACGTGAATATGTTAGGAGAAAATCAACAAACGATTAGGGAAAGTACGGGAATTTTACTTCAAACAACTAAAGAGATAGCTTTGAAAGTAAATCCCGAAAAGACAAAGTATATGATTGTCTCTCGTGACCAGAATATTGTACGAAATGAAAATATAAAAATTGCAAACTTATCCTTTGTAGAGGTGGAAAAATTCAAATACCTGGGAGCAACAGTAACAAATATAAATGATACTCGGGAGGAAATTAAACACAGAATAAATATGGGAAATGCCTGTTATTATTCGGTTGAAAAGCTTTTATCATCCAGTCTTCTGTCAAAAAATCTGAAAGTTAGAATTTATAAAACAGTCATATTACCGGTTGTTCTTTATGGTTGTGAAACTTGGACTCTCACTTTGAGAGAAGAACATAGGTTAAGGGTGTTTTAGAATAAGGTGCTTGGGAAAATATTTGGGGCTAAGAGGGATGAAGTTACAGGAGAATGGAGAAAGTTACACAACGCAGAACTGCACGCATTGTATTCTTCACCTGACATAATTAGGAACATTAAATCCAGACGTTTGAGATGGGCAGGGCATGTAGCACGTATGGGCGGATTCTGAAATGCATGTAGAGTATTAGTTGGGAGGCCGGAGGAAAAATACCTTTGGGGAAGCCGAGACGTAGATGGGAAGATAATATTAAAATGGATTTGAGGGAGGTGGGATATGATGGTAGAGACTGGATTAATCTTGCTTAGGATAGGGACCCATGGCGGGCTTATGTGAGGGCGGCAATGAACCTTCGGGTTCCTTAAAAGCGAGTAGCTCAAGTGAACAAGTTTAAATATTGAGGAAGTATTATGTCTTATATGGCTAAACTTAATAAAAAAAAATACATAGTACAACTTTATTAATAGCACGACATGTAGGAAATTCTTAAGACCGTGGAAGGTCAAACAAGAAGAATGAAGAACATTGCTGCTCGCATGAGTTTCATTCTATCCTTGCCAGAGCTTCACTGCGGTCTCCGTGTAAACAAGCTTGTCATCGCGTTGGCGACAGGCAAACATCCATGTCCTACACCTGTTTTGAACCCACGACCGCAGCGCCCACTCAGCGTAAAAGCCGAGCTCACTGGCCTTTGCTTGCGTGGTGACTGGGAATTTAATTACACGCATATTTGAGTAGTCATCTGTTGAATTCTGGTTATTCACATTTCTTCATTTCCCTGCAGAGGTCACACAAAACAGAATCCGCGGCTGTACGTTAAAAAATCAACGACTCTCGTTATGCAGGCCTGTAAGTGCGATCTGCACCCTTTCACCAGAAAACAGCTCCGATAGCGTGGAGCGTTTCCCGTCTTTCGGCTATAAATGAACGCTCCGGGGAATAGAAGGGGTAGATGCATTGGGGCGGCGAGTACGTTGAGTTAAAAGGGTGTGAGAGGGGGCAGGTGTCACCCCTAGAGCGCTAACTATGCCGGGTTGGGGGTGTGATAATGGTAGGACTCATACTCAATATTTAATGACCCTGTAAGCCTATTTGGCGAAGCTATACAGGAAGGCGGACTATCCAGGCAACAGAAATACACAAACCATTGAGGGCAGGAGTGAGAGGTGTTTACTAGGAACTGGGAGGAAAGTTCAGAGAACAGAGCTGTCAATGACGTTCAGCTTTTTGTTATTCTCACAACATACACGCGCCTGCGCAGTAACTTGCCTCATTTCCACTGCCTTGTTATCGCTATCATATTTTTCCTGGGTATAAAACCGGAATTTTTCTGCATGTGAGGATTAGCCTACAAAAAGTCTGTCCAAGGCACGTCACAGCCCTCACTATTACGGTTCTACAGGGTGATCCGTTTGGGGTGACATAAAATAAAAACGTGATAAAATGAGAACTGCTGCAGTTTAATGTTAAACAATTTGTGCATGCATTCTAGAAGAAGGGAGTTTTGTTCAAATTAAACCTCAACGTGCCCACCATTGCGAACACGACACAGTTCATATCTTGAGGCTAATTCCTCCCATGTGTGGTCGAACACCTCTGGGGTAACTTTCTCAAAAGCTGAGAAAATCTTTATTCCGGATCATGAATATCCCTGGGTCGCTGTGCATACACTTCATTCATCACTAAACTCCAGAGAAAGAAATCGGGTGGTATCAGGTCTGGGGTATTTGAAGACCACACCAGTTATTACCAAATGTGTCATCCAGATAATCACGGACGTCTGTTACTCAATGAGGTGGTGCACCATCCTGTTGGAACACGATACCCATGCTGCTATCCTGTTCCAGTTGTGGTTCGAAAAAGTTTTTCAACATGTCCAGGTATGGTTCTGATGGAATTGTTTCCTCTGCGAAGATAAGGTTTATTTATCTATATATCCATTTTATACTCATTTATTTATCTATTTATTCATTTATCTACTTATTTATTTATTCATTTATCTACTTATTTATTTATTATTTATCTATTTATCCATTTATCTACTTATTTATTTTATTTATTTATTTATCTATTTATCCATCTATCTACTTATTTATTTATTTATTCATTTATTTATTTATCTATTTATCTTCTTAAATATTTAGGCTATTTACTCATTTATTTAATTAATTATTAACTTGTTTGTTTATTTACCTATTTATCCATCTATCTACGTATTTATTTATTTATGTATTTATTTATTTTTATCAATTTATTAATTTATTTTTAAATTTAATTAATTATTTATTTCTTTATCTATTTATCCATTTTTCTTCTTAAATATTTAGGCTATTTACTCATTTATTTAATTAATTATTCACTTATTTGTTTATTTATCTATTTATCCATTTATCTACTTATTTATTTATTTATTTATTTATCAATTTATTTTAATTTAATTAATTATTTATTTCTTTATCTATTTATCCATTTATTTATTTATTTATTTATTTATTTATTTATATATTTATCAATTTTTCTTCTTAAATATTTAGGCTTTTTACTCATTTATTTAATTAATTATTAATTTATTTATTTGTTTATCTATTTATCCATTTATCTACTTATTTATTTATTTATTTATCAATTTATTAATTTATTATTAATTTAATTGATTATTTCTTTCTTTATCTATTTATCCGTTTATTTATTTACTTTATCCATTTTTCTTCTTAAATATTTAAGCTATTTACTCATTTATTTAATTAATTATTCACTTATATATTTATTTATCTATTTGTCCAATTATCTACGTATTTATCTATTTATCAATTTATCTACTTATTTATTTATTTATATATCAATTTATTAATTTATTATTAATTTAATTGATTATTTCTTTCTTTATCTATTTATCCGTTTATTTATTTACTTTATCCATTTTTCTTCTTAAATATTTAGGCTATTTACTCATTTAATTAATTATTCACTTATATATTTATTTATCTATTTATCCAATTATCTACGTATTTATTTATTTATCAATTTATTAATTTATTTTTAATTTAATTAATTATTTATTTCTTTATCTATTTACCCATTTATTTATTTATATATATATTTATCTATTTATCCATTTACCTACTTATTTATTTATTTGTTTATTTATTTATTTATCTATTTATCCATTTTTCTTCTTAAATATTTAGGCTATTTACTCATTTATTTAACTAATTATTCACTTATTTATTTATCTAATTATGTTCTTATTTATTTATTTATTTATCTATCAATTTGTCCATTTATTTTTTAATTTAATTAATTATTTATTTATTTATTTATCTATTTATCCATTTATCCACTTATGTATTTATATCTTTATTTCTGATATTTCTGGTTTCAAAAATCCACAGGATAGTTCGACGACCCAACAGCTCGCATACTGTAGGCCTACTGTATCCCAGTCCATAAACATCTTCCGGCGTACAAGTCAGTTCTTCTCGTCACCTCACAACCATTGAACCATTCCAGGTGCTGTTACTTTAAACTCGTGACAGATTTGCTTCTTTAATTGTTTGATTTCTGGGTTCTATTTAAGGAGTCGCTCTTTGTGTATCCCCACCCCACTCCTCGTCAAGAAAACGTCTTAGGAAGAAATAAGGACGTGTTTAATTCTTGGCGGAGGACGGAGGAGTTGCGGGATGCAAAACAACAAGGAGCAGCCTGGAAGAGAAAACCGTCTTTTCCTTTCTCCGTGTATGTGCGCCGGCAGCTTTGAATACAGGGGGATTATCCAATACTTGTCTGCCTTGTGTAAGAGAATCTTTTGAAACAAACAGAAAATAAAAACCAACAAGAGCAAGCAGACGAAGGCACAGGAGTGAAATGTGAATGCTCTGAAGCATGGAATGAATTTCGTGACAATGCCAACTCCGCTGTACGCACTCTCACGCACGCACTACGCATTGCCTTTCCGGGTGAGTAATTATTTAAAAGCCGGGACATATGCAACAATGTTTGCCTTCAAAACCAGCATCGCGTCTTCTCTTTCTCTTCTTCTCCTTCTCTCGTTCTTTTCTGCTCAATTTCTTCTCGTCTTAGTCTGTCGTTTTTCTCTAGTCATTAGGAAATGCGTTTGTTTTCTGTGACTTGATAGTTCAGTTTTGTATTTTTTAGGGTATAAATCTAAAATCGAAATCGGTAATAAATTAGCTGATACTTTTTTTGACAAATAGAGGTCTCCGTTAAGGGTGCAGTTTGTTACCAACTTTGTTTAAAATTTATGTGCATGACGTTTTAAAAAATTAGAAAAAAAATGTTCTAATCCGAGGATACATATTTCCAATAACAGAACATTGCATACTCTACATTTTGCTGATGATCAGTCAGTACTGGCACAAACTTATGATGGTTTAGAATATATAAAAAGAAAATTGATAGAACAATATTATAATAAATGGGGATTAGTAGTGAATACGAAAGAAACAAAATATTTATCAATTGATGAACCAAGACAAAATTTGATTTTGAGAAATAGAGACATTATAGAACCTTGTGAAGAAGTAACGTAGTAGTATTAGTAGTATTTATTTATTTATTTAACCTGGTAGAGATAAGGCCGTCAGGGATTACAACTATAACATCAACAATAAAATAGAATTAATATTAAATTTACAATTACAATTACAATAAAAATTAAAGTACGACAAGATTACCTGATTAATGAAAGCTAGACATTTTATCATAGAAGTTAAGAACAAAGAATATTTTTGTATTTACTAAATTACAAATTAAACATGCAATAACAAAAATCTACAGTGATGAAATTACCGGATATTGAAATATTTTGTGATATATTAAGAGAACTATTTACAAGAAACCATGTCTGAACGAGCCTCAATTACTGACCAAGTGCCTAGTAAGTTTGCGTTTGAATTCAATCTTATTTCGACAGTCCCTGATGCTAGCAGGTAACGAATTCCAGAGTCTTGGTAGGGCTATTGTGAAACAGGATGAGTATGAGGAGGTGCGATGGGATGGTATTGTTAGTATTGTTTCATGGCGTGAGCGTGTGTTCAGATTGTGGTGGGAAGAAAGGTAAGTGAAGCGAGACGACAGGTACGAAGGAATAGAAGAGTTCAAGATTTCGAAGAGAAGGAGAAGTGAATGTAAATTTCTTTTCTTATCTAGTTTAAGCCAACCTATTGTTTCCAGGGATGGGGTAATATGATCATATTTACGAACATTGCTTACAAAACGTACACACAAATTATGAGCACGTTGAAGTTTCGTTTTGTTGTCGCTGGAAAGGTCAGTCAGTAAAATGTCCGCATAGTCAAAATAGGGAAATACAAGCGTCTGCACAAGGGACTTTTTTAAGCAAGAGGGAAGATGAACATTTATCCTTTTTAGCACATGGATAATATAATATACTTTTCTGCAGGTTTCTGTGATTTGCATGTCCCACGTATGCAGGAATGAAAATAAAGATGGGCATTATGAAGACGAAATAGGGAATTGAAGTGAAAAAAGGAACATTTGTAATTATTTCTTACCTAAAGGAAATATTATAGGATAAAAATATCAGTACGTACCAAAACTAAAATTACCGTAACGTAACAACAACAAGAAACGGCTTTTAAAGAACCCGGAGGTTCATTGCCGCCCTCACATAAGCCCGTCATCGGTCCCTATTATGAGCAAGAATAATCCAGTGTCTATCATCATATTCCACCTCCCTCAAACCCATTTTAATGTTATCCTGCCATCTACGTCTCGCCTCCCCAAGACCCCTCTGCCTCCCAATTAATACTCTATATGCATTTCTTGATTCACCCATACGTGCTACATACTCTGCCTATCTCAAACGTCTGGATTTAATGTTCATAATTATGTCAGGTGAAGGATACAATGCGTGCAGTTCTGCGTTACTATAGCAACAGCAGGACTTTCTCTGGCCATTAAAAGTAATAATAATGCAATACATTCAGGCAACTGAAATGGTTTTTTTAGAAGAACAGCAAGAATTTCAGGAAGAGGCAAAATTAGAAACTGAAATATACGAGGGAAGATGAAATTTCAGGGTAGGCCTACAATAAATTTTAAATTACATAAAAACAGAGTAGTTAAAATTGTACTTGCAGGTTCAGCGAATGGAGGAAAAACGACTGCCAAAATATATATTAGAGAGGAAACTTGAAGTAGATACAGGGGAACATCTAAGGTTTCATGGAGTCAAGCATGAAGGAAAAAAGCTGCAGACTGGAGGTTGGATGATAGAAGGCTATGGCTACTAGGAATTGGAAGATGTCATCGACATCATATAACCGATATGTTATTCTTACTAATTATTGTTAATAATTTATTGTTTGTACAATTATTTTTAAATATACTTCCATAGAGGCTGTTTCGTGATTGAAATCACTCGTATCATGATTTTTAATCGAAACAAATTTGACACCGAAAGTTACCAAACAAATTTATTACCTAAAACCTATATACAGAACCAACTGGTGGTACTTCCATTTTCCGAGACAAACCGAAAGTAGAGGTAACTGGGATCAACTTTGAATTTCCAAATTAGAACATATTTCGTTTAAGGTATCTTTAGATAGATCTGAGGTGAAATTTGAATTTTCTGAACTATTCAAACTAGGACCCTGAAATGTGTATAGTTATTCTGCTTATAGGGTCTAAACAGTCTTTGCACAAAATTCAAAATTTCATCTAATTCGGTTAATGAATGAATTACCGTCAAACCGTCTAGAGTCGACCGCTTTTCTTCGTACTTTTAACGCTACTTCTCAGACAAAGCGATCTACTATTTCACTGAAAATTGTATGTTATAGCGCACAACTCAGAGACCTTTTTCTGTTATTTTCATTTTATGAACTTCCACGGTCACTGAGGAAAACAAATCTTAACGCCGGTCGACTCAACCCTGTACATGGTGTTAAGTCGACCACCATATTAAAAATACGTATAAATGAACGTGTGCTCTCATTCCGGTCGAAATCGACCTCCTTTTGGATGCTTTTATTGTTATATATTTTATTATTTTTTATTTTTAAGTTATTTGGAATAGGAAAATGGGAACTTTAATACAGTTATTTTAAACAGGTTAAGGCTCATAAATTTAATAGGAAATATTTAATTAATTAGCAGACATAAAATTACGTCAAACTACATACAACATTATTACATTATTAATGTACTTTATTAATGTACTAAATAGCCCTGAAAAATACCGAAAATACAGTTTCCATCTCCTAATTAATATCATAACCCTGAAAATCAACACCAAATTTTACGAATTCCTTTTCCTCCATAGGAACAGAAGCACTTAGTTTTCTTTCTACCTGAACATAGTCAATAAGACTCACATCCTCCACCTCAGGATATTTGAACTGGAATCCATCACAATTTCTAACAAAACGAAGTTCAAGTCCTTCTCCTGGAACCAGTTCCTCAATGCAACCGACATAAAATTTAATTGTCTTTTTAGTTGGGAACTTCACTAAAAGCTGATCCCCTGATTTACGGCCATCGAAATTGTCATTATCATTGTTATCTTCCTCTTCAACCCACTCATCTGACGAATCGTTAGTGGAATGTCGTCCGTCTTCATCACTATCTCTGGACTCCTGGTATCCTCTCTGTTTTATTTTCTTGGTGGTTTTCTTGGCTTCTCTTTTTCTGGTCTCCTCAATTGACACAGGATGAGAGATTTCTTCATTTGACTGAGATGTTCCGCCTTCAGTAGGCCTACTGATACTTGCAATACTTTTTCCTGGTTCAGTTTTAGTTTTCCTTTTCCTTTTCTTGGCAGCTAATTATTTTTCATATCTCGTGCACTGGAGCACTTTGATGACCGCTTCTCCCAACAGTGCCGGTGTGGACTGAGATCCTGGAGACTCTGTCATACCAGATTGTGGTAGTTTATTAAGGACTCTTTGTGGCTGGAATGGATTAATTCCACAGGCCTGCATGGTCGACTCTGTACTGGAATACAACTTCAACTTCTGACATCTCTCAATAATATGGAAAAATATATATATTTTTTAAAATTTATTTATTTTATGTCGCTTTAACTTAGGAAGTCATATCGCGACAATACGTACATAAACAATTCTTACAGTTTACATTAGTTTACTGTATTACAATAATCATTTAGATACATTTGTAAATGTCGATAGCTTTCAGAAATTTAATTAAGTTTGAACTGAATGATGGGTTGTTTAGAATTGTTGATAAGTCATTTGGTATATGGAATTGATCTCGATGAAGGTGATATACTGGACATTCAGAAATTAAATGTCGTACAGAGATCCTAATGTGGCAATTGGTGCATGTTGGAGGAGGAGTTCTGTCTAGAAGATAAGAATGTGTAATTCTGGTGTGGGCAACTCGCAATCTGGTTGTAATATGTTGTTAAACTTAAAATTCTCATTACAGAAATACAGTTATTTTTTACTGCATTACAGTTAAACAAGGCTAAATTGTTAAAAGTTAGACAGAGTACTTTTTTATTACTATTTTTGCTATTGGCAACAATGAATTTTACATAATCAAGGACGCAAAATACGTTTGGCACTACCTTGCGAGATTGAAAGGGGAAGTGTTATCAGTCAGCTGGAAGCAAGCAGTGGCGGCTAGTAGGCAATTCTATTGGAATAAACACGTGAAAATAGAAAGTGTACACAGTGGTCGAATCTAGACCCCCAGATCGACTCTAGACGGTTCCACGGTACTAACATTATTTTGTAAATTTAAATGTCATTAAAAAATGTCACTCTTTCCTCAAATTTCAAAATGTTTGTCTGAAATGTCTACACTCCTGTCAGGCTATGAGAACCAAAACTTAGTATCAAAGGTTTTCCATTCCATTTAACCCTTAAATTGGCAAAGTATCCTACAGGATATAATAGGTTAATAGGCTATATGCTTTAACTTTAATAGAATAGAAAAAAAATGGTAGGCTAAGAAAATTAAAATTTCATAATACTATAATTTTGCACAACATATAAAATATGGACATTGCGATAGTTGTTTTCTTTACAGTCCGACACGGTTTAATAAACTAGTGTGAGAAATGAAGTTCTGCCAATTTAAGGGTTAACTAAATAAATAATGCGGGCATGAAAATTGCCAAAACATTCAATTACATAAGAAGTAATATTACAATATTATACATTATATTGTACATGTTTATTGTATTCAGGACCCTTGTGGTCACGCAATTTCTTTGAGCTGATGACTTTAATGAATAAATAAAAAGTAAAATATAAAATATAAGGGGAGCCTTCAGTTTAAAAGATTCGATCTATTTTAATAGATGAAAGCAAACACATAGTCTCTTCTATCTCTGACAGTTAATTGGACAGCTCTCTGAGTATGAAAATTGATGGAGGCTATTTTAGACCATGACTAATTTTTTAATGATAAAAACGGAAAACAGTAATTTTTACAAAAAAAAATACCTCCATGTACCCTTAAAAAGAAACATCTTGCTTCTTATAGTGCAACCCAAGTATGTGAAGTTGTCCACTTATTCTACTGCCTCATTTCTAATTCGATAACTAGGGGTTTTAAATGCATAACATAGTGTCGAAATAAAAAACGTAAATTTTATGCTACTAAAATTATTAGTTTTTAATTTCAGAGCTTATAAAAATCCCCACGGATGACTTTCAGACAGAACGAGCTCCGACTGAAGAACCAGACTTCGATTCCTTTGCTGGGATAAAATCGCGATTCGAGGCGTTCAGGCGCTCCTGCAGACAAATCTGGTAATTAGATAATATTTATCGACTCATCCTGTTACAAAATAAATTTTTCGAGAACAGACATTCCCAAAAAACTGTCAACTGAACACAAGACTGACAACCATGTTATCATTAATAGAATACTCCGCCTTTTCAAATAGGGTAACTTAGTCTAAATTAAGTCAGAGGTTAAATCGGGTCAATTTTAAAACCCTTTCTCCATATTCAAGCGTAAACCAGTTCAAGCAAGTGCTACCATATACTGGTCAGGAAGAGAACTTCCTGTACACGCTGAGTGCCATTGATGCTAGCTGGTGTGTGTATTCTTCGTGTTGACAATAAAAGAATAGAGAGAATACAGTATAACGGTGAGTTAAGAGTATTTTATACATTTTAAATAATGCTCTACGGTTCCTTTATTATTTTACAACAACTATTGCAGACAATTTGTGCGATTAACTTTCAATATTATGTTTAAGCTTTTTGGGGATCATCAGTGCGGTTTTCGGCGTAATAGATCGACTATTGATCAGATTTTTTGTATTCGACAGATAATGGAGAAAAAATGGAAGTATAAGGGTACAGTACATCAGTTATTCATAGATTTCAAAAAGGCGTATGACTCGGTTAAGAGGGAAGTATTATATGATATTCTTATTGAATTTGGTATTCCCAAGAAACTAGTTCGATTAATTAAAATGTGTCTCAGTGAAACATACAGCAGAGTCCGTATAGGTCAGTTTCTATCTGATGCTTTTCCAATTCACTGCGGGCTAAAGCAAGGACATGCACTATCACCTTTACTTTTTAACTTCGCGCTAGAATATGCCATTAGGAAAGTTCAGGATAACAGGCAGGGTTTGGAATTGAACGGGTTACATCAGCTTCTTGTCTATGCGGATTACGTGAATATATTAGGAGAAAATACACAAACGATTAGGGAAAACACGGAAATTTTATTTGAAGCAAGTAGAGCGATCGGTTTGGAAGTAAATCCCGAAAAGACAAAGTATATGATTATGTCTCGTGACCAGAATATTGTACGAAATGGAAATATAAAAATTGGAGATTTATCCTTCGAAGAGGTGGAAAAATTCAAATATCTTGGAGCAACAGTAACAAATATAAATGACGCTCGGGAGGAAATTAAACGCAGAATAAATATGGGAAATGCGTGTTATTATTCGGTTGAGAAGCTCTTATCATCCAGTCTGCTGTCCAAAAATCTGAAAGTTAGAATTTATAAAACAGTTATAGTACCGGTTCTTCTGTATGGTTGTGAAACTTGGACTCTCACTCTGAGAGAGGAACATAGGTTCAGGGTGTTTGAGAATAAGGTGCTTAGGAAAATATTTGGGGCTAAGCGGGATGAAGTTACAGGAGAATGGAGAAAGTTACACAACACAGAACTGCACGCATTGTATTCTTCACCTGACATAATTAGGAACATTAAATCCAGACGTTTGAGATGGGCAGGGCATGTAGCACGTATGGGCGAATCCAGAAATGCATATAGAGTGTTAGTTGGGAGGCCGGAGGGAAAAAGACCTTTAGGGAGGCCGAGACGTAGATGGGAGGATAATATTAAAATGGATTTGAGGGAGGTGGGGTATGATGATAGAGACTGGATTAATCTTGCACAGGATAGGGACCGCTGGCGGGCTTATGTGAGGGCGGCAATGAACCTTCGGGTTCCTTAAAAGCCATTTGTAAGTAAGTAAGTAAGTTTAAGCTTTTTAGAAGAGATTATGGCTATTAACGCCTTCGTCGAAGCAGTATTCAGTACTACCAACCTCTAGAGGAAAAAAGTTCTAAATTTGGGTTAAATAGGGTCAGTAATATCGGACAAATAGGGTCAGCATGTTTCAAATCATTCCACTCAAATTAAGTATTTATTTTCAATTCTTTGCGACAGATAGTTAAATGTAAGAGGAAAACGTCAAATTCGTGGACTGAGATCGACATGCAGAAGGCTATTAAAGCATTTCGCGAGGGAAGAAGCCAACTTCATGCTGCTGAGTTGTTAGGAGTTCCTCATTCATGTCTGCAACGACGTCAACCACTTGAAAAGTAAAGGCCGTCAAACTACGTTTACTCCAGAACAAGAAAATGAACTTGTGTCTAGAATTTTCAAACTGTACGCATGTGGTTTTGGACTACACTGCAACACAGTTCGTTGGTGCCGAAAAGAAAACAGTGTTTGTTTGTGGAAGGTGTAAGGTGTTAAATTAAATCAATTCAATATTGATTTTAACGTTCCGTGCAGGAATATAGAGGGAAAAATTGTGATCCGATTTGCCCTAAACACTGACTCCATTTATCCTTATACAGAAGGGTAAAAAGGGTCACTGCAGTGAAATATTTCAGTTCATGTACAAGCAGTTAGTTTAGAGTAAAAAGAAACATTTTTGGGGAAGTAGTACTTACATGTGGCTGTAACTAATGATATGCTATGAGTGTAATATATTATGAAATTAACAATATAATTAAGGATTTGTTACTTTTGACCCCTTGGTTACCCTACAATTAAGTGCTTTCCTTTTTCAGATCCCCCATGGTAGTTTCTTTTCATAGTAACACTCATACAACTTCATAATTTATATTCACTTTGCCAAGAGAAAATTAAAAGAAATAAAATCAAGATCGGGAGAACTAATCCAACATTAAAGACGCTCATGAAACAATTAGTACGTCGTGCCGTCTTTGTGAACCGTTTATTCTTTGGTATAATTAACCCCACTATGCATTATCATTACTACCACGACAAATACGATGTCTTGAGCGCATGCGCAGTAGACGGCAGTGTGCTAGAATATTAAACCTTTAACAGCGTCTCCTCTTGGAACCGAGCTTCGTTAACCACATTAAGCAGTCCCCGCTATCCAAGTTGCGCAGCGAAACGCTTTGACGTTAGTTTCTAATACTAGAATATTCCCTCGCTCTGCTATGTCGATATCCATAACTTTGGATGTTAGCTCCGAATTCCAGACTTCAATGACACAATGTTAGTAAGTTGGCAGTGGAAGGGTTCGCCTGCCTGCCTGTCTATTCCTTCTGAGGAGGCGGGATCTACTGGAGAGGCAGATTTCTGGCAGGTATTACAATGAACTCGCGTTCAGACCATTTTTTCAGTTCGGACACTCAAGTATTAACAATATAGACGGCACGCTTGCTTATTTCCTTTGAAATGAAGCATTTAAGGGGAGAGGATGGTATTTTTTTACTTTTTTGTGCGAGATCGTGCGTATTTGCTTGCTTTCCGCACAGAACCAATACGCGGTAAGTGTGAAATACCACATTCAGTATTCCCAACGTAACACACATAACAATTTCCCTCTTCTTACCGCTTAAGCGCGACATTCATTTTACTGCTTTAGGCTTTTAACATATTATTTTTAGAGACGTTTAACATAGTAATAATTATAAATTGGAAACTTACCACTGCAATTTCACCTAAATTGCAATGTTAATTATTGTTTTAATTATTTGCAAAAATTAAGTAAAGTCTACTACTCCACGAAACTTATTGCATTCCTGATACAAGTAACATTAAGGAAGCCGTGAAAAAATCAACGAGATTCCAGATGCCGATGTTATTACTGCAATATGTTATATAAATAATATTGTTAAAATATTAAAATGAAAAATAAATCATTACATAATCTTACCGTTTGTTTTAAGTTCGCATTAATAGACTGGGGGGGGGAAAGGACAGACGTAAACCACGCCCTGCTGGATATAGTAAACACAGAAAACATTTTACAGCAACAATGTTAAAGAAAGATATTTTGGTGTTCCGAAGTTGGCGTCATTAAACAGAAACCAACATGGATATTTCATTGCAACTAATTAGAAATTCGTCTTTCAGGTATGTAATAAACGATCTTCGCACAAAATAATGTACGATACACGAGCGGTATGTTTGTTTTCATGATCTCGGAAATTAAAAAAGCTCAACTACATTTCGCTTTTTCAATCTTTTCCTCGACCATGAAAACGTCAACATACCGCTCTTGTAACGTATATTACTATTCCTATTTGGTGTAAAATATTAATGTTTTGTATGTAGAGAGCTCATAGCTGTGGCAACTCAACCAAATAAAAATATTTTGAAAAAAAAATTATTTGGGGGCCCAAATTTGAAAAAAATTTTACCCACTGCAGGATTCTACTAAAACCGATATATCTAAACCGTTTTTAAAGATAGATTCAAACAGTTTGTTGCAATGTATTTGCAAAGGCATGTTCTACAAACTGTCTGTAACATAATTTTGATATTAGTCCCTACGTTTGTAAAATAAACAACTAAAATTTAATAACAATTTTCTGATTTCCTTTCTTGCAAAGAAACGGACGTATTTTTAAAATGAAATCAATTAACAAAATTCTGTTACAGAGAAGAGTTTCCTAATAGTCTAAAGAATGTGTGTTCTAAATTTCATGCATGTATCTTTAATAGTTTAGAAATTATATCCATTTTTGTCTGGCAATGTAAAAAAAAAAAAAAAAAGAGGTTACCGGAAACCGATAAAAGGTGGCGTGTGATTTAAAAATCCATAGCGCAGGAAGTTTAAAAATGACGTTTCGACATCCGATAAGGGCACAAATACCTACAAAATGTTATGCTATGCATTCCACACATATCAGAGAGAATTTTAAAGAATTTTTTTTTTTTTTTAAATTTACTCATTTTTCACCAAAAAATACTATCATCTCCCCTTAAGAGCAAATAATGAAGAATACTTTCATATAATATGTTTCGAGCAGCATATATGTGCATATGTATAAATTTGGCTATTTATCTATTAATTCTCTCTAAAGAAAGGCAGTAATACTAAGGTATACTCCTATACAGAGTGGACGGTAAGTAGTATCATTAATGTCGCACTGTTATTCTTTGAGATATTTCAAACAAAATATTTAATATAATTTTGCTCGTTTTTGCTTCCTTTCCCAGATAAAAATTGTTTAATATGAAACATTTCTTAGCGATTTTGTTTGGGAAAGCCATTGATTTAATTCCCAATATAATAATAATAATAATAATAATAATAATAATAATAATAATAATAATAATAATAATAATAATAATAATAATAATGATTTATTTAACCTGGCAGAGTTAAGACCATGCGGCCTTCTCTAACACTCAACCAGGAGTAAAACTGTGTTACAAAAAACACTACAAATTTACAAAGTACACTACAGTTTTACATATAAAACTGAATAAGATAATAATAATAAAATGTAAACAACAAGTAAGTAGAAATCAGACATAATATATGACATACAGAAAGAAAGGAAAAAGCATAATAAAATGTGAACAGCAGGTCAAAATAAATGAGACATACAAAGTATAAAAAAATAAGACAATTATTGGTAATAATAATAATAATAATAATAATAATAATAATAATAATAATAATAATGATAATGATAATAATAGTAATAGTAGTAATAAAATATTGCAGTACAAAGCATACAATGAATACAATATTTTTAAGTACACACAGTAAGGAAAATTATGATTATATATAGCTCAACTTATCACATTATAGATATAACATTATCGGAAAATATGAAAACAAAAATTTAAAATAAGTTAAATGTCACTAAGTATCACTCAGTGAGTTTAAGAGAGCAGTGTATTATGATAATAAATGATTGGAAGAATTTTAGTTTTGTCCGTTAAATGTGCAGAAATTTGATCTGAACAAAATTTATTTAACGAAAAGTTACATTTGTTCGGATCAAATTTCTGAACATTTACGGTCTTGTTAATAAAAACTCTTATCCAGACGATGAAAGAGTAATGGAACGGAGAAAAATTCTCTCCGGCGCCGGGATTTGAACCAGGGTTTTGAGCTCTACGTGCTGACGTAGTGCAGAGGGCGGCCACTAGAGGGAACCCAAGAGTTGGAACTTAATCTGAGACGATTCTGTCCGACGCCGGGGTGGATATCCGGTGTAGCTTATTGGATGAAGCATCATCACGTAGAGCTGAAAACCCGGGTTCAAATCCCGGCGCCGGAGGGAATTTTTCTCCGTTCCATTACTCTTTCATCGTATGATGACGCAGAATATCTGCATGGAAATATCATATGTACTTCGGTATATTAAAATAATATATATGATATGCGTAAATCACTTCGTGATTTAAGACGGCGCTTATTCCGTCGGATCCCGGCCAACTAGTCACTCATAACGAGTGCACCTCAGCACATGTGTGGACTTCAGTCCTACGTTCATCGACATCTATGACGTAGTGCAGAGGGCGGCCACTAGAGGGAACCCAAGAGTTGGAACTTAATCTGAGACGATTCTGTCCGACGCCGGGGTGGATATCCGGTGTGGCTTAGTGGATGAAGCATCAGCACGTAGAGCTGAAAACCCGGGTTCAAATCCCGGCGCCGGAGAGAATTTTTCTCCGTTCCATTACTCTTTCATCGTATGATGACGCAGAACATCTGCATGGAAATATCATATGTACTTCGGTACATTAAAATAATATATATCTTATCCAGACGTTTAACTGTCTTATACTTACACAACGAATAACTCGTTTATAAGTCGTGTGTAAATTCCTTACTAATAATCACTACATATGTCGTGTATAACAGTACAACTGTTACACAGCTACGTCATAATTTCGTCATTATTTTATTACGAAAAGTAACAGATTAACTAGGGTTCTCTATAAAATCCGATAGTGTGCGCTAGTGTGCCGCGCTAAGTATCGATAGTAGAACTGGGCCTGATCGATTACCATGCTATATATCAAAGAGTACAGCGATAGAAATATTATGATAATTATTCTGTGCTCTTTGTAATCATCTTCTGTAGTTTCAAGGCAACCATCATCATAAAATGACAATCGATACAAACAGCTGTTAAAATGCGGCCATTTTTTCTCTGTATACAACGCTTAAACGCAGGGTTTCGTGTATATAATACTGCAAAGCAATTCCCATGTATAGTTACTGTCTGTTTATACATCCATCGCTTATGCATGGTTTATTAGTAACGTTTTCTGTCCCAAATCTGCATAAGTCCCGTATAAAATTATACACGGTTTATTAGTAAGACCGTTAAAGGACAAAACTAAAATTCTTTCAATCATTTATTATCATAATACACTGCTCTCTTAAATTGACTGAGCATATTGGGAGTTAAATCAATGGCTTTCCCAGAACACGCTATGAAATGTTTAATATAAAACAATTTTTATCTGGAAATGGAATCAAAAACGAGCAAAATGTATTAAACTTTTCTGTTTGAAATATCTCAAAGGATACCTCCATCATGTGCTATTAGTACTATTATATTATTCATTTTCGGTACCTGAAACAAAATTTCCCACGTTTCCATAGATATCAACAAAATACTGAAGAAAATTTTGTAGATGGATTTTGAATCCGTTATGATTTGTTTACTATATAAAATAACATTTATACATTCAGCAAAATTTATTTACATTTTCACTTACCGTATCTAGTACCTATGTATGTACGTTCACACATGTACATACTTTTATCACTAATCAGTAAGTCAGTAAGTGAACGAAGGATTGAATCAGCTAACCAACAATCTCACTCACTCACTCACTCACTCACTCACTCACTCACTCACTCACTCACTCACTCACTCACTCACTCACTCACTCACTCACTCACTCACTCACTCACTCACTCACTCACTCACTCACTCACTCACTCACTCACGTGAAATTTGATCAGTCATTTGAAACAGTTTTGAGTCTACCAACTGAAGGAATTTTAGGAGTTGTCAGCCAGTTTAATTTCACTTAATTTGTATGTAGTTCTTACATAATTCACTTCTTCAAAATTAAACTGAGAAGATCCATTATTATTATTATTATTATAGTGTTGTGTTGCACGACTCCACAAAGCAGAGTGTTTCAGGCGAAAAGTTAATTGAATCGGATGCCAGAGTTTGTATTTCTCCGCCGTACGTACACGCACTATACTCTTGTCTTTAACCATACACTTTTGCGTAAAGGAATTCACATTTAATCTCAAGAATGCCGATTTTTCTCTTTGAGTGATGGAGAGCGTTTCCATTCCTACTTGTGTACGTCAGTTGTTAGAATGCTTTGAAAATTGTTCCTGCCAAGATTTATCGTGTTTTGCATTGCTGCGTTCCTCCCGGCCTACAGACAACGTAAAAGGAATAATTGTTTGTTTTCGTACCGTCCCTGAGAGATGAGAGAAAGTTTTGGGTGCAGCGTGGTGGACTTATTCAGCGATGTGACCGGAATTTATTGGTAATCCTGCTGGAGAAGTTGGAAGACATGGCGCCCTTCCTCTCTTAAGTTTTCTATTGTATGTTTCTCTGTTGAGTTATTTAATACATTGCCTTCGTATCCTTAAAGGCCCATTCACAATGGAAATTAAACATAACCGTAACATAAACACAGAAGTTTGCGACCAGGCTACCAAATGGAATCATTCACAATGATTCACATAAGCATTGACATAAACTTTGCCGTAAGACGTTAACATGAAAGTTTGCAAACTCCAATCTTTCATGCTTATGCTTACGTGATTTGCAAACAGAACACAATCGTGGAGCGCTGAAGTATACGACAGAATATGAGGAAATGGCGTCGTTGTTATGTTTCCATGGTTACCAAGTATGTTTGCTGTTATGTTTATGTTCCCATCGTGAATGATGGTATGACTTCTTGATTTTACTGTAACGTTAAGTTAATGCTTAAGTTATGTTTAATTTTCATTGTGAATGAGCCTTAAATTTGTTAAGAGTGTATGTACAACTTTCGCTAGTTAAAAGTGAGTAAAATAAATGAAAATTAGTTTCCATACATTCAGAATTAATTTTGTACTGAAATTAGGTATTATGATTAGAAAAAGCTTCTAGATTAATACAAAAATTTAGAATAAAAACGTATTGTTAAGGGTAATTCTGCAGTGCTTGGGAAAAGTGACATAAGTCAGTTTCCACAAACCTTTTTTGATAATTTATTGACAACTTATACTGGTTTATGTCGATTTGATTTTTTTCTGTATGAATTATTGTAATGGGAGGAATACCTATGTATTTTTTTTTCCAAGCGAACAGATGTTCCGTAAGTTGTCAATTAATTATCAAAAAAGGTTTGTGGAAACTGACTTGTGTCACTTTTCCCGAACACTACAGAATTATATTTTTAATTCGAGAATAAAATTTGTGCAGGGAAAATTGGCTAGCCTGATTTCTTGTGCAATTTTGAATGTTGTTTTCCGCTCTCTTATTTATGTTAACAAATCTTGTCCTTATCAGTTGAATACATGAACAAAACCTTTTTATTTTTTTATATGAATTGTAGACATATTAATTATATGAATAAATAATATTAATAAACAAATTAAATGACCAAAGAGCGCTATTAGGACCAATATAAGAAACATATTTATTTATTCTAAAGGCATTTTCTCAAAATTTGTCCTCTATCGAGTTTTGAAAAAAAAGCGTTGGTTCTTTTTGAAAAGATCTTAATGAGTATTATTCAAAAATAAAAATATATATTCGGTGTTCCTTTTAAAATAAGAGAGTTGGAGTTACTTCCGGTTAAACCGGAAGTAGAAAAAACTCGGTAATACCATTATTGAGTTCTTAGTATGTGGTTATCTCCACATACCAAGTTTCATGTCACTGAACCACATGCTTCAAAAGTTAGGTGGTACGAGACTTTTAATTAACACTGTATAGCATATCCTTAATTACGACCTCATGAATAGTATATATGAAATGTATAATGTGCAGGGAATCTTTAAAAATTCGGTTGATTTTCTTTTTTAATGTCAAAAGATAGTATAGATCTATGGATTAGGCATGTCAAAACCCTGCACATTGTGCAGTCGCGCACATTGTGCACTTGTCTCTGTGCGATGTGCAGTTCCTATTCCCCTACCTGGAGGGAGTGAATCGGTTTGGAGGGGAACGCGACAGGGCTGTACATTACCTGCAGTAGCATATCAGCTTTGGTTTCAGTAACACAGATCAGTACGGGTGCTCATCGAGCTGTGATTGTGAATGCGTTATGAAAAATACTTGCTCTCAACGTTTTCCGAATAAACTATATGTATAAATTTAAACTCAAGCTTAATTTATCCAATCTATACTAATAATACATCTGTAGCCTAGTCGAAATTTTTCTGGTAATTTTCGATTTTCCAAAAATAATTGGTCCTAACATATATAATTAACCACCCTGAAACCGAAAATAGCTTTTTTGAAATTTTTGTTTGTATGTCTGTCTGTCTGTCTGTCTGTCAGTATGTTTGTTACCTTTTCACGCGATAATGGCTGAACGGATTTCGATGAAAATTGGAATATAAATTAAGTTCGTTGTAACTTAGATTTTAGGCTATATGGCATTCAAAATACTTTATTTAAAAGGGGGGTTATAAGGAGGCCTGAATTAAATAAATCGAAATATCTCGCTTATTATTGATTTTTGTGAAAAATCTTACATAACAAACGTTTCTTTAAAAATAATTTTCGATAAGTTTTATTCCTTAAAAATTTTGATAGGACTGATAGTTAATGAGATAAATGAATTTTAAAATTAAAATAACTGCCATCTAAGGCCGTGTAATGAATTAAAAACGAATGACTTCGTCTGTAAGGGGCTTTGGACAACAACAATCGAAAGCTATGAAAGATAGCCTACAGAGAATGTTTCTGTATTTGTATGAAGTAATATCGGAAGCTAAATTAACCGATTTGTATAATTAATTATTATTTCACCATTGGAAAGTGTAGTTTCTCTAGATGGACATAATGCTATAATGCTATTAGAGTAACTTCTGATATATAATATAATATAATATAATATAATATAATATAATATAATATAATATAATATAATATAATATAATATAATATAATATAATATAATATAATATAATATAATATAATATAATATGTAATATTATATAATATAATTTAAGATATTTGAAGGGTTCAGAACCATAGTGGGCCAAGCGCCATTTATTGAATACGTAGAAAACAAGGGTTAAAATTAAGTTATTACCATAATTCAATGGAAACTATAACAAGTAAAATAAAGTATACACATTAAACCTAAATGATGTCAATCTTCATTAAGCTATGGTTGCATGTAATAAAAATTAAGAAACATGTTAAAGGAATTTTCATTGCACCAAATGAGTGTCTCTGGACCAAAATGATCGCATTTTAATTATTTAAATACAATTTAAATTAAGTAACATATTAAACGATTTATCCTTCTATCAAACACGAATGTTCCCTGGATCAAACGTCCTATTTTAATTATGTAATTACTTTATATTTATTTCTAACGGGTGCAGCGGAGCGCACGGGTTTATTAATAATAATGTGAATTTATATTAATGTACAGCAAGGAAATAATTCCAGTGTAAAAGCCTCACAATGTCCTATTGCATGTAATTGGGAGTAAAATATTTTCTTTAACATTTGTGCACCAATGGTCCCAATAAAGCTTGAGGAACAATGAAAGAGTATTACTTTGAAATAATCAGTACTTACCACGTAAAATGAAATACTGTGTTCATTTTTGTTGGTTTCGAAATTACTGCAATATTTATATTTTCTTCAAATACTGTATACAAATCATGTAAATAAATGATTCTTTACAAACGACTGCATTGTGAATTGTAACTGAGTAAGTCTATTGTTTCTTGTGTTACAATTATTGTCAAATATAGACACTGACAATAATTGTGTTTTTCCTTCTGCTAAGTATGTTTATAATGTCCAAATGTCAATTTAATTGAACACTAGAAGTGCAGAATAGATTCTTGTACATCCCTACCGCTAAGAACTGGTAAGAGCAACACGTGAATGACGCAATCTGCACAGACCGGCGTTCCGCGCACATACACTGCACTTTCAGTGTCTGATTTCTGACATGCCTAGTATAGATAATTGTTTTAAAAATTATGTGTAAATTTTGGCAAACAACCCTGAGCACCAAAAAGTAAACCTATTAGTGACCAATTGAAAAGAGGGTTGTTCTATTTATCACTATTTCCTACCATTGCAACCCTACTGCAGTGACAAAGTGACGGAATGCTGTTACTCAGACCGAGTGCGTGTGTGTGTATTTGTAGGTGAGCCGGCAATTCGCTGTTGTCAGACTTTCAGCCTATTTTTCCTATTAACCATTCACTTAATTACAAAACACATAACAGTTTTTAATACATTTTCATGTAATCTATTGCTCCCTTCAATCTGCACAGCCATTTCACTTGCACCGTGTATTGTGTTTCAACTTTACAACACCCTGTATGCTATAGACCACGGAGTGCCAGTCTTCTCCAATACATGTAGAGGTCCATTTGCAGAATGAGCTCCCCACGCTAACTGTACTCATCCCTCAGTTTGCTTGCTTGGACTACACGGTTACCTAGACATGCAAAAGAGGAGTTTGCGCGATCCATGCAGCTGGCTGAATAGACTGTATGTACGTACGTACGTATGCATGCTATGAAGTGATTGGAGCGTGGAAGCCTGCCTGCAGATTGAATGTACAGAATTGTATATCAAACTCAGGGTTATGTTTTTTCGTGCTTTTCAAGTCAGTTCTTGACTACTCTGTGTGAATGTTTCGGTTGAAGATATCATGCAAAGAGAAGCTGGTTCCTGTATTGCATGGGGAGCTAGAATATTATGGAGCCCTCCCTCCCCCTGAAAAGGAGGGGAACAAGCTTTTAACCATTAATATACTGCAACACAATTATTATGAACTCGCTCGTGCATTTTTATCAATATCAGCACATATTTAATGCATGGACTCTAATTAAAATGCGAATTCTGTATTGGGGGGGGGGGTTAATTGTGTTGTAGAGAGAGCGTGCACTGAAATATTTGTACATATGGAATTCGGTTTTTAATATATATAATTAAACACGCGGATATTATTCAATTTCGTGGAATTTTAATATAATTTATGAACTACCAAGTCTTCTATGGTAATGAAACAATCACGTTTTTCAGTTATTATAAAATGTGATTATGACGTAAACGATAAACCAAATAACAAATTACGCAAAATTATACAGGGTTAGTTAAAAGTCCCGCACCACCTAAATAACTTCTGGAGCATACGGTTCAGTGACATGAAACTTGGTACGTGAGGATAACCATATACTAAGAACTCAATAATGGTATTACCGAGTTTTTTCTACTTCCGGTTTAACTGGAAGTAACTCCAACTCTCTTATTTTAAATTGAACACGTAATATATTGAATAATTTCAAGGGAAAAATTGTTCCGGGGCCGGGTATCGATCCCGGGACCTCTGGTTGAAAGTACCAGCGCTCTACCACTGAGGTACCCGGGAACTCCACCCGACACCGTCTCAACTTTTCCCTTTACATCCACACAACTCGCGTGGGCTGACGAAACGCCAGAGACCCACAACGAGTGCACACAATCTCTGTGTGACTTGGAATTGTGGTTTTCTGTTAACGTACACAGTAACGTATATATTATGCAAATCTAGTCTTTCAGGTGAAGCTCCCTGTAAAACAGATTTTACCTAATATATTATTTTATTTTTGAATGATACTCATTAAGAGCTTTTCAAAAATTACCCACACTTGATACTTGTGTACAAATTCAGTGTTGCTAAGTCAAGAAAACAGAAAAGTGTATCGAATACTAAAATAATAAAAGCACCACCTAAATAACTTTTGAAGCATACGGTTCAGTGACATGAAACTTGGTACGTGAGGATAACCATATGCTAAGAACTCAATAATGGTATTACCGAGTTTTTTCTACTTCCGGTTTAACCGGAAGTAACTCCAATTCTCTTATTTTAAATGGAACACCTAATATATTATTTTATTTTTGAATAGTTCTCATTAAGAGCTTTTCAAAAAGTACCCACACTTGATACTTCTGTACAAATTCAGTGTTGCTAAATAAAAATGGAAGTGGTGCAAGATATTCCTAAAGCCTGGTTAAATCATTCCTCAAATAGTTTCTATGATCGAGTGACACATTGTAAAGCAGCTGAGGGCTACCAATTTGAACACATAATTTAGAAGGTGAGCTAGCTTTGTTTTGTTTTTGTTAAGGAAGGAGTATTTTATTATTTTAATATTCGATACACTTTTCTGTTTTCTTGACTTAGCAACACTGGATTTGTACAGAAGTATCGAGTGTGGGTACTTTTTTAAAAGGTCTTAATGAGCACTATTCAAAAATAAGAGAAATATATATTGAGTGTTCCATTTAAAATAAGAGAGTTGGAGTTACTTCCGGTTAAACCGGAAGTAGAAGAAACTCGGTAATACATTATTGAGTTCTTAGTATATGGTTATCCCACATACCAAGTTTCATGTCACTGAACCGTATGCTTCAAAAGTTATTTAGGTGGTGCGGGACTTCTAACTTACCCTGTATATAGATTTGTTATACTTCCTTCTTACCTCCCTATTAATATTTTAAAATTTATTTATTTATCCTTGGTACAATCTGTATTACATTATGGCATTTTTGGTTGGGGCAGTGTTTCTAAATCCATAAGAAAGTCGCTGGATTTATGCAAAAGACAATAATTAAAATTTGTCTGAAAGAGTCTATTGATTACCTTACTAAACGTCTTTATTCGGATTTAAACGTTTTCAAATTGGAGCAGATATATAAATATACATTATTAATTATATTTCATAAGAAGAAGAAAAATTTCAACACATATTGGCGTAATTATAATACGAGAAGAAACATGTTATTTCATTTCAAAGAATTCAAAAGTTCAACAGCTGCTGGTATGAAACATGGCTTCAACATGGCTTAAAATTATGCAACAAATTAATTTCTCAGTACCCTGTTTTAGCTAACATAAGTACGATTAAATTTAGCTTAAAATTAGAGAAATTATTAAGAGAACTTAACATAGGATTAGATCATTAATTATTAAATATTAGTCCTATATACTTGTGAATATTCGTTATAAACTTTTTCAATTATGATTGCTTTTTATCATGTAGGATTTTGTTTTTGTAATCTGTGCTATTTTATTGCTTATCTTAATTGTCTATTTGTCTTCTTCTTCTTTCTCCTTATCTACAGTGCGGTTTTGAACTCCCGACCACGAGCGTGTGCTCATACGGGGTAAATTCTTTAATTTATATTTGTTTTGTTTAAATATTTGACATGTTCATTTTTGTTTGATGTAGGCCTATACATATAATAGTTTTTTAATATATTCTTGTTTCTGTTATATTTAATATGATTTTTTTTATAATTTCCTGATTGTAATAATAATAATAAATAATTTAATTAATTAAAAATATAACCAACAGCTGCCATCTAGCAAAAATTTTTGTTTCTATTCATGTTACATGTTTGGCAATTGAATGAGCAGGCAGTATAAGCAGCCATCGGATGCATGGATCCGATCGAGCAGGCGGTGGACCGTACAGATGACGTTTCTTTTCTACACTGTCCACCATATCAAGTTCGTTATACACGTCCTCATCTGACGAATACGATAATTTCATAGGTATTTCATCTAGTAGACATCTTCTAATTGATATTGCAAGAAAACTCTGTCTTAAATTATTTTTGTTTGATTGCTTCTGTTAATGGCCATAGTTTATTTATTTACTTATTTGTTTATTTATTTATTTATTTAATTATTTTGTATTTATTTATTTGTTTATTTATTTACTTATCTATTTATTTGTTTATTTATCCAAATACTTTTTATTTATTTACTTATTTATTCATTTATTTATTTATGTATTTATTTACTTATCTACGTATTTATTGATGTAGGTACTTATTTATTTATTTAACTATTTATTTATTTATTTACTTATTTATTTATGTATTTATTTACTTATTAATTTATTTATATATGCATTTATTTATCTACATATTTATTAATTTATTATTTATTTATTTACCTACCTATGTATTTATTGATGTAGGTACTTATTTATTTATTTATTTATTTATTTATTTATTTATTTATTTATTTACCTATTTATTTATCTATTTATTTATTACTGATTGTGTCCAGGTTACAACGCCGAAAGTTACCCAGCATTTGTACTTATTGGGTTGAAGGAAAACGTCGGAAAAACATGAACCATATAACTTGCCCCAATCAGTATTTGAAGCCGGACCCGCTCGTTCACGGTCAGCCGTGCTAACCAATACTCCATAGCCGTTGAATTTACTCACTCACTCACTCACTCACTCACTCACTCACTCACTCACTCACTCACTCACTCACTCACTCACTCACTCATTTATTTATTTATTTGGCAGAGTTAATGTCAGCAGGCTTTCTCTTTCATTCAGCCAGAAACAAAAAATTATACTACAGCAGAAATAAATTAATAACTGCAAAATACTATATTAAAAGTAAACATTCAATATTAAATTGTTCTGGTCCGTATGCCAGTATGGTTTTCACTAGGCTATCTTGCATGGTAAGCTTAATTTTCTCATATTATTATTGCTCCAAAGAAGAGAATATATTATACTAATTAGTGTTTTTTAATTTTAAAATCCTTCCTTTTATTTCGGTCTCCTGGGCATCATTTCGGGTTATGGTGGCTCCCAAATATTTGAAGCTATATATTGTTTTAGGGAGAAAGGAACTGGCAAACATAGCCATTATCTCCTGGCTTAGTTTCCTCACGAATGACGCCTTATTAGTGTCAGTTATGAGGTTTCAATTAATCTTCGAGCTCTGACTGAACATAAATATGTACTGTTGTTTTGATAGTGCCGCCGTTCGCTTTAAGGGTTTCACCCGAACAAATTCTGTCTGGAATATATATATATATATATATATATATATATATATATATATATATATAAATCCAACAAGGGTAGCTGCCCTTCAGTAAGGGTTGCCAAAAGACATAGCATACTAAACAAATAAAATAAAAATAAACATTTGCGTTATCACTATTTACGATTTTTATTTTCAAATGGAAGCTACCCTTGGGAAAGTACTTTTATTCAATAACTAGCCGTACCCGTGCGCTCCGCTGCACCCGATAGAAATAAATATAAAGTAATTATATAATTAAAATAGGACGTTTGATCCAGGGAACATTCGTGTTTGATAGAAGGATAAATCGTTCAATATGTTACTAAATTTAAATTGCATCCAAATAATTGAAATGCGATCATTTTGGTCCAGAGACACTCATTTGGTGCAATGACAATTCCTTTAACCTGTTTCTTAATTTTTATTACATGCAACCATAGTTTAATGAAGATTGACATCATTTAGATTTAATGTGTATATTTTATTTTACTTGTTATAGGTTTCCATTGAATTATGGTAATAACTTAATTTTAACCACTGTTTTCTACGTATTCAGTAAATGGCGCTTGGCCCACTATGGTTCTGAACCCTTCAAATAACTTAAATTATATTATATAATATTACATATTATATTATATTATATTATATTATATTATATTATATCAGAAGTTACTGTAATAACATTATAGCATTATGTCCATCTAGAGAAACTACACTTTCCAATGGTGAAATAATAATTAATTATACAAATCGGTTAATTTAGCTTCCGATATTACTTCATACAAACACAGAAATATTCTCTGTAGGCTATCTTTCATAGCTTTCGATTGTTGCTGTCCAAGGCCCCTTATAGACGAAGTCATTTGTTTTTTAATTAATTACACGGCCTTAGATGGCAGTTATTTTAATTTAAAAACTCATTTATCTCATTAAATATCAGTCCTATCAAACTTTTTCAAGGAATAAAACTTATCGAAAATTATTTGTAAAGAAACGTTTGTTATGTAACATTTTTCACAAAAATCAATAATAAACGAGATATTTCGATGTATTTAATTCAGGCCCCCTTATAACCCCCCTTTTAAGTAATGTATTCTGAATGCCATATAGCCTAAAATCTAAGTTGCAATGAACTTAATTTATATACCAATTTTCATCGAAATCCGTTCATCCATTATCGCGTGAAAAGGTAACAAACATACAGACAGACAGACAGACAGACAGACAGACAGACAAACAAAAATGTCAAAAAAGCGATTCTCGGTTTCAGGGTGGTTAATTATATCTGTTAGGACCAATTATTTTTGGAAAATCGAAAATTACCAGAAAAATTTCGGCTACAGATTTATTATAATCTAATAATCTAATCTAATAATTATTAGTATAGATTATTAGTAATCAAATAGAATATAAGGAAATTTAGGTGTACAGGTGATTACGTAAAATCTCAACAGAATATTTCATTACGTCTATAGCAATAATTTTCAAAATATTTAAAGGAATTCCAGAAGACTTAAAACATTCAACTGAGAATTTTGGAATTGTTACTTTTGCTCCGAACAATAGGCCAATAGAGTTTCCACGTTTATCTCCAATCCCCTTTCTTATATTATTCCTGCAGTTTTCTGACCACATATTCGACATCTTGTCCAATAACTCCCTGATCCTCTGCAAAGTGCAGAACATAATCCTGCTAATGTTAATATTCAGGTACGTTCTTGAAAAGGCGAGTCTCCCAGAAATCCAAGGAGGAAAGATTACAGAATCAGATTATGAAGCCTGCGATGCATTTGTACCGTTGTGAGCTGCACCGGGCAGGGGTAGAGGCAGTGGCGTTGTATCGAGGAATTCTCTACAAAGGGCTAATTGTGAAGGGGGAATTCCGTTTCCAGATTTTAATTGGCTTTATGTGAGGGTGACGTAGGGAAGGGTTCGTTAGCATGGCTCTTGATTCTCAGCGCTGTAGCTCAGGTGATATCATTCCAGCTTGTTAAGGAAATGTACAGTCATGCATTCTTAAACTCTTAGTCATAGTCATGCCTGAGGTTTGCCCCGACTTACATTTGCCCTTCAGCTTCAGATTCAATTCTGAGTTCATTGCAATCATTATCAGTCCCTTTTATATAATTTCTAATAAAGCTGCAGTTAGGAGTAAAGCGAAAGGAAAGAAATAAAGTGTAATATACAGGGTGTTTAAAAAATACGGGGCATAATTTCAGTATGTATTTCCCACATGTAGACAATCAAAATGGTTCATTACAACATGTGTCCGGAAATGCTTCATATCCGAGTTACGGCCTTCACAACATTGAAATTCACCGGAACGTTTTTCTTTCAGCAGGTCGTTGTCATTACAGAAGATGTTCAAAATGTCCACCTCCTGCTTGAATACAGACCTCACATCGATGTCTCATTGACCAGCGAACATGATCCCAAACTCCAGGAGTATTGCATATGTCCTCAGAACATGCCACAATTCGATTCCGAAGGGATTCCAAATCAGGCACACGTTGCAAATGATAAGGATATAATTGATACTCTTTCAACAGTCTCCAGACAGTCGTATGAGGAACATTGACTTGCAACGCTACCCTTCGTGTGCTGATAGAAGGAGTCATGTTCACAGCCTCCAGAATCTCCTCCTGTACTTCTGGATTTGTAGATCTTGGTCGTCCCCTTCCCAAACCAGGAGAGTTAAATTTTCCATACTCGCACAGACGGTAATGGAGACGTACAAATATCTTCCGATCTGGATATTGTCGCTGTGGGTACCTCTCCTGGTACAAACGACGAGCCAGCGCAGCATTGCCGTCCGCCTTACCGTACATGAAGTGTATCTCTGCCAGCTCTTGATTTGAATACATGTCGCACAGTCTAACGCCTACACAACACTGAATGTAACCTTCGCCTCGGAATGAACTGTCAGAGTGCCCTCTTAATGTCTCCTTTGACGGCAACGACCTGTGGAAAGAAAAACGTTCCGGTGAATTTCAATGTTGTGAAGGTCATAACTCGGAAATAAAGCATTTCCGGACACATGTTGTAATGAACTATTTTGATTGTCTACATGTGGGAAATACATACCTGAAATTATGCCCCGTATTTTTTAAACACCCTGTAGGGATTGAGTTACAGTCGAAACCGGTTATAACGACTCCGAAGGGACCGCCATTTTACGGTCGTTATAGCCGGTAGTCGCACAAACCTATTTTTTTTTTTTTTTGCTAAAAATTTCACATCTGTAAATTTTCGGCTGAACACTTACATGGGTAATGAACAGAATAGAATTAAAACTTCAAACAACGTAACAGAAATGCAGTACGTGCAGTATTTACAATACAGTATTTGTGGAGATAGTGAGTTAACTTTGTTCTAGAGTATGTCATTAGAAAGTCAGGGATAACAGAGAGGGTTTGGAATTGAACGGGTTATATCAGCTGCTTGTCTATGCGGACGACGTGAATATGTTAGGAGAAAATCCACAAACGATTAGGGAAACACGGGAATTTTACTGGAAGCAAGTAAAGAGATAGGTTTGAAGTAAATCCCGAAAAGACAAAGCATATGATTATGTCTCGTGACGAGAATATTGTACGAAATGGAAATATAAAAATTGGAAATTTATCTTTTGAAGAGGTGGAGAAGTTCAAATATCTGGGAGCAACACTAACAAATATAAATGACACTCGGGAGGAAATTAAACACAGAATAAATATGGGAAATGCCTGTTATTATTCGGTTGAGAAGCTTTTATCATCCAGTCTGCTGTCGAAAAATTTGAAAGTTAGAATTTATAAAACAGTTATATTACCGGTTGTTCTGTATGGTTATGAAACTTGGACTCTCACTTTGAGAGAGGAACAGAGATTAAGGGTGTTTGAGAATAATGTACTTAGGAAAATATTTGGGGCTAAGAGGGATGAAGTTACAGGAGAATGGAGAAAGTTACACAACACAGAACTGCACGCATTGTATTCTTCGCCTGACATAATTAGGAACATTAAATCCAGACGTTTGAGATGGGCAGGACATGTAGCACGTATGGGCGAATCCAGAAATGCATATAGAGTGTTAGTTGGGAGGCCGGATGCAAAAAAACATTTGGGGAGGCCGAGACGTAGATGGGAAGATAATATTAAAATGGATTTGAGGGAGGTGGGATATGATGATAGAGACTGGATTAATCTTGCTCAGGATAGGGACCAATGGCGGGCTTCTGTGAGGGCGGCAATGAACCTCCGGGTTCCTTAAAAGCCATAAGTAAGTAAGTAAATGGGTTAGGGTGGCCAGTTCCTCTCCCCCTCCATTTCATACATCGCTGATTAGTACTTTACATATTGCACTAATCAGACTATCAAATTAACAAAGCCTAGTTCTGATTTGTGGAAGTAACCACAGAAGTAAAGAAGTTCCTTCCAGCAGACAATGGCAACTGTTTCTCATTTACTTAGTCCCTTAGCAACGTCAACCTTAGCAACCTCAACCTTAGCAACGCAATGATCTAAATTCTTATCTGAACGATAGAACTCATGTGACAAATAAAATTTAATAATGCATGGATATATATTTGATGTATTTTCAAGACTTTAAATTCTAAAAACAACTTTTCGATAGGATAATTAATACGTTTTTCCAGACACGTTTTAAATATTCTTCTCTGCAATAAATGTAGTTGATTAAGGTTAGTTTTATAAGTACTACCCCATCCTAATATTCCATATTGTGTTACAGACTGAAGCAAATTGTACACTACGCAGTACATCCACTGGTAAGTCATTTCGTAACTGAACAAAGTAATCTTATACTTCTACGTAATTTGTTTCAAAGGTAGCTCATTTGTTTGTCCCATTTCAGGTGTTTATCAATATATTTCTAAAGATCAAACCTCTGAAGATTCATTTATAATTGAACAATTACAGCAAATTGCGGAACAACCAAAATTGTGTAGTTTAGGGTGCTATGCATAGACAGTTCGCTAACCTGCGCTACGGGCGTGCTAAACTAGCCCCGGCTATCGACTGATTACTAGTACAGGATTCATATCACATCACATCACATCACATCACATCACATCACATCACATCACATCACATCATATCATATCATATCGTATCGTATCGTATCGTATCGTATCGTATCGTATCGTATCATATCATATCATATCATATCATATCATATCATATATCATATCATATCATATATCATATCATAATTATCATATCATATCATACCATATCATAATTATCATATCATACCATACCATACCATACCATATCATATAATATCATATCATATCATATATATATTTCATATCATATCATATATCATATCATATCATATCATATCATATCATATCATATCATATCATATCATATCATATATCATATATCTCAAATCATATATCATATCATGTCATGTCATATCATATATCATATCATATACCATACCATATCATATCATATCATATCATATCATATCATATCATATCATATCATACATCATATCATATCATATATGGTATCATATATCATATCATATCATATCATATCATATCATATCATATCATATCATATCATATCATATCATATCATATCATATATCATATATCGTATCATATATCATATCATATATATAATATCATATCATATCAAATATCATATCATATCATATCATCATATATCATATCATATCATATCATATCATATCATATCATATCATATCATATCATATCATATCATATCATCATATATCATATCATGTCATATCACGAAAAACTTTAGTTCGCCGATCATCCACCGGAAGCCCGCGTTAAGAATATATATGAATATAGTCCTGTAAGTTTACGGGAGTATTAGGCAATTTATAAGATTTGCTAGTTAATGAGAAAGGAATAACTGTAGTTTTAACAATGTTAAGAGAAAGAATATTCGAATCAAACCATGCTTTTATTAATTTTAAACCATTATTTGAATTAAAATAAGTGTCGTTCCAAGTGTGAAGATATTATTTATAAATTAAGCATGGTTTGTTACAACATTTGAAAGCTAACGTTTGAATTCTGCAAGCTATCGTAAGAAACATTATGACAAGAAAAGTCCCTAGACAGAGAAATTTAAGTAGCTTAGCTATAAGCTTTAATAGCATGACTTTCCTAAAATTTTACGATAGCAATAGCCTTGTAATGTGAAGTCAGATTATAAGAAAGAGGGTTACCCTCTCCAGGCCCATTACGTCCTTCTCTGTTATGCCCGTAATGACACCCTCACGCTAGACACAGTACAGGGTAATTCCCCCGTGCAGCCTGACCCTATCTGTGTGCTGATAATGTTTAAGAGCGCCATGCTGTAACGTAAGAGATCCAACCGAATGCCAAGCTGTTCGGTATAACTGTTAAGGGGCTATACATACTGGTAATTCATTAAGCAGAGGCAACGAACGGGTTTAAATATCAAGTCCCAGTCATCGCATGTGAAATGGATTTGCTTCTGTGAGCATTTAATGTTATTAATACTTATAGTAACAGCGTTCGTTTAGACTGTACACCGAGTGGCTCGTCTGCGCTCTCTGTGTACGAGATTACGCAATCCCAAACATTCGTTACCATTGAGTAAGGTATTTATTTATTTACTTATTTATTTATTTACTTATTTATTTATTTATGTATGTATTTATTTATCTATATATTTATTTATTTATCTACATATTTATTTATTTATGTACTCATTTATTTACCTACTTATTTATTTATTTATTTATTTATCTACATATTTATTTATTTATGTACTCATTTATTTACCTACTTATTTATTTATTTATTTTTCTACATATTTATTTATTTATGTACTTATTTATTTACCTATTTATTTATTTATTTATTTATTTACTTATTCATTTATATATGTATGTATGTATGTATGTATGTATGTATGTATGTATTTATTTATCTAAATATTTATTTATTTATTTTTTATTACTGATTATGTCCAGATTACAACGCCGAAAGTTACCCAGCATTTGCTCTTATTGAGATGAGAAAAAACTTCGGATAAAACCTCAACCATATAACTTGGGCCAATCAGTATTTGAAGCCGGACCCGCTCGTTCCACGGTCAGGCGTGCTAACCAATACTCCATAGCCGTTGACTTTATTTATTTATTTAGTTATTTAATTATTTATTCCTTTACCTACATATTTATTTATTTACTTATATGAAAGTACACAAGCTAGATGTCCATCAATAAATTATTCAGGGTGTTTCAGAAATACTTCGACAAACCTTAGGGACATGGTCCTCGAACAAAAACATGAAAAAAGTTCATATAAACATATGTCCGAAAATTCTTAGTTTTTAAATTATTAATCAAGAACATAATGTTAGATATTGTCAACTTGGTAGCAAGACTTGCAACGTTAATCAGTTCAGAAACTTTTAACAAATGTTCAAAATGTTCTCCTCTTGCCTCCACACACGCACGCACGCACTCCTCGGATCATAGACTGTCGCACCTTTTCAAATACTCCCACACGGTATCGACTTGTATCGATAACACCATTCGATTATCTAACAAAATGAATATTATTATCGGTTACAAACTTAAGTTAAGTTCTTGGATTGTACCTGGAAACGCGTTGAACGCAAACTTTCATTGTTATGAGTTTCTGCATTGATTAAAGTTGCAACACTTGCTACAAAGTTGACAATATCTAACATATTTAATTATGTTCTTTCATTAATAACTAAAACACTAAGGTTTTTCGGACATAATTACGTTTATATGAACTTTTTTTCTTGTTTGGCGTGAGGAACATGCCCTCAAGTTTCGTCAAAGTATTTCTGAAACATCCTGTATATGAACAATTTATAATAAAATTTTAGGTAATGTTTTACATGAAAAACAATTATGAAGTTGGAATATACAGCACATTAACAATACAAATAAAGTAAAATGAAAACAGAAAAGAGATATGTGGCTTACAGTTAATCAGTATTGACAAAAAATCAGAAATTTAATAAACTGATAATAAATTGAAAGACCAAAAGTAGAGAAAAATTGAGTTATTCCAGAAAAAAAAATAAAACAATCTGCTTTACATAAATGAAATAGATAATATATTATAAATTTGGTTTCTGAATAACCTCTCTGTACGGGAAAATAAATCGATTTCCACACTCAATGAAATGAATTTGCTGAACATTTATGGCCAGTTATTACGAAATAAGTTTATAAATCTTGAGATAGCAAATTTAATGTAGATGTAACTGGAGGGATATTAAATGTAATCAGTTTTTCAGCGGGGTGAATATTATTTGTTAATAATTTTGTTAAAATTTCATAGACTAAGTGTTTTTTGTCACTGAGCGTACGGAAAACAAAAATTGATCTCAGTAATCTGGTTGGGAACTGGAATGGACTAGGTACTCGAATGTTTTATATCACTATAGGAACTCAAGAAATTTATTCTGTATTAACTCAATTGAATGAACGTTGTTTCAAATTAATGTAGCATGTTATTCCAACTTGCTTCTAGGTAATTATACAGTAAAATAAAAAAATAAAAAAAAAGATTGCGTGAATAGTTTTCAAATTTCGAAATACAAATTCCAGTGAACTGTAAGCAGAATTAGTAAATGTTGTAACGCAGCCAGTAAGGTAAAGTGTGGGTTGAGGTCTTACACCATGTGTAGAATGGTAGAGAATGTTGTCTACCATTCTACACTGTTTCAGAAACTTGGGATATTCCATAAAATAAGACATCATTCGAGTTAGGTTCAATAAGTAGAGAAAACACAACGAATAAGATGGCTCTTTCTTCTCACCCTGATTTTTACTAGAAGAAGAAGGTAGATGTCAGAGTGCTGCCTTGGAGTTAAATCGCTCGCTTGAACTCGGTCGAGTGTCGCACCCTCGAGTGAGATACGACCGGTTGTGTTACCCTCGTAATAAATAGAAGCACAGTACAAGGTCATCTCACCGACATGTCTTATCTTGTATGGAAGGCGACAGATAAGATACACATATGTTTTGCTCACACGGTAAAAATAAGGCTTTATTTTCTGCGTTTATGACAAACGTTTAATGGAACAGTCAATGGAACGTACCAAAACAGGAACATGAAGTTATAAATAAAATAGTATGAAAAACTTCGATATACAGTTATTATTGGTAATTAATAATTATTCAATGTTTGATTTACCATATATATATATATATATGATAGGACCATACATAGTGTTCCGCCTATATACTGCGACAATGTAGAAACGTTTTACAAAATATTATTGATATAGCAGTAGATTAATAACAATATTAGTACATACGTAACGTCACAGAAAATATAATAAAACGAGTAATCATGCTGCACAACTGTTACAGGCGCGAAGATTGATACACTAATTATATTATTATTATTATTATTATTATTATTATTATTATTATTATTATTATTATTATTACTATTAGAAAACTTGATACAGTTCTTGGATTATCATGATTGTGTTCTCCGTTTATAATAATTACATTTACATCCAATAACATCTATCAGATGTGGCAAAAAAAATATCACTCCTGTGAGGGGGGAAAAAAATTACCTACAACATTTATATTAAATTTTAAAGCAAGTTTTGTAGTTGTACTATGGAGAGGTTAGTTAAACACTGCAAAGTTTTGAAATGATAAACAATTATGATGTTACTACACAGTTCATCACTGTAACAAGAACAAATGTCTAACGCTCGGCTTATACGGTTCAAGGATTTATCGCTCGCGACAATTTTACCCATCACGCATGTGCGCTACCTATCGGATTATGCTATGAACTACTTGGTGCTCGAGCGAAAACGTCCGATGCAGACCTCTGCTAGATGTAACCTTCGAAACGTTGTGAACTTTCCCCACTACCATCACTTTTAAAACATCCTGTATAACTCATTACATCTCAGTCTGCATATTAAATCTTCTCAAGTCAGCCTTATAATTTTGTGCAAGATTTTTCTTTCAAGTATCGGCATCAAGCGTTTATGTCCCTTAGATGCATCTCCATTCCCCTGTAGCACACAGTGCGTAGTAAAAACTGGGACATTTAACATTAATCAGTTCCCTCTACTTCTACGTCATTTTGTACTTCCTCCACGTCAGCAGAAAATAAAATCCTCTTAATTTCAACACAATTTGAGAAAATCAATGCAAAGTTGTTGATACAGACTGTTGTGCCTGGAGGAGGCGGGCCTCTTAAAAATAACTTGAAGCTTCCTTCGTCATTGGATTAGTTTAACAGACTCCACTGTTCGACACAGCACGCTCTCAAGTACTTGCAGTGACAAAGAAGCTGACACAGATAAAGAAAATGTACCATAAAACCCCGTAGGAGAATCTCATTTTGTCTATCAACCCTTCTACTACCCCTTAAGGCTAAGTTACACATCATTAACCCTCCTCTCTCTTGAAGCATCCCCACAGTCGAAAGCTCTCAGACGCAAGCAAAAACAAAAGATAGTTGATGAAACACCAACAATACGCGCGACTGAGTCATTAAGTGATACAAGCCGAGTCCTTTGCAGCGTTGTTGTCGCAGTTCTGGAGAGAATGCGAGGAGGAATTGTAAAGTGCCTACAATTTGTTATTGTGAGAAATTAATATAAGCTATTGTGGTGGCATGGAAAAGGCAAGAAATGTCATCAACTGTTATCCCCCGGGACCTACTTCCTATGTTGATAGAGCTGAACAGTCTGAAAATTTGTAATGAAATTAAACTTTCCAATTTTCCGGTGCCCAATTCTAAAGTTTCATCTTGAATTTCAGTATCACGGATGTTGGTAACAGCTATGTTATTGTCTGCCTGGATATTTTTTAAGGACTTCTTAACCAAAGATATCCTTACTAATGGCAACGATCGCTAAAAAAAAATCGCACGATGGATGGTGTGTACAAAAATCAAGTCTGTGCTTAGAAATTCAGTAAATAGAAATTTTAACCATTACTTCCTTTCATGTAGTTTAAAAATATTAATATCTCCAGTTTCTGTTTTTCGTTTTTACTATTTCCAATTAAATATTTGCAACTAATAAACCAATCAACTAGCATTGAACATTAATAAAACTGCCATAATTTATTTTAGAACCACTTCAAATTTCATCTCTGAAACATTAGACACAACTATCAACAATATATCTCATTAGAAACATCAACAACCAAATTTCTTGGTTGGCATATTAATAATCTATGAAGTAAATTAATAACACAACAATAATAATTATATTTCTCACGGAAAATTTTTCATAAAATTGTACGCATTTACTAGTATATTTGGTATACTTTGTCCTTCAGGGCAACCCCTATTTTAGGGGTACAGTTTACAGTAGTACGATTTTGGAAATATTCAAAAATTCCCCCCCCCCTTACTGTATCTTTTACAAAAATGAAATTTAGTATGTGTAAAACATTGTCTTTCTGCTATATGAAAAAAAAATATATTTTTACGATTGAAAAAAAAAATACATTTTTTTCAAAATTCAATTCACTGTGCAGTGATGAAGCGTTTCCCACATAACTCAAAAACTATCCAACATCCTGTGATTAACTTTTTTGTGTTTATTTATGCATGTCATATCTAAAATATGGTGCAAGATCACTTCTCTACCTTTGACAGATTGTCTCATAAAAAAATTAATTCATTTTGAAAAATGGTCAAATATCAGTATTTTCTTCTAACACAAAAAAATATTATTTATTAAGGAATGTAGATGAAAGAGCATGATATTGTAAACATGAGTTTCAGCAATAAAATAAATGAGAGAGAACATGAAAAAGTTAACAAGTTTATGAGTTATGAGGGAAACGCTTCATCACTGCAACAATTTTAAATTTTGAAAAATATATATATGTATATATATATATATATATATATATATATATAAATTTTTAAATCATAAAAATACTTTTAATACAGCAGAAGGACAGTGTTTTACACATGCCAATTTTCATTATTGTGCAAGAAAGAATAATGGAGGAAAAAATGTTGAATATTTCCAAAAATTTTACTGCTGTAAGCTGTACCTAACCCCTTAAATTAAATTAAACTGGAGAAATCATATTAAAGAAATAACCCCCAAACATAGCTCAGCATGCTTCGCCATTAGGTCGTTACAGCAATTTCTAAACAGCAGTATCTTGAAGACAATATGGTTTGCCTATTTTAATTCCATTATGCCTTACGGAATAATATTTTGGGAAGTTCTGCAGATAATAAAAATATATTCCCATTACAAAAAAGAGCAATTAGAATAATAGTGGAGCAAAGGCTAGAGAATCATGTAGACTATATTTTTTTAATGAGAGATTCTGACCTTAACAAATGAGTATATATAAGTTACTCTTTAATAAATTCCCTCTTATGTAATAAAGAAAATTTTCCGACTAATTTAACCATACATAGTATAAACATCCGCATGCTTTCAAAGGGGAATATGTTAAATGGCGATAAAATATTTAAATAGTCTTCCTGAGGACATTAAGAATCATAACCAAAATCCTGCATTACTTAAGGTAAAACTAAAAAATTACTTAATATCTCATACTTCCTTTTCTGTAGATGAATTCTTGACATTTCACAGTACTGTGTAAATATTTTTATATTATTAAATGGTAAGCATATTGCATTGTATAATATGTTATTGTTATTAAGGTACCTCCTGTGTATATATTATATTTACATTTTTATATGTTAAACGTAAGAATTGGAAATTTTCTTTATTCTATGCTATAAAGCAACTGTAAGAATAGTATGTAACGAATAATTCTGCCTGCCTAACCATCCATCCATCCATCCATCCATCCATCCATCCATCCATCCATCCATCCATCCATTCATCCATCCATCCATCCATCCACCCATCCATCCATCTTCAGTGTGTCTATTCTGGTTAAAATATCTGAATTTATTATATTTTAGTAAAAACCAATAGGTATTCATTTCATACGAGAAACCCAAAATGACCGTAAACTGGAAACCAGCTGAAACAACACTTTTCCAATTTTGATTTCTGCATTAGATGAAGAAATAATTAAAGTGAGTAGCCCAGGTGTCCACAGACTCCTGCTTTTAGGAGAAATTACCGTTTATGCATTTGTATTTTATTGCTATACCGTGTGTGCAACAAACTGCAGTGCATAGGGAATTAACATTGCCATAAGAAATCCATGTATAAAAAATTGAAAGTGTAATTTCATGTAGCTGGCCATGTGTAATAAATTAGTACGCCTTGTAGAAAAGAAGACTATCTACTGATTATTTCCAACTAAAATTTAAAAAAATAATACAATGTTTCTGGTTTTTCTTTCCTTCTCGAGATAAAAATTGTTTTATATGAAACATTAATTCGTAGTATGTTTTGAGAAAGCCATTGATTTAATTGCCAATATATTCAGTCAGTTTAAGAGAGCAGTGTATTATGACAATAAGTGATAAAAATAATTTTAGTTTTGTCCTTTAAATGTGCAGATACTTGATCTGAACAAATGTAACTTCCGTTGTGAAAAGGAATTTTAAAATGTTACATTTCTTCGCTTCAAATTTCTGTACATTTAAAGAGCAAAACTAAAATTCTTTCAATAATTTATTATCACAATAGATTGGTATCGTCCACACCTGTGGAGTAACGGTCAGCGCGTCTGGCTGCGAAACCAGGTGGCCCGGGTTCGAATTCCGGTCGGGGCAAGTTACCTGGTTGAGGTTTTTTCCGGGGTTTTCCCTCAACCCAATACGAGCAAATGCCGGGTAACTTTCGGTGCCCCGGACTCATTTCACCGTCATTATCACCTTCATCTCATTCAGACGCTAAATAACTTGAGATGTTGATACAGCGTCGTAAAATAACCTAATAAAATAAAAAATGCATTGGTATCTTAAACTGACTGAGCGTATTGGAAGTTAAATTAATGACTTTCTCAATACACGCTATAAAATATTTCAGATAGAACTTCATCTCGAAAAGGAAGCAAAACGAGCAAAACTGCATTCAAGTTTTTTGTCTAAAATATCTCAAAGAGTAACCTTTTGACATGAATAACATTACTTACGGTTCTTCTTATATAGTTGATGTTAAACAGTAATGTAATTAAGATCTCGAAGATTGAAGCAAATCAGTATGGACGGTAGAATTATATTATGGAAAAAACTTCAGTATAGAAACAAATCTCTTTGCATTATATTTATATAAAAAAAACATCGCTACAGTTTTAGCTGGACTTTGCAGGAAATAAAAATCACTTTGAAAGAAACACACTGAAAACTTTTTTTTTACAACTTTTGAATTTACCAGGAGTTTCATCATAAAAGTTTTCTTTTATTTTATTCTATTTTATGAGATTTCTAAAGTGAGGGGATTTCAAGAAAATCCTTGTCTTCGTCTCAGAGAGCGAATAAGTTTCATTCGAGGATTACTCTGCATCCCCCCTCAACCCCCGCCGTCGTTAGTTTCAGAATACAATATATAAAAAATGAGGAGAAAGATAAAAGACAAGTTCGATCAAGGAGTGAGGCGAAGTTGGAGGCGGAATGTTTCATCATTCCATTCCACGGTCTGTATTTACATGTTTAACTCTTTAGAAAGCATCTTAATTTACTTCTTGGGGAACAATAGAAGTTGTGCATGCAGTACGTTTCTTAGGAACTCATTGAGAGGTAATGGAAAGCATAGAGATCCCAAGTTTCAGATACGAACCATCTGCTCAATTCTGGTCTCTCATTTTGGTTGAGGCTTCTATCGAATTTGAGGTAAGCCTATCTTTGAGAGTAAAGCTGAGGTGCAAATCAAGCTTTCTGGTATAACTACCTGTAAAGTTGATTTGAATAATTTCCAGGGAAAAATTGTTCCGGGGCCGGGTATCGAACCCGGGACCTTTGCTTAAACGTACCAACGCTCTCCCACTGAGCTACCCGGGAACTCTACCCGACACCGATCCAACTTTTCCCTCTATATCCACAGACCTCAAAGTGGGCTGACAACCGTCAAGCAACCAACTTCGAATGCACACTAACTCCGTGTGACTTAAATTGTGGTTTTCTGTTAACGAACAGTGACGTGTATTATGCAAATCAAGCTTTAAGGTATAACTCCCTGTAAAGTTGATTTGAATAATTTCGAGGGAAAAATTGTTCCGGGGCCGGGTATCGAACCCGGGACCTTTGGTTAAACGTACCAACGCTCTAGCAACTGAGCTATCCGGGAACTCTACCCGACACCGATCCAACTTTTCCCTCTATATCCACAGACCTCAAAGTGGGCTGACAACCGTCAAGAAACCAACACTAACTCCGTGTGACTTAAATTGTGGTTTTCTGTTAACGAACAATGACGTGTATTATGAAAATCAAGCTTTCAGGTATAACTCCCTGTAAAGTTGATTTGAATAATTTCGAGGGAAAAAATTGTTCCGGGGCCGGGTATCGAACCCGGGACCTTTGCTGAAGTGTTCATATGAACCTCTTACCCAATAAATTTGTTAATGATGATGAGTCAAACCTATGAGATATTTAGAATACGTTTTTGTTCGTATCCGAAAGACTGACTGAATACAACACATGCGTACCGTAGGAGAGGTAGAAGACACGTCAAAATAAGGATACTGAGAAAATGACTATTGAACATTGTTAAATCAGAAATAAGTGAAAGAAAAATATGTAATCAATCACTAAACATAATTCTAAACCGACTCAATAAAAGAAATTAATTTACCTTAAAAATGTTATTAGTAATACAATTTGTCACAATACACAGGGTGTAACTTAATTAATTGCACAGTATGGACATTTGCAAGACATTCTACGAGGAAATAAAATTAAACGAGAATAGCAGTGTAAACATATCATAAGGCATTGCAATTAAGGGGTTAGGTACAGATTGGAGCAGTAAAATTTTTGGAAATATTCAACATTTTTTTCCTCCATTACTGTATCTTGTACAATAATGGAAATTAATATGTGTAAAACACTGCCCTTCTGCTATATGAAAAAATACTTTTACGATTTAAAAAAAAATTATATATACTTTTTTTGTTTCAAAATTTAAAATTGTTGCAGTTTACTGTGCAGTGATGAAGCGTTTCCCTCATAACTCATTAACTTGTTAACTTTTTCATGTTATCTCTCATATATTTTATTGCTGAAACGCATGTTTGCAATATAATGCTCTTTCAACTACATTCCTTAATAAATAATATTTTTTTCTTATTTTGTGTTAGAAGAAAATACTGATATTTGACCATTTTTAAAAATGAATTTATTTTTATGAGACAATCTGTCAAAGGTAGAGAAGTGATCTAGCACCATATTTTAGATATGACATGCATAAATACACACAAAAATTTTCATTACAGAATGTTGGATAGTTTTTGAGTTATGCGGGAAACGCTTCATCACTACACAGTGAATTGAATTTAAAAAAATGTAATTTTTATTAAACGTAAAAACATTTTTTATATATATAGCAGAAGGACAGTGTTTTACACATACTAATTTTAATTTTTGTACAAGATACAGTAATGGAGGAAAAAAATGTTGAATATTACCAAAAAATTACTGCTGTAAGCTGTACCTAATCTCTTAATGAACTGAGGTTTCATTTTACTAAATAAATATCCACTCATTAATGCACTTAATTAATTTAATTACATTCACTCACTGGGCATTGTTGTCTACTGCACAAAACACATAAACAGGCATAAGGCGCAACACCTGTGCATTTTGATCAGATACAGGAGAACTGTTGGGTGAATACATGCGAAGAGTGACGTCTAAGTGTGAGAGAGAAGAACTTCAGGAACAGAATTAGTAATAGTGATAACAATCATAGCAATAAGATCAGTAACAGTACTAGCAATAGTAGTAATATCAGAAGTAACAATGTCTATTTAGTAGCAACAGTATTGATAACTTTACTAGAAACATAAGAACCATAGTAGCAATAGTAGTGATGTTGGACATCACAGTAATAGCAGCAGTAAAAATAGCAAAATTCGTGCTGAAACAGCGGTAATAGCTAGTAGTAACAGTAGTCATAAGGTCAGTGACAACATCAATAACATTATCAGCAGTGTTAACAATTTATATTGTCAGTAATTTTGGTAACAGTGCTAGTACCGATATTTTATATAATTTATGATAGTGTTTATTAGTTTATTTGTTTTTTAGTTTTGATTCATTTGTTAATTTCATTGCTTATTTATTTATTTATTGTTTAAGGGGTTACAGCTTACAGCAGTACAATTTTGGAAATATTCAACATTTTTTTCCTCCATTACTGTATCTTGTACAATAATGAAAATTAATATGTGTAAAACACTGTCTTCTGCTATATGAAAAACATATTTTTACGATTTAAAAATAAATTATTTGTAGCCTATATTTGTTTGTTTTGTTTGTTTGTTTTTTGTTTGTTTGTTTTTTTCAAAATTCAGTTCACTTTGCAGTGATGAAGCGTTTCCCACTTAACTCAAAAACTATCGAGCATTCTGTGATGAAATTTTATTTTGTGTGTATTTATGCATGTCATATCTACAATATGATGCAAGATCATTTCTCTACCTTTGATAGATTGTCTGTTAAAAAATTAAATTAAAAATGGTCAAATATTAGTATTTTCTTCTAACACAAAATAAAAAACAATGCTATTTATTAAGAAATGTAGTTGAAAGAGCATGATATTGTAAACATGAGTTTCAGTAATAAAATAAAAGAGAGATAACATGAAAAAGTTAGCAAGTTTATGAGTAGAATAAGTCTTCTCGGGTTCTCAGCCAGGTGAGTTGGAGATTAGCTTCCTAGCTTTCGACGGCTAGCTCTGCCATCTTCTTCATGCCTAAAGAAGATGGCAGAGCTAGCTCACCCGAGAAGAGTTATTCTACATCAAACGCCGGGAAAGAATCAAGTCATACAAGTTTATGAGTTATGACGGAAACGCTTCATCACTGCACAGTGAAATGCCGTCATTTTGAATTTTGAAAAAATATATATATATATATATATATATATATATATATATTTTACGATTTAAAAATTATATATATATATATATATATATATATATATATAATTTTTTTAAATCGTAAAAATATATATTTTTTTTTTTCGTATAGCAGAAAGACAGTGTTTTACACAAATCAATTTTCATTATTGTACAAGATACAGTAATGGAGGAAAAAAGGTTGAATATTTCCAAAAATGTTACTGATGTAAGCTTTAACTGATGAATTGTTTATGCTTGTAATTTGAAGTAATTTGCATGATATGTATATTACCAATTTTGTATAGCTCAACTGATTGGATTGTTTACAGTTTTAAATGGAATTAACTTACTTGCTATGTATTAGGCTATATTTTATAGCTGAACTGATGTATAACTATTTAGGTTTGTAAATATAATAATCTAATTGCTATGTACTGTATATTTTTGTACAGCCACCAACGTAGCTCAGTCGGCAGACTAGCTGGCCTGTTGAACCGGAGCTGCGCTCGGGCTTGGGTTGGATCCCCGTTTGCTCTGATTACCTGGTTGGGTTTTTCCCGAGGTTTTCCCCAGCCATGAGGCGGATGCCAGGTGATCTATGCTATATCCTCGGCCTAACCTAACTTCATCTCGCCAAAAATTGTAATCTTGTAAAATGTTGACAGTTCCAAATCTTAAAGCTTGAATGCTAATGTAAGATCTATGGAATATAATAAATGAAATGAAAAACTTGTTTAGTTTTGAAGTTAATAATTAAGTTTTCCATGATTTGTTAATATGTTGGTGATATTTCCAACTATTCTATGAATATTAAAATACATTATTACTGTTTGTCGGGCATTTTGTAAGATCATAAAGTAGTGAAATGAGACATAGTGTGAAATGAATAATATTAACAGCAGGAGGACTTACTTACTTACATACTTACTTACTGGCTTTTAAGGAACCGGGAGGTTCATTGCCGCCCTCACATAAGCCCGCCATTGATCCCTATCTTGAGCAAGATTAATCCATTCTCTGTCATCATATCCCAGCTCCCTCAAATCCATTTTAATATTATCCTCCCATCTACGTATCGGCCTCCCTAAAGGTATTTTTCCCTCCGGCCTCCCAACTAACACTCTATATGTATTTCTGGATTCGCCCATACGTGCTACATGTCTTGCCCATCTCAAACGTCTGGATTTAATGTTCCTAATTATGTCAGGTGAAGAATATAATGCGTGCAGTTTTGTGTTCTGTAACTTTCTCCATTCTCCTGTAACTTCATCCCTCTTAGCCCCAAATATTTTCCTAAGCACCTTATTCTCAAACACCCTTAACCTATGTTTCTCTCTCAAAGTGAGAGTCCAAGTTTCACAACCATAAAGAACAACCGGTAATATAGCTGTTTTATAAATTCTAACTTTCAGATTTTTTGACAGCAGACTGGACGATAAAAGCTTCTCAACCGAATAATAACAGGCATTTCCCATATTTATTCTGTGTTTAATTTCCTTCCGAGTGTCATTTATATTTGTTACTGTTGCTCCAAGATATTTGAAGTTCTCCACCTCTTCAAAAGATAAATTTCCAATTTTTATATTTCCATTTCGTACAATATTCTGGTCACGAGACATAATCATATACTTTGTCTCTTCGGGATTTACTTCCAAACCTATGTCTTTACTTGCTTCCAGTAAAATTCCCGTGTTTTCCCTAATCGTTTGTGGATTTTCTCCTAACATATTGACGTCATCCGCATAGACAAGCAGCAGCAGGACATCTCGTGGTAATGCTAGTAGCCATGACAATGTTAATATTGGTGTTAATAATGACAATGAAAGAAGAATGTAATTCAGTGTTGATAGGAAGCTACACACAAATCCTCTTTGGTAGATAAAGCAATTTCCTCGGCTCTGATCGAACGCAAAGCTGGTCTGCCGGCAGGTTTAGAACGAGCTTATTGCAGCGTGGGCGGATAATTAAGTACCAGCAACGTAAAGATTTCGCGTATAAGAAGAAAAAGAAGAAGAGGAAGCAGCAGCTTCATGTTATAAATCTGCTTCCCTGACTTCATTAAGTTAAGAGACTTTGCACCCCTTCCACTCCACCCCCAATTATCGTTCCCACACTTTAAATTAACACCCAGCGCATCTGACATCCCTCAAATCCATTTTTCCGACATCAACTAAATTACGTTAAAGCCCATTGTCAACACCGATATAGATTCACTTAACATCGATCACTTCAAGTGTTGCAGCGCGACGTCAAGTGATGTTCTCTTAACATGCCGCACTTCAAATGTTACGGACTACGCATATTTGAATAGCAAGTGCTCTTCTCTTCCGATCCGTAAGAGGATCTGGGTATGAAGTGAGGAGCCGTCAGTGTGGGATCACATTGCTAATCAATAGGAGATGACTCGTAAGTTACGCTTTGGAGTGGGAAGCAAATTCCTCACTGAATGACAGTCAGGCAACAGCAGGGATTTTTATAACTAGTGAACGATATAATTATGTAGCCAATGACAGATTAGTAGGAAGGAAGGGACGAAAACTTAAGAAATATAAAAATAATAATTCTCTTCCCTTACAAAATCTGGTCGTCACTGGTATGCTATTATACAGTAGTTGTTCTTTCTATTAAAAGTTCTTTTATCATCTTCCAACTGAATATTTCTTTAGGTCTGGCGACTTCGTTACGTATTTCTCTCCTAATACCTTCTTTAATAGTCTGGAATATCTTTGTATGTATGTATGTATGTATGTATGTATGTATGTATGTATGTATGTATGTATGTATGTATGTATGTATGTATGTATGTATGTATGTATGTACGTATGTATTTATTCACACTGCAATGGGTATGTACCCGGTGGCAGTGGTAACTAATTACACTCAATAATGACAATAATAAACTTATTAATTAAAATACACTTAATAATACCAATAATTAATACAAATAATTAATACTAACAATAATTTATAATAATAATAATAATAATAATAATAATAATAATAATAATAATAATAATAATAATAATAGGAATATCCTAAATTAAATGAAGCACGATCACTTAAAATAACATTTAAAATAAATCTAATTTGTATCTTAAATCTAAGTTCGAACTAAAACTCACGAGTATGATATGTTCATATCTGCACAAGTACCTTTCCACATTACACTCATTTCGCTGTCAACTCACTCAATGCACTAGAACTACGACACATTTCACTGATTCTACCCTGATTTCACTAACACTTCAAAAACATTTCACTGTTCAAATACTTTGCACTGCTACTATAAACTAAAAAGCTTCCCTGTCAGGAACACGTTTCACTGACACAACACACTTCACTGACACAACATAATTCTTCATTGATACAACACTTCAATAACAAAATATCATTTACATCCTTTACATACTGTGTATAATTATCGTCCACTAGTAAAGTCCTTAAGCCTATTTTTAAATACGTTTTTGGTTGTTGGTAAAGCCTTTAGTAAGTCTGCAGGTAAAGCATTCCAGTCCCTGATAGTACGATTGAGAAAAGAAAACTTTCCAGTAGAAAAGAAAACTATGTAAACTCTAAATGTTACTTCTTTCATGACTTGAGATATTTAAACTATGCAACAGTAACACGTGAAGTCTAATACGTTTAGCTATCTATTACCCCGGATTTTTAATGTTTACTTATTTATATTTATTTATTTATTAGTATTATATTGTGCTTCCTCAAATTAGAGGCTGCCATTAGACAAAGCATACAAAACAATATAAATGATGAAAGATAACAGAGTAAGAAAAAAAGTAAACAAGTACACAAACAAACAAACAATGGCAGTTTACACAATAAAAAAAGTTACAAGTAAAGAAGCAATGAAAGCTAATAAGAGAAAGAAAAATGATAATGCTATGTTATTTTTTTCAGTACACTGAATTAGAGTCCATATAGGTGGTTTCGTAAACGTTTGACTGACTCTCTAATTATGAGGAGGACCAGTTCATTCAGAAACGATTTGTGCAGTCCTAGGGCCTTACAGAATTGAGAAGAGAAGTTGGGTATCGTTCCTCTTGCTCCAAACATCAATCCCGTAACACTGATATCGTGAAGTTGGTATTTATCTTTATAATACGGGATGGTTGGAACGTAGATTGCTCGTTTCTCCTCATGTACGTCTTCAGGCTATCCTTTATGCGTTTCAAACCTGATGGTGGGGTCGATTATCATACCCTGAGACAGGGATTCGCTAATGGCGATTATGTCAATTCGTCTGTTACTGCCATTGTCGGTAGTTCCGTGGACTTCTTCATAGACGTTTTATTTTAGTTTTCTAAGGGCATCGGCCAGTTTAGTTCTAATTGCATGGTGCCCATGTATACGTAATATTTCGCCATAAGTGCAGGCTCCCAGGACATGTCCAAGGGTTTCTATCTCACAGAGGCATCGCCTGCAGTGGTTGTCCTGAGACCTACCGGGTATGGCTCTTACAGCACTTACGTTGGCAGTCATCTTGATAGCCTCCTTCCATTCACCGCTAGTCATTCCATCGGGCTTAGTTATCCATTTGTTATTTACTTGCATATATTTATTTCCTTATAAATAAATAAATAAATAAATAAACTTAGTTATGCATATATCTATTTATTTAAGATATACATCGACTTTAGAAATATCAGATTTATTCAAAACTTTGGAAAATAATGATTTTGCCTCATGTGGAAGTTAATTTTTTCTAGTTTTCAAAAATATATAACTTGTACCCATTATCTCAATAATTTCATAATTGGGTATTTATAATATAAGCGCACTATACTTTCTATACCTTACGCCATCGTCAGTGTTTGTTTACTTATATTTCACACTTTCCGTCACTTGTTATCTTTCCGACCGACAAAAAGTAGATTTACAATTGGGGAAAGATTTCATTGAGGTACCAAATTAAAGCTTAAACATGGGCTATGTTGTAAATTTAATTATTATTTTCAATCGTTTATAATTATTTTATCCCAAAAATATATACAAATACTATAAGTTTATTTATTATAAATAAGTGATGGAATCAAATTTCTGTCACGAAGTGGTCTGGTTCCATAGAATGCTTATTTCATTAAGTGAGTCCTAATAAAATATGCTTACATAAAGTGGCATATCGTTTGAACGATTCAAGACAAATAATTTTTGTATGTAATATTCTCCATACATAGGGGATCATCTTAGCGAAACAAGTTTTATTCTAGGTTAATATATCATTTTTTTTTTTTCCAAAAAAATTTCTTTGGATCTCTAAATTCGATTTTCAAGATTGAAGTAGGCTATATAAATTCTTTAGTTTATTTCCGAGAATCTTGTCATCAGTGTTTGAAAGGCATTAAGTAAAAAAATGAAGATTTTTATACTGAGAGTCCATTTATATCTTCGTTATTTACTTACGTATGTATTTATTTATCTACTTACCTTCAAATTACATTTAAGGTACCCGAAGGTTCATTGCCGCCCTCACATAACCCGCCATTGGTCCCTATCCTGAGCAAGATTAATCCAATCTCTATCATCATATCCCACAATCCTCAAATACATTTTAATGTTATCCTCCCATCTACGTCTCGGCCTTCCCAAAGATCTTTTTCCCTCCGGTCCCCCAACTAATACTCTATATCCATTTCTGGATTCACCCCTACGTGCTACATGCCCTGCCCATCTCAAACGTATGGATTTAATGTTCTTAATTATGTCAGGTGAAGAATACAATGCGTGCAGTTCTGTGTTGTGTAACTTTCTCCATTCTCCTGTAACTTCATCCCTCTTAGTCCCAAATATTTTCATAAGCACCTTATTCTCAAACATCCTTAACCTCTGTTCCTCTCTCAAAGTTAGAGTCCAAGTTTCACAACCATAAAGAAGAACCGGTAATATAACTGTTTTATAAATTCTAACTTTCAGATTTTTTGAGAGGAGACTGGATGACAAAAGATTGTCGACCGAATAATAACTTGCATTTCCCACATTTAGTCTGTGTTTAATTTCCTCCCGAGTGTCATTTATATTCGTTACTGTTGCTCCAAGATATTTGAAGTTTTCCACCTCTTCAAAAGATAAATTTCCAATTTTCATATTTCCATTTCGTACAATATTTTCGTCACGAGACATAATCATATACTTTGTCTTTTCGGGATTTACTTCCAAACCGAACTCTTTACTTGCTTCCAGTAAAATTCCCGTGTTTTCCCTAATCGTTTGTGGATTTTCTCCTAACATATTCACGTCATCCGCATAGACAAGCAGCTGATGTAACCCGTTCAATTCCAAACCCTCTCTGTTATCCTGGACTTTCCTAATGGCATACTCTAGAGGAAAGTTAAAAAGTAAAGGTGATAGTGCATCTCCTTGCTTTAGCCCACAGTGAATTGGAAACTCATCTGACAGAAACTGATCTATACGAACCCTGCTGTACGTTTCACTGAGACACATTTTAATTAATCGAACTAGTTTCTTGGGAATACCAAATTCTTTATTATGGTTGTATATAATAACATTAATAGTAGTAATAATAATAATAATAATAATAATAATAATAATAATAATAATAATAATAATAATTATACACACCTATGTTCTGCCTAATATTATGGTTTCAATAGTTGGATTTCAATACGGAATTACAGCAATCAATATCTTTGGTGTCCACTGTAGGTTCGTCTAACACAGGAGTAGCACATGGGAATGACAGACTATACTGAGAGTCTTATAATAAAAAAAGGCGAGTGTAGTAGCAAAACTTTCAGCAAGGGAACAATGTCTTCGCACGTTCAACCCAACCCCCCTTCCCTATAATCGCTACCAAAACAGAAGTCGCCTGCCTGTCGGCGACATATACCAAAACCTCCCCACACCCAAACTCCCATTCTCCAACATGATATATTGCTCACGTGGTTCCAATGCAACTCAGAAACTGGAACCCTCATCCCAGCACACTCGCCGTGCCATACCTTCGTTTTACAACACTGGGGGAGTATGGTGTTACGGACGATCAATTTCAACTCAGCAAAGCTTATTGTTCATATGGAACGCGAAGAAACGGCAGCTGGAAAAGAATTTTTGTTGTACTTTTAGTCAATGCCTTATGGGATCATGGTGTTGAAAGGATAAAAGGAAAACGTTTTATATATACAGTTAATTATGCAGTCAGCTTATATTCACAAACGATTAGGGAAAACGCGGAAATTCTACTTGAAGTAAGTAAAGCGATAGGTTTCGAAGTAAATCTCGAAAAGACTAAGTATATGATTATGTCTCGTGATCAGAATATTGTACGAAATTGAACTATAAAAGTTGGCGATTTATCCTTCGAAGAGGTGGAAAAATTTAAATATCTTGGAGCAACAGTAACAAATATAAATGACACTCGGGAGGAAATTAAACGCAGAATAAATATGGGAAATGCGTGTTATTATTCGGTTGAGAAGCTCTTATCATCCAGTCTGCTGTCCAAAAATCTGAAAGTTAGAATTAATAAAACAGTTATATTACCGGTTCTTCTGTATGACTGTGAAACTTGGACTCTCACTCTGAGAGAGGAACATAGGTTAAGGGTGTTTGAGAATAAGTTTCTTAGGAAAATATTTGGGGCTAAGCGGGATGAAGTTACAGGAGAATGGAGAAAGTTGCACAACACAGAACTGCACGCATTGTATTCTTCACCTGACATAATTAGGAACATTAAATCCAGACGTTTGAGATGGGCAGGGCATGTAGCACGTATGGGCGAATCCAGAAATGCATATAGAGTGTTAGTTGGGAGACCGGAGGAAAAAGACCTTTAGGAGGCCGAGACGTAGATGGGAGGATAATATTAAAATGGATTTGAGTTAGGTGGGGTATGATGATAGAGACTGGATTAATCTTGCACAGGATAGGGACCGCTGGCGGGCTTATGTGAGGGCGGCAATGAACCTTCGGGTTCCTTAAAAGCCATTTGTAAGTAAGTAACAGTTTCATTATGCAGTCAGCTTATATTCACAAACGATTAGGGAAAACGCGGAAATTCTACTTGAGGGAAGTAAAGTGATAGGGTTGGAAGTAAATCCCGAAAAGACTAAGTATACGATTATGTCTCGTGATCAGAACTGTGTACGAAATGTAAATATAAAAATTGGAGATTTATCCTTCGAAGAGGTGGGAAAACTTAAATATCTTGGAGTAACAGTAACAAATATAAATGATACTCGGGAGGAAATTAAACACAGAATAAATATGGGAAATGCCTGTTATTATTCGGTCGAGGAGCTTTTATCATCCAGTCTGCTGTCAAAAAAATATGAAAGTAAGAATTTATAAAACAGTTACATTACTGGTTGTTCTTCATGGTTGTGAAACTTGGACTCTCACTTTGAGAGAGGAACAGAGATTGAGGGTGTTTGAGAATAAAATTCTTAGGAAAATATTTGGGGCTAAGAGGGATGAAGTTATAGGAGAATGGAGAAAGTTACACAACACAGAACTGCACGCATTGTATTCTTCACCTGACATAATTAGGAACATTAAATCCAGACGTTTGAGATGGGCAGGGCATGTAGCACGTATGGGCGAATCCAGAAATGCATATAGAGTGTTAGTTGGGAGGCCGGAGGGAAAAAGACCTTTGGGGAGGCCGAGACGTAGATGGGACGATAATATTAAAATTGATTTGAGGGAGGTGGGAAATGATGGTAGAGACTGGATTAATCTTGCTCAGGATAGGGACCAATGGCGGGCTTATGTGAGGGCGGCAATGAACCTCCGGGTTCCTTAAAAGCCAGTAAGTAAGTAAGTAAGTAAGTAAGTAAGTAAGTAAGTAAGTAAGTAAGTAAGTAAGTAAGTAAGTAAGTAAGTAAGTAAGTAAGTAAGTAAGTAAGTAAGTAAGTAAGTAAGTAATTAAGCAAGTTAGTAAGTATGTAAGTAAGTAATTAAGTTAGCTTATATTCTGAAGCGATTGACACACATATAATTTCCATAAACTGCTGTGCTAAGGGAATGTGGACACTTTTCGCTAGTGTAGATTCAGTCACAAATGGCTTTTAAGGAACCCGCAGGTTCATCGCCGCCCTCAAATAAGCCCGCCATCGGTCCCTATCCTGTGCCAGATTAATCCAGTCTCTATCAACATTTCCCAGCTCCCTCAAATCCATTTTAATATTATCCTCCCATCTACGTCTTAGCTTTCCAAAGGTCTTTTTCCTTCCGGTCTCCCAACTAAAACTCGACATACATATCTGGATTCACCCATACTTGCTGCATGCCGTGCCCATCTCCAACGTCTGTATTTAATGTTCCTAATTATGTCAGGTGAAGAATACAATGCGTGCAGTTCTGTGTTGTGTAACTTTCTCCATTCTCCTGTAACTTCATCCCTCTTAGCCCCAAATATTTTCCGAAGCACCTTATTCTCAAAAAATTAACTTAATGAATATATAAAATACAATAAATCTAGATTTAATAAACAAACCTATAAAAAATAGGTACCTGTCTATATTAATTGAACATATCAGTAAAAACTGCGATTTATGGTATGGTTAAAGAATGCAAAATTAATTGTTTCTATTTACGGGTCTAGAAATTCGCGAAGTATTCCATGATCCTCAAATAACTTAGTTATCATAGGAGTTGAATTTTAAATTCTACACTTCTATAAATAAACTTTCATATAGAATTTCTAGATCTAAATGTTATAAAATAATGAAAAGCGACAAAATAAGCATTGAAATGTATGCAAATATGAAGAAAAAGGGAACTCATTTGCTATAATTAATTTATTTTCGGGGTTGATAAATATCTCAGCAAAATGACATAAATTTACAAGATTTGTAGTTGAAAATCCTGAAGCAAAATAGCAGTTCTGGTCAAAATTGTTTAGAGATATCTTCATTTGTTTAAAATAATGATTGTGCAAATATATAGGCCTAAATTAAATATTCATAATGTTATATTAGGAAGCATTTTGATTCTGTAATGTCTATTCTTATAAATATTATCAAGGATTCTCTTCACATATTACATCATCATCTCTATTTCAATTAATAAACTGAAGCAGTAATTAGGAGAGGGAGAGACCGATTTATTAGCGAAGTGATATCTCCATATTTTTATTACATGTATTCGCGGGGATGTTCTGACGACTTCGTTAGAATTAGCTTCCCACACAGGTGTTTCGTCACTTGTCAGCATCGGACAGATTTAGGGCCACCTTGTGCGTGATTGTATATAGACACTCGGTGATGCGTAAAAGCCGGAGTTGGACTGGACCCGTGGGAAAGCAACATGCCAAGCTTGGGTTTTCCAAAGAACGGGTATTCTTGTGAGATATACAAACTAATTAGATGTTATGGGAAATCCAAAGTTTAAATTTAGAGATGACGTATTTCGCGCCCAATAAGGAGAGATCTTGGTTTAGCTTATGAAGTCACTTTGGACCAATAGAGAATAGATTTTAGGCCGGTTAAGTGACGTAGTTGTTAACCAATAGGATAGTTAGTTTTAGCGTAGGGTAGGTTTTTATAAATAAGGGTGACGGGGAGCGGAGATGATCACAACATCTCATCGTGTCGTCGGCCCTACATACAGGGCAGAATAACTACTTCGTTTCGGGTCGACAGGATAACTACTTTTCTTCGTGTAGACGGCGCGACATCTTTTTTTTGTGTCGGCGGCCCAACTTAATAGTCTTTCTTCCGGCGAAGACTCGATAGATAGAACTTTGTCATCGGCGAGACCACTCGTCAACGTTTAGGAGCTTCATCATAGTGTACTGGGCAGAGTATTGAATTTATAGTATCGGATAGAGCTTATTCAGAGCTGCCATAGAGTCGATACAGAAGTGCGACCAACGATTGAATTATAAGTCAGCCGGAAATACATACTCTAGGGTTTACCAAGTGAATACGACAATAAACTTATAGTTTTGGAGTTTACACTGCCTTTTATATAAGTAGCCGGCTTGGTATTATTCCCGACATCATCCTATACCACAACAGTACCTCGGCTACCCTGAGTGAATCTCACGCAACACCGAGACGCACCCACCCAAATGGTCTCCAACGTGGGGCCACAATAACCAACCCCCTCAAAACTTATATTTGCCTTCAACAATTAACTTTCTTTTTTCTTTAATGTATCACATCACATTATTATACATGTTTATTGTATTCAGGACCCTTGTGGTCACTCAAAATTCTGTTGTCTATAATTTAGAAATTTATTTATGAAAATACTGAATAAATGGACTTGAAATTCTGGGTACACATATCGACATATTTATTAATAAGTCAAAGCAGTTTAAAGTTTCTGGTCTATAGAAGCCTGACTGATATTCATTTTCTTTCATTTAGGCTAGTTTGCATAAAGTTGCTTTTCAATAATGATGCATAATGACACAATTTCCCACGCAAATGCAATCATGCACTAAATTGTTCACCAATTACTGGTATAGACCTTTGGAAGATTTAACAATTATAGGTTTACTACTTTCTGAGATAAATGTATCTAAAACACAAAAAATGTTGTTTGAGAAACAAGCGCTTTATAACCTGGAGTGGGAGCCAAAGATCTTTGGCACTCGGCCATTTAAAGGCAACCAGGGGCATTTAAAAATGTCGGAACATAGGCCTATATGACTCTAATACCTGTAGAATCAAGAATTTGTTGCTATTTACGCGTCTAGAATTTTGCGAGGTATTCGAAGTTCTTCAAACATAGTTATCATGGGAAAGGACTTTCACACTCCACACTTAATTCCTTATTAATGAATTTTATACAGAATCTCTACGTCTTTATGTCACAAGGCAATAATAACTCAGAAAACAGAGACAAGTAATGGAATTTATGCATACAGGTAGAAGCAAATACTGTCTACCAGAATATTTTTAAACGAAACCATTTCATGGGGACGATTTTAGGTCCTGTTTTGTTTTTAATATATATATACGATTTACTTAAAATTGACATTGAGAAATATTCTGGTACTCTGTATTCTTATGCTGATGATACTGTGGTTATATTTAGCGGTTCGAGTTGGAATGAAACTTACCAAAATTCTAACAGTGGTATTAATATTATTAAAGAATAGCTGGATGCTCACTTACTTTCTTTGAACGTTTTTAAAACAAAATTAACACCATTTTCATTAACATCACATGGCCTTGAGCAACTAGAAATAAATAATAATATAAGTATAACTATACATGATTGTAACCTACCTACTTGCTCATGTAACGCTTTGAGTATATCCTCACAAGTTAAATATTTAGGCATTATTATTGACCAACATTTAAAATGGGACAGGCATATCTCCTTTCTGTGTAACAGATTGCGTAAAACAATCCACAAATTTTCCATTCTCCGCTCTTATTTACCTGTTTATGTTCTGCGTACTGTGTACTTAGCTCTGTTTCGATCAATAATTCAGTATGGTATTTTAGGTTGGGGAGGAATGGCAAAATCGACTCTCCGTCCTTTAAATCTGCTCCAAAAAAGAATTATCAAAATTTGTCTATATAAACCTTTTGATTACCCAACAAAATTAATTTTTCAGGAATTTGGCGTATCAAATCTAGAACAAATTTATAAACAAACATTGCTGATTTACTTCCATAAAAACCACAATAAATTTAAATTTGATCCTCACGAATACCTTACGAGACAAAACTACAGTTTCTTTCTAAATACTCCCAAATGCCACACAACTGCTGGATTAAAACACAGCAGAAATTCTGGACCCAAAATATATAATGCATTAATTAGAGCTTACCTTAAGCTAAGTACACTTAACACACATAGATTTAAGAATCAAATCAGATTAATTATTTAATTGTTTAAGCTAATTGAGTTAAAAATTGATACTCTAATATTTATGTACTTTTGTATTTTCTATTTGTATATAAACCCTATTATTACATGCTGTATGCATTCTACCATTTATTAATGTTATTGTTCTCAATGAACTCTCTTAATTTTGTGATATATTTTGTATAACTGATCTGAACTGCGCCCGAGCACGAGCTTCTGCTCTTTCGGGCTGCAATGTCTAATGTAGCTCAAGTGTATAGAATTAATAAATATTATTATTATTATTATTATTATTATTATTATTAAAAAAATATATATATATATATAACTAAACCTTACTGACCAGGTCTAATACGAAACTGACAACTATTGACTGAACGCAAATTTCTCTGCTTCTAAACAGTAAGTAGTGGCTTTTGAGGCGTAGCCACCCAAAAAATTGAATTATTATTCCTAGTAACAGTAGGTCTATAATTTCGTAATAGCGACTTGGTTGGACTCCGATCCTTCCGTATATTAAGTTCACTGTTGGCAGTCATTCCAGTAAGGAGAGTTCAGTACGAGGCTTGTGGCAGAAGCCTCTAAAGGCATGACAGAATAATGTCGTGCTATATTGGTATTATCTGAATGTACTGCGTTGTTGAGTTTAGTTTAATAAAAAGTGTATGCGTGTGTGTATTACATATTAATTTTGTATAAAAAGGCACATACTGAGAGAACAATGAAGTCATTAGTTGTAGAATTAAAAGAGAAACCCTTTTCAAGTTGGACGAATGAAACAAAATGTGCTTACAAAGATAGGAGATTGACACCATATTTACATATTAAAATAGCGGATGGAAGAACACAAAATAGATATTTTCAATTTTCATAGTAGCTATAAGAAATTTCTTTGGCTACAGGGTGCTCTGAGACCAGTAAGTTATATTGTTATTCCTGTATTCTGTTTGAAGTGAAAATGAGTGGTCATGATCTTCTTGTATCACAAAAGATTTTGATAGAAAAGTCGATAAATATATGCCCTATAAAAAGATATAAGGTAAGGAGTTTTTTTCAGCCTGAACAGTATTTACACCTTAGCTTCGCCACTGACAGAAACATCAACAATAAATAACAAAACACAAACCAATTCTACACAAAACGTTGCATGCAACCTACATGTGCAAGTCCAGAATGTTTACCTGGGAACTTAGCGCCTATTCGCTGAAAAGGTGGGAAGGGACGAGAAGAAAATACGTTTCTCTCCCCATTTCTGGAGATAGGAAGTGAGCTGTCATCTGTCAGCGGGACATCACCACACCGTTCACGTCCTCAACTTACCTCCTGAAAAAAAAAAAAAAAAGAAGATATAATATATAAATATAAAAAAACTGGAACGAAAATGCTTCCATGAGATCGGACTGAGAAGTAAACGTCTGTGAAGGTAGATGATACAAAGGCTAGTGCAATGGAAGACCACAAAAGATTTTGTGCGAGATCGTGCGTATTTGCTTGTTTTCCGCACAGAACCAATACGCGGTAAGTGTGAAATACCACATTCAGTATTCCCAACGTAACACACATAACAATTTCCCTCTTCTTACCGCTTAAGCGCGACATTCATTTTATTGCTTTAGGCTTTTAATATATTATTTTTAGAGACGTTTAACATAGTAATAATTATAAATTGGAAACTTACCACTGCAATTTCACCTAAACTGCAATGTTAATTATTGTTCTTAAATATTTGCAAAAATAAAGTAAAATCTACTACTCCACGAAACTTATTGCATTCCTGATACAAGTAACATTAAGGAAGCCGTGAAAAAATCAACAAGATTCCAGATGCCGATGTTATTACTGCAATATGTTATATAAATAATATTGTTAAAATATTAAAATGAAAAATAAATCATTACATAACCTTACCGTTTGTTTTAAGTTCAAATTTATAGACTGGGGAAAAAAAAATACAGACGTATATCACGGCCTGCTGGAGTATAGTAAACACAGAAAACATTTCAAAGCAACGATGTTGAAGGTATATATTTTTGTTTTGCAAATTTGCCGTCATTGAACAGAAACCAAGATGGAGATTTCATTCCAACTAATTAGAAATTCGTCTTTCAGGTATGTAATAAATGATCTTCGCACAAAATAATGTACGATACACGAGCGGTATGTTTTCTTTCAATTCTTGGAAATTAAAGAAGCTCAACTACGTTTCGCTTTTTCAAACTTTTTCTCGAACATGAAAACTTCAACATACCGCTCTTGTAACGCATATTACTATTATGTAGCATAGTTACGATTATGTCTAGACTTACATAAATACTGTACATGCAATTCTGTTAACAACTTACAACACATGTCTCAGGAATACAAGAAAATTACAGGTAGGTACCAGATAAATATTTTTGATGAAGTGATGAGGATTTTTCAAAAGTAATATCACCAGAGGTTTTGATTTATCTAGAGAAAATCAAAACTAAAGTGGGATTTAATAGATTATTACACGATTAGAAGAAAGTATATAAAGATTAGAAGTAACGAAGTACTCCAATACAATAAAATATTAATTGACTTACGAAAATACAAAACTGTCTTCAAATTTGTACCATCTCAACACTGTAAATATTACGCTAATAGATGTCAGTAGTGTGTCATGAATAGCTGTTTTATTATCAGTTGTGCCAACTATGGAATCTTCATTGAACTCTGTGGACGGTTACTGGTGAAGAAGGCTTTGTTGATTCAGTTTAATTTTTATTAAAACAGTTGCATTCCACTTCATTTATGCCGATCCCAGTAACCAACGTCACTTGACAGATAATTTTCAATAAATCTTAGTATTAAACAATCTCTGATACGTGACTATCCATAATATCATATAGCAGAAGCTATAACAAACATAACCTAAATGATATAAACGAGTGTTAGAAAAGTGTTAATTAGGGATGATGAAATAAACAAGAAACATTTTAATTAACGATGATGAAATAAAAATTAAACATGAATAATTTTAAAAGAAAGAATTATTGAATGTACAATTTTCAAATTTGAATGTTTTAGTGGTTGGTGGTTCAGTTGATGTTATATTGGACGTGTGCGTAAAAGAAGTGAACTCGTTGATGTACATGGTGTATCCCTCAACTTATTCAGTATTTCCGAATGGTACTCTTCATATATGACCAGTGATCTTTATTAATTCTTGTTCTTGAATGCCAATGCGAGTCATATTTGAAAGTGCTGTGCATCGACTGGAGCGGTTTGTAATTTTCTGTTTTTGACGTCCTGACCAGTGCAGTTTGAAATGTTTGCAAACAAAGAAACAAATGCTAGTGTAGTGATAAAAATAAACAAATGCTAGGGACGCGATAAAATTGTGCTATAAGTAGCCATGATTAGTTGAAAGACGTCCTTTCGTACCGTTTTATTGGTCAAAAGTAGTATGACGTAATAAACGTGTAATAGTCAGTCTAAAAATTTCAAAAAGCAAGTTACTTCATAATACCTATAGATCAGTGGTTCCCAGAATTTATAACATGACACCCTTGGAGATCGATTGTGTAAAGAGGGGTCGTGATATGTTTTAACAAGTAAAATATAAAATTAATGTATTTATTTATTTTGTATTTCTAAACATAAACGTTGAATATAACATAAAAATTAAATAGTTATAAAGCAAAAAGTAATGCGATAAATAGGCCTGTTTTATTTTTCAGAAAATGGATTCTTATTTCTGGACTAGGGGGAAAGGAACTGGCCATCCTACCTCATTATTTCCAGGCTTAGTGTCCTCATGAGTGATGCCCCAGTAAGTTCAATGAAATTTCTCTGTAGGGAATATAAAAACACTATTACAACAGATTAATACCCTTCGATGTTTACATAAATCTCAAAACCCATATATCATACAAACACGTCAGGTTCATGAGGAGAGCATTAGATGTGCCCAATCTCTGAACATTGTTCCAGAAGATGCCTTATTTCATAAGAATGAACATTTCTTAAATACTACAAAGATTCGTAACCTTCTGAGGAACAGAGAATTTGATATTAGGTGTCGTCATCCACAGAAAGGGAAAGGCGTAGCTTTATTTAAACAATATCCTGGTGCCAACAAATGGATTTGTAAACACGAAGGACTCTGCAACAGCGAATGGCGCGATGGCATTAAAATGGTTGGAATTGTTGCTGCAGTACGTGCTGTGCCGGGAAGATCGCAGGACAACCGTTGTAGGCATTGCCACAACGAGGTTGAAACTCTTGCACACGTCCTGGGATCCTGTCCGCACGGCGAAGGTCTGCGAAACGCTTGACACCACCAAGTACGATCAATTATAGCCACTGCCCTTAATGATGCCGATTACAACACCTTTGAAGAAGTACATGGTCTCTCCGTCACTGGCAGTACACGGCGCATAGATATAATAGCTTTCAAGGAATCTACAAGATCTGGATACATAATTGATCCCACTGTGCGTTTCGAAACGGATGAGGAACAGCCAGCAGAAGTGGATAATGAAAAAAATAATATATATAATCCTATCATTCCCTATTACCTCCAAAAGTACCAGCTAGAAGAGCTTGAAGTAATCGGACTTCTGGTTGGAGCAAGAGGTACCTCTACTCTCTTCATGAAAGATGTGTTTAAGAGGCTTGGAATACCTACATCTTTTATTCCGATTGTAACTTTAGCTGCATTGAAAGGATCAATTGCTCTCCTGAAGAATCACCTATATTCGAAATCAAACTAAGTTCAGTAGCATTCTTTACTTTTTTGTAACACTTACCTCTCTAAAACTAGGTATATTTCCACTAATCTAAAAGAATTACAGTATTTTCAGCTATGTACTTGTAGGAATTTCATTGTTAAAACAACATCAATGGTTCAACGAACTTGTAAAAATTTCTGTGCTTAAGTACTCTTTGTCGCTTGTGGCAGCTCACGAATGTGAGAAGATTTATATATATTATTAATTACCCTTAGATATTTTGTTATATTATTGCCTCGTAGATGCGTGGGATCTGTTGTGGTCAGCGGTTTCATATTTCCGAACTCTGTGTATTCTAATTTGTGGCAATCAAATCCAAGAAAAATCCGTTGATTGCGGTATAAGAAATGCAATTACTGAAGTTGGTGCACGCCCCATTTGGAGCTCACAGCGGATTATTTCATTCCAAATCATTGATGTATAAATTGATTGCCAAGTTTGGATTGGAGCAATGATTGTGCGGTGCTTTTGATCCATTATTAAATTCAATACTGCAGCGCCGATGAAATGCGTTAATGATGAAAATGAATTCTGAATTAATGGGAGCATTAATTAACGACAGTTTTCTTTCATTTCTGTGACAAAACGCATTCATATGTAGGAGATTCAAGCGTGAAATGACAGCATCAAAACACATCTGACCATTCACACAGTTCGTTTGAAACCAAATTAAACATCAGCAACAAAGTTTTTCTTTCTGACTTTTCCCAGTATTTTTACGAAGTACGTTCTATATGGAATATTCGTACACAATAATTTATCTATCATACAATTAAATAAAATCTACAAATTGAGGGTTAATTTATTGAAATAAAATCAAAAAGAATTTCTACGTCGAACATAAATTGAAAAATAACATCTTAATTCTGAAGTTCAGATAATAATAATAATAATAATAATAATAATAATAATAATAATAATAATAATAATAATAATAATAATTTTAATTTGTAAGATAATAATAGTACACTTTTGGTTGGCACTCCCAATGAAGCAAAAGCTTGGTGGCCAGGAGTGCAGTATTACTTACTTACTAACTTACTTATTGGCTTTTAAGGAACCCGGAGGCTCATTGCCGCCCTCACATAAGCCCACCATTGATCCCTATCCTGAGCATGATTAATCCAGTCTCCACCATCATATCCCACCTCCCTCAAATCCATTTTAATATTATCTTCCCATCTACGTCTCGGCCTCCCCAAAGGTCTTTTTGCCGCCGGCCTCCCAACTAACACTCTATATGCATTTCTGGATTCGCCCATACGTGCTACATGCCCTGCCCATGTCAAGCGTCTGGATTTAATGTTCCTAATTATGTCAGGTGCAGAATACAATGCGTGCAGTTCTGTGTTGTGTAAATTTCTCCATTCTCCTGTAACTTCATTCCTCTTAGCCCCAAATATTTTCCTAAGAACCTTATTCTCAAACACTCTTAATCTCTGTTCCTCTCTCAAAGTGAGAGTCCAAGTTTCACAACCATACAGAACAACCGGTAATATAACTGTTTTATAAATTCTAACTTTCAGATTTTTTGACAGCAGACTGGGAGTGCAGTATTACATTGAATAATTAAAAGTAATATTACAAGTTTACTTACTTACAAATGGCTTTTAAGGAACCCGAAGGTTCATTGCCGCCCTCACATAAGCCCGCCATCGGTCCCTATCCTGAGCAAGATTAATCCACTCTCTGTCATCATATCCCATCTCCCTCAAATCTATATTTATATTATCCTCCCATCTACGTCTCGGGCTCCCCAAAGGTCTTTTTCCCTCCGGCCTCCCAACTAACACTCCATATGCATTTCTGAATTCGCCCATACGTGCTACATGCCCTACCTACCTCAAACGTCTGGATTTAAGTCCCATTCCGAGGCTTATTTGAAGGTAACGTAACAAGCTGTTTTTTTTTACGGTGATGGGTTGTTTGCCCTTCGCCCAACTCACAAGCTGGAGGACCACCGCCTACACTATAAAATAATTATTTAATAGATCAATTTAGTTTCTCTCTTCTTAACTTTTACAATAAACTGTCTAGCATTTATTAATCAGTTAATCTTTTAGTACTTTGATTTTTATTGTATTTGTAAATTTAATATTAATTGTAATTATAATTGTAATTGTATTCTTAATATTGTAGTTGTAATCCCCTGTCAGAGGGGAGCAGAAGCCCTGATGGCCTTATCTCTACCAGGTTAAATAAATAAATGTAATAATATATAATTTAAGTAATCAAATGTAAGTAAGCAATACAAGAAATACAATGAAATTATATCAAATACACAGAAAAGTAGGTTAACTAGAAAGTACAAGGGACGATGGCCCCTTTAAAAAACAATAAACTAAAACGAAAAAGTATTAAATAATACAATTGTAAAATAAATAGAAAATATAATGCAATAATATAGTTGAGTAATATATTATATTACATAAATCATGTTTTATTTCTATTTTATTTACTGAATTTTGAAAGATTTATAACATACAAATTTTTTTTATCTAATGTAAGCGAGAAATGTTAAAAAAGTAAAATATCAAAAATGAAAATATAAAAAATGAAAATACTGTATATATGTACAAAATAAAATTACATTAAATTTATTAGTATACTAATCAGTATTTAAAATCAATTGAATTGCTTGATTTTTAAATAATTTATTAGTGCAAGATGCTAATTTTGAATGTTTTTGATGAAGTTACTATACAATTTCGGGCAGAAATTTGAGGCATGCCTTAGTCCTGCTTCAGAATTGCATTTGGGTTGAAACAAATGACATGGTATGTGTCTTCTTGTACTGTAACCATGGTTACAATAGTTAACATTTTTATGATAGTATTTTAATATATAGGATGTTTAATTCACTACATAATGCATACCTTTCATGAGTAGAAAATTATTTTTGCTTGGTTATCTAGGCCTAATTTAACGACACTGTATCAACTACTCGGTCATTTAGAGTCGATGGAATTGGTGATAGCGAGATAGTATCTGGCGATATGAGACCAAGGATTCGCCATCGATTACCCGACATTCGCCTTTATGGTTGGCAAATTCTCGGAAAAAACCCAACCAGGTAATCAGTCCAAGCGGGAATCGAACACGCGTCCGAGTGCATCTCTGGATCGGCAGGCAAACGCCTTAATCGATTGAGCTACGCCGGTGGCTAGAACATTATTAAGCCTAAAATATACAAAAATATTTTGGGGGGTCCGCCAAAATAAAATACTAGCTGTAAGAGGTTTGTGTCATGTATTGTGGGTCCCTATCACCACGGCATGGCGCGACCTCAGGTTGCGGATCGAGGAGACGGCCTCCAGATATGGAGGGTAGCTGCGAATATATTGAATAAGCAGTCGTGGACAGCCGATGAGGGGTGGTCCTCCGGCTTGAGTGTTGGGCGAAGGGCTAACAACCCATCACCGTAAAAAACAGCTTGTTACGAATCCTTCAAATAAGCTCCGGAATGGGACTGATTCTCTGGCACGACCACAGCAAAGGAATAAGGTTTTGAGATTTGGTACTTGGAATGTTACAAGTCTATATAGAACAGGAGGGGTAACATTAGTAGCAAAAGAACTTGCTAGATATAGAATTGGAAATTTATCTCTTGAAGAGGTGGAGAACTTCAAATATCTTGGAGCAACAGTAACAAATATAAATGAGACTCGGGAAGAAATTAAACACAGAATAAATATGGGAAATGTCTGTTATTATTCGCTTGAGAAGCTTTTATCATCCAGTCTGCTGTAAAAAATTGTGAAAGTTAGAATTTATAAAACAGTTATATTACCGGCTGTTCTGTATGGTTGTGAAACTTGGACTCTCACTTTGAAAGAGGAACATATATTAAGGGTGTTTGAGAATAAGGTACTCAGGAAAATATTCGGGGCTAAGAGGGATGAAGTTACAGGAGAATGGAGAAAGTTACACAACACAGAACTGCACGCATTGTATTCTTCACCTGACATAATTAGGAACATTAAATCCAGACGTTTGAGATGGGCAGGGCATGTAGCACGTATGGGAGAATCCAGAAACGCATATACAGTGTTAGTTGGGAGGCCGGAGGGAAAAAGACCTTTGGGGAGGCCGAGACGTAGATGGGAAGATAATATTAAAATGGATTTGAGGGATGTGGGATATGATGATGGAGAATGGATCAATCTTTCTCACGATAGGGACCGATGGCGGGCTTATGTGAGAGCGAAAATGAACCTCCGGGTTCCTTAGAAGCCAGTAAGTAAGAGGTTTGTGACTCCCAGAAGATTTTGAACTACTGACCTTGGCTTGTATCTTATGCGGAATTCGAACCAACAACCAATACTAGTGCATTACCCTTATGGGCACGCTGGAACGTGCTCCTCAGAATTATAACCACTGACGTATTAAATAAACTAATGTTAATTAGTGAGATAGGGTCGGACTTCGCTGAAAACCCTCACAGAAAGGTTCTGTTACACTGGAGGTAGCCATACGGGTAATGAGGAACCACACTCGTTCGGTATTGAATCCAGAAGCCAATTACGATTCTTCATGTACTAGCTGTGTGATAACAGGAAAAGGGTTTTTAAACAGTGTTCTCTATTTTTAATTTTCCCATGAATATTCTGTACATACTCATACAGCAGCTTTAATCAAATAAAGGAAACGTATGGTACAAAGCAAAGCACGGATCGTTATAAGCAAACCAGTAGAAATACGGATACCAGCGCATAGCAACGCTTTTCACTTGTTAAAGAGAATGTAATGCAACTGTATTAATATCTACTTATGGTCCAGTCATTAATACAGTATTTCACGTGAACATTTGAATCCTTCCCGGAGATTTGATTATAGTCACTTATAAATTTCTTTTAAGGAACCCGGAGGTTCATTGCCGCCCTCACATAACCCCTCCATCGGTCCCTGTCCCGAGCAAGATTAATCCATTCTCTATCATCATATCCCATCTCCCTCAAATCCATTTTAATATTATCTTCCCATTTACGTCTCGGCTTCCCCAAAGGTCTTTTCCCCTCCGGCCTCCCAACTAACACTCTATAAGCATTTCTGTACTCACCCATACGTGCTACATGCACTGCCCATCTCAAAAGTCTGGATTTAATATTCCTAATTATGTCAGTTGAAGAATACAATGCGTGCAGTTCTGCGTTGTGTAATTTTCTCCATTCTCCTGTAACTTCATCCCTCTTAACCCCAAATATTTTCCTATGGAACTTATTCTCGAACTTCCTTGACCTTTGTTCCTGTCTCAAGGTGAGAATCCAAGTTTCACAACCATACAGAGCAATTGGTAGTATAACTGTTTTATAAATTCTAACTTTCAGATTTTTCGATAGACTGGATGACAAAAGCTTCTCAACCGAATAATAACAGGAATTTTCCATATTTATTCTGCGTTTAATTTCCTCCCGAATGTCATTTATATTTGTTATTGTTGCTCCAAAATATTTCAATTTTTCCACCTTTTTCCTTTGCAAATTGTTTTAATTTTCGCTTCATACTGTGTTCTGGTCACGAGACATAATCATATACTTTGTCTTTTTTCGGTATTTACTGCCAAACCTATCTCTTTACTTGCTTCAAGTAAAATTCCCGTGTTTTCCCTAATCGTTTGTGGATTTTCTCCTAACATATTCAAGTCATCCGCATAAACACGGATCTGATGTAACCCGTTCAATTCCAAACCCTCTCTGTTATCCTGGACTTTCCTAATGGCATATTCTAGAGCGTAGTTAAAAAATAAAGGTAATAGTGTATTTCCTTGCTTTAGCCCACAGTGAATTGGAAAAGCATCCTATACGGACTCTGCTGTATGTTTCACTGAGACACATTTCAATTAATCGAACTAGTTTTTTGGGAATATCAAATTCAATAAGAATATTATTTTAAAACTTCTCTCTTAACCGAGTCATATGCCTTTTTAAATCTATGAATAACTGATCTACTGTAATTTTATACTCCCATTTTTTTGTCCATTATCTGTCCAATACAAAAAATGTGATCAACTGTGTTGATCTATTACGCCTAAAACCACACTGATGATCCCCAATAATTTCATCTACATATGGAGTTAACCTTCTCAAAAGAAAACTGGACAAAATTTTGTAAGAAATCAATAAAAGTGATATTTCTCGAAAGTTACTTAGTACATTTAGTCTTTTCCCCCTTCTTAAAGATATGTACAATTGTATATTCCTTCCATTTCTGGTAAAATTCCCAATTAGCAGGTATATTTTATTTGTATATATTTCTGCAGACTCTTTATGATTAAGTTGCTGGAATAAGCAGTAAACTGGGGTATGTAAAATCATGAGATTTTTGGTTTCAATGTGCAAATGCGTCATAGACCTTTTATTTAAAATGATATAATGATAAATTTTGAATTTTTCTGAAAAAATCTCAACTTCACAAAAATAATTTATTTCTTTCCTGTCAAGAAATAATTTGAGAACCATAAATTTCCTTGTATAATCTAGGAATATATTTAAATTCTGTGGATGTTGTGGATTTTATGGGCAAGTCATTCTTCGGGACGATGGTATATTATGCAGGTGATAGTTTTCGTTGTAGAACTATTACTTACTTACTTACTAGCGTTTAAGGAACCCGGAGGTTCATTGCCGCCCTCACATAAGCCCGCCATTGGTCCCTATTCTGAGCAAGATTAATCCAGTCTCTATCATCATATCCCACCTCCCTCAAATCCATTTTAATATTATCCTCTCATCCACGTCTCGGCTTTCCCAAAGGTCTTTTTCCCTCCGGCCTCCCAGCCAACACTCTATATGCATTTCTGGATTCGCCCATACGTGCTACATGCCCTGCCCATGTCAAACGTCTGGATTTTATGTTCCTAATTATGTCAGATGAAGAATACAATGCGTGCAGTTCTGTGTTGTGTAACTTTCTCCATTCTCCTGTAACTTCATCCCTCTTAGCCCTAAATATTTTCCTAAGCAACTTATTCTCAAACACCCTTAGCCTATGTTACTCTCTCAAAGTGAGAGTCCAAGTTTCACAGCCATACAGAACAACCGGTAGTATAACCGTTTCATAAATTCTAACTCTCAGATTTCTTGACAGCAGATTATTACAAGAAGGAATTATGTTTCTGAATGACAGGGCCTCATGTAAAATATAGCTGTCATTTCACGACCACTTCAAAATCTGGAGGCAGCAGCTTGTTTAACTAGTCTATTGGAGCGTGGGATAGTTCACCCTTCTCCCGTAATTGAGACTACAGCGCTGTGAACTCATAATGCATGACCTCCATTAATTCTTGAAGTTAATGGCGATATAAATCGAAAGAATTTGTTTTTGACACACTTTAAATTCATTGTTTAATTAAGAGTGAAATACACAAATCTAGCTGAAGGAAGTACTTTAATAAAACTGCCGCTAGCAAAAATGATTAAAAAAAAAAAAAAGAAAGCGGCACTGCACTACATTGCCTAATTTCGCGTGCATTGTGTTCAGTAGTACCGGTTTCAGCCATGAGAGAGCAGCATCGTAACGACACGTAATTACATAAAACTTTCTGCTTGTCTACTGCAATTCGGCCGCTGATTCGTGTGCCGGTAACAATGACCTCCCTTGCATACAAATAACCCATCCACCCTCTCGCTCCCTTTGCTAAAAATACACTAAATTGAAGTGCACATGCGTTTTTTACCCCCGTGATACTCCCCCTACATCCTGGTGTGATACAGTTGAAAAATGAAGTATTGGTTTATACGAGACTCATGCTTAATTCGCAATTATTCTTACTGAAAATAAAATTATCTCGCTGAAATAACGCCAACAAGAATATATATCACTGGCGTGGTCATTAGTGAACAAACTGGAACGACCCTCCAATAATATTCCATTAAAATCAGATTAAATTACCCTTGCAGTTCAAATCAGTCCCCCGCAAGTGATGCTACGTCAACAGCCAATGGGCGTATTGTTGCAATCACCATCTTCACATTTACATGGGAGGAATATTTTGTATTGTTAAAACTGCGAGTCTGTCTTAATGTTGTGGCATTTCAATTCCTGCGTCTGTGGTTATTATATTTGCATTGCAGAAATCTAACAATCTTACTTAAAAATAGAAACAAAAAAGAAGAAAACCGAGCTACTACATTTGAAAATCTCCAATAAATCCCTTCTTTTTCATCATAACATTTAAGATAAGCTTTTATTAACTTTATGCATTAGGCTTAGTAAGATAAAATAATTTGACGTCTTACAAATTTTGAAGTCCATAAAAAAATTCAAGCGCTACATAGTCTAATATTTGTAGTTACCATGGTAACCTGGCTTCTAGGATTTGACTACCTCTTGTTTTTACAATAGATTTATACAGATCTAATTAAAGGTTGGAAAGGCACTATTGTGTTGCACGTTTATCCTTTGTACTTGTGAGCTCCAATAAATAATTCTTGTAAACAACATAAAATCTTCATTGTGTGAGAATTTGGAAAAATGTGTTTTACTGATTAACTTCACAACTTCTTTACTGTTTAACTAGCCAGGCTAGCAATTTCCTAAAAAAAAAAAAAGATAACGCAATAAAGAAGTTATAAAGTTAATCAGTAATTATATGTGTTAAAAGTGTATATACTTACTTACTTACTTACTTACTGGCTTTTAAGGAACTCGGAGGTTCATTGCCGCCCTCACATAAGCCCGTCATTGGTCCCTATCCTGAGCAAGATTAATCCATTCTCTATCATCATATCCCACCTCCCTCAAATCCATTTTAATATTATCCTCCCATCTACGTCTCGGCCTCCCTAAAGGTCTTTTTCCCTCCACCTCCCAACTAACACTCTATATGCATTTCTGGATTCGCCCATACGTGCTACATGCCCTACCCATCTCAAACGTTTGGATTTAATGTTCCTAATTATGTCAGGTGAAGAATACAATGCGTGCAGTTCTGTGTTGTGTAACTTACTCCATTCTCCTGTAACTTCATCCCTCTTAGCCCCAAATATTTTCCTAAGCACCTTATTCTCAAACATCCTTAATCTCTGTTGCTCTCTCAAAGTGAGAGTCCAAGTTTCACAACCATAAAGAACAACCGGTAATATAACTGTTTTATAAATTCTAACTTTCAGAATTTTCGACAGCAGACTGGATGATAAAAGTTTCTCAATCGAATAATAACTGGCATTTCCCATATTTATTCTGCGTTTAATTTCCTCCCGAGTATCATTTATATTTGTTACTGTTGCTCCAAGATGTTTGAACTTCTCCACCTCTTCAAAAGATAAATTTCCAATTTTTATATTTCCATTTCGTACAATATTCTCGTCACGAGACATAATCATATACTTTGTCTTTTCGGGATTTACTTCCAAACGTATCTCTTTACTTGCTTCAAGTAAAATTCCCGTGTTTTTCTTAATCGTTTGTGGATTTTCCCCTAACATATTCACGTCATCCGCATAGACAAGCAGCTGATGTAACCCGTTCAATTCCAAACTCTCTCTGTTATCCTGGACTTTCCTAATGGCATACTCTAGAGCAAAGTTAAAAAGTAAAGGTGATAGTGCATCTCCTTGCTTTAGTCCACAGTGAATTGAAAACGCATCTGACAGAAACTGACCTATAAAAGTGTATATAGAACAATTAAAAGAAAATGTTTTATTGGAACTCCAATTTGAGCAGAAACTGAATGTAGTTACAGATCCTGAAATTTACGTTGTACGACAAAATAACTTTATTGCCTTAATTGTAAATATAATTAGTGAACGATGTAGTTGTTTACCCCAATTTCAATGCAAATTTAAAATTAATAAGAAATTAAATTTTTTTGTTATTAATGAAGTATCTAAACGGAAAGTGAAATGAAATGATTGAAATAGAATCAGTTTTTTTAATAATGCATAATTTGTCATTTTTAATGTTTACGAATTCCCCTGTCCTTTAGTCATAAATAATAATGTATAATTTCAAGGGAAAAATTGTTCCGGGGCCGGGTATCGATCCCGGGACCTCTGGTTGAACGTACCAGCGCTCTACCACTGAGCTACCCGGGAACTCCACCCGACACCGTCTCAACTTTTCCCTTTATATCCACACAACTCGTGTGGGCTGACGAAACGCCAGAGACCCACATCGAGTGCACACAATCTCTGTGTGACTTGAAATTGTGGTTTTCTGTTAACGAACACAGTGACGTATATATTATGCAAATCTAGTCTTTCAGGTGAAGCTCCCTGTAAAGCAGATTTGAATAATTTCAATGGAAAAATTGTTCCGGGGCCGGGTATCGATCCCGGGGCCGGGTATCGATCCCGGGGCCGGGTATCGATCCCGGGGCCTCTGGTTGAACGTACCAGCGCTCTACCACTGAGCTACCCGGGAACTCCACCCGACACCGTCTCAACTTTTCCCTTTATATCCACACAACTCGTGTGGGCTGACGAATCGCCAGAGACCCACAACGACTGCACACAATCTCTGTGTGACTTTAAATTGTGGTTTTCTGTTAACGAACACAGTGACGTATATATTATGCAAATCTAGTCTTTCAGGTGAAGCTCCCTGTAAAGCAGATTTGAATAATTTCAAGGGAAAAATTGTTCCGGGGCCGGGTATCGATCCCGGGACCTCTGGTTGAACGTACCAGCGCTCTACCACTGAGCTACCGGGGAACTCCACCCGACACCGTCTCAACTTTTCCCTTTATATCCACAAAACTCGTGTGGGCTGTAGTTTTTAATTTTCATTTGCTGAATAACAAATAGGCCTACTTAGGCAATTTATAGTGTTTCTCTAAATTATTCTGAGCAGTGTACTTTCTTCATAGAGGAAAGATTTTTATTTAACTAGCTAGCGAGTACAAATTACATTTATAAAACAAAAATGTTTCTAGCCACTACCGTAAGAGGCAGGCTCGTGTACGGTGTGGTCTTAGTCAATAATATAACATAAAATTTACAAGGACAGTTTACTAAATACAGTAAGTAACTTAATTCAAGCCAATAAATACAACACAAGAGCAAGAATAAAGAAGAAAGAGAAAAAGAGAGAAAAATTCACATTTAATATAAATTGACAATCCGACAGAAGCCAGTGATATTCAGTAATAACATGAATATAGTCGACAGAAATAAAAGGTAAAAAAATACGTTTGTTAATAATATATATCACGGATAATTTTTAAAATTATGAAAATGGTTTGTAATTTTATTATAAAGTCTTGGTCCGAAACTAGCACCACGTTTAATAAGAGCTGCACTTGTATGACATTTAGGCTCAATTAATGGGAAAGTAGACTTTTGTCTTCGAGTACGATATTCATGTCGATTAGATTTATGTTTTATTTGATTTCTGTGGTAGTAAGTTAGTAAACTATATTTATAAATTTCTTCAATAGGCAATACATTAAAATCTGTATAAATTAAACATGTTGGGTAATCCATATTTTTGGTCAGACAAATTTTTATTAATCTTCTGTGTAATAAAATTAATCGATTAAGTACAGATGATGCTACTCTACCCTAATTTATTATACCATATTGCATTAATGATTGTACCAAAGCTAAAAATATTATTCTCAATGCCTCCTTAGTGATAAAATTTCGAAGTAAGGTGGGTGCTCCTGTTATGGCCATGTTCCTGATATGGCCATCCCGCTATTGTGAGTTAGTTAACCAAAAAAATCCGCTAAATTGCAGCAGCGTCCAGTGAAAAGGCATCCTGGTATGTCACTTGATCGTTTTCCATCCAGTCAGGTTGAGCAATATGGCGTCAGTTGCCTGTTTTGCGGTTTTCATGTGACCTCTTCTTATTTTTCTCTGGTAAGTCTCCTTTGTTTTATGCATGTTTTTCAAAGACTTCTTTCATGAAAACCATAGCACTCCATTCAGTTTTTAATGTTCTGTTGATTGGTGTTGTCGTTGATGGCGTATCTTTTACGAGTTGTTCATAACCAAACGATTTTCGTGAAAGCTTACCTGCTCCTGATATGGCCATATCAAACGCATCATGGCCATTTCAAGTTCATTTCACTTTTATTTTTTCACCTGACAAATTTACGTGCCTTATAGCTGGGATTACGCAAAAGTTTTGTATTTTAAGAAAAACAACTTAATTTTTTATGGAAAAACCTGTTTTGACTACACTTTTGAATTATAAAAAATATTATTAAGTGTCACTTTTATTCATTTTACACCAAAATTATTTAATTTTATCACAACTGCGCTATCAAACTGAAAACAATCACGATTTGTAGAACATGGAACAAGGGTGGGCATATCACGTGCACATGTTCCTGATATGGCCACTAGGTAGACTTTTGGAATTTGGGACTTTTTGGAAAATTAAAGCTATTTTTATGGGGAAAGGAAATTGTTTTAAGAAAGTCCATTAGACTGAGAACGAGTAAGAGAAAAGTGGTTTACATTTTTTTTTCAAAATGTCGGCTAGAAAAATTCACAAACCTTAGCATGGCCATATCAGGGACACCTACCTTATTATGAATTTATAAATTGTCTTTCTTATACTTGTACACATGAAATCAATTTGTTTATCCCAACGTAAATGCGGGTCTATAATAAATCCTAAATATTTAACTTGTGTGGAAGGTGTTAGATGTGGACAATTACAATAATTACTTGTTAATTCATTACATGAAATATTATGTATTACTAAGTGATACTAAGGAAGTAGAAAGACGTGGGAGGCACGAGAAGAAAATTCTTTCTTGCGGTCGGCGAGGACCAGCTTGGTTAACGAACCCCACGGAGATGCCAGAGTGAGTGTGTTATCAAAGATGAAATCTGACCTCTGCGAAGAGAAATGCTCTCCCCTGTGTCATGTCTAAAGCTTCTCTCATTATCCAGCCTCGGATACAATATCAACGTCACTGGGCTTAACTGTTCAAAGCTGGGGTGATACTTAGAAACCCATGACAGACTGCCAACTGCTTTTCTTACATAAAAGTGTATGATTAAACTTTCTGAATTTATTAGCATAAAATTATTTTCGAGCAGAAAACTTTCATTAATATACAGCCGCAAGACCATAAAAATTAATTCAGCCTCCAACACCCATGTCTCATCGGAGTAACGGCTCAGTGCAAGAATGACGTATAGGACATCTTTAAAGGAGGTGATGCATTCTGCTGAAAAGCAATGTAAAGGGGCTATGTTACTGTGACATTATTTTCATGTAGTCTGCAAGTAGAAAATAAAGGTGAAAATTAATAAATATTCAAAGTAGTAAAAAAGTTACTCAATCGGGACATAAAAATATTAATCCTAGATCATCTGCTGAAACCTAGTAAGTTCCCGTGTTGCCTTCTGGTTTCCTGTTATGGTGGGTTTTGAGTGTTTATAAATTTCGTATTGTTCTAGAACAGGCATGTCAATTGATGCCCATAGGAGCAAGCGCGCGCTTTAGAGCCCAGGAGGGCCTGAGCGCTTTACAGCGGAAAGGAAACAGACAGACGAAAGAGGTGGTATATGCCGCTTGGTCGAGCTATATTCAGGGATGGCCAGCACTGGTTCAATAGATAAAGGGTAGAGAACTTATTAAAAGTGTATCCATGGTAATTTTTAGATTTGCCTGAGAAGTATAAGTGCATTATAAGAATGTAAGTTTTAATTTTAATGCTCATTTTTCACAAGTTTGATTTTTTTAATTCAAAAGAAATATTTTCTCAACTTTTCGTATAGAAAAGTGAAATTTTCAGATATAGGCCTATTTATTTAGTAGCCTTACAGAATGTTTTCATAAATCTAATATACCGTATATACGTATTACTGAAGATAGTGTATTGAACATTTTGAAAATATTCGCATGGAAATTGTTTGTAAGGAAATGAATTAACAAAGCAACTACTGTTACATCATAAGCAAAAGATACGTGCCCATGTGTTGTAAAAATGTCAGCTCTACAGCTTCAGCAGATTTCGAGAAAATAATTTAATATTCTGATGATAGGAAGTTGCTGACAAATATCACCTTAAAAGCATAATGCGATAAGAGATTTGTTATGTAATATTAGTTACACTTAAAACAGATACAATACCTAGGTAACTTTGCTTTGTACTGTAATATTGTTTTGATTAGTTTATTGATTACTTTTGTAAGGCTAAAGATACCATCAATATAAATACAAACTTATCATGTCATACTCAATCTCTTTCTTTGGAATATCACTTTCTTTATGAATGATGTGTTTCATATACTTAATACAGTTTAATATTGTACTACTATGGAATTTAAGTGAATATTCCTTCTTAACTCTCTATTATGTTTTTAAGATTTAAAACACAAGTGCAATATTAAGAAACCAGTGCTAGTACTTTTGTTTTACAGACAATATAGATAATATTAAACAGAAAGAAGCCATATAAAAATAACGACAAAAAATTTTACGTTCCGCTTGAAGTTTGTGCACCACTGTTTTCTTAATCCAACAGGTTGCTTATTCATATACACAACCCTTCCTCTTTCCATACTTAACGCTTGCTGCCCGCGCACGACGTCAAGGACAGAAAAATGCGCTTGCTTTGACATCACTGTTCTAGAGTATCACATCCACAACCCAACCTAAACACTCAATTGAATTTCAGAACACACACCGTTTTCGATACAATCATGAACACACCCCAGCATAGCAGGAGACCAGAAGACAACGTGGAAATTCACTAGGATTCAGCAAATGATGTAAATAATATCGAAACTAGACAACATTAATTAAAATGTTAACACAGTAAAGTTTGGTATGTATTAATTTAAATAACTTAACAGTTAATCAGTGATTATGTGTTAAAAGAGTGGTACAAGAATGGAGAAGAAGAAATCAGTGTAATGAAAATTAGTGCAGATGACAGTGTTCAGTTTTCCTATTACAACATTACAATCTGAACTGTTTGGGATGGCATAAAATGAAATCGCTATGAAAATTATGACAGGAGAAGTACAAAAGTCATTTTAGTTCCAATATAACGTTAAAATAGGGAGTTTTATATCATTATCCATGACCATAACGAAAAGCATGCCTTTACTAAATACTTTTGCGTTTGTAAAGTAGGCTTTTATTCAACATTACTTTATTCCACTAGTGAGATAAAGACTTTACCTCACAGTTTGAACTTTATCTCACAGTTCATTAGTATTTTTCTAGTACCCGGGCACACACGTATATTTTTTCCATTGAACCATTACTCAAGAAATTAATATTAGTTACTAGATGTCACTACCTCTACTTCTTTATTACCATTTCTTAAATATAGGTACATACACTCAATCTTCTTCTCTTATCTCTACCTGCTACATCGTAATTTGTGCATTACATTCATATCTAATATATATATATATATATATATATATATATATATATATATATATATATATATATATATATATTTTAATTTGTAATAATTTACCTTTTGGGAGGCGAGGAGACTTGAACCTGCGAAGTTGGGTTTATAGGATTTTATAATTTTATAACAACACGCGTTAGTCAACTGAGCTAAACAGACACGATGATTAACTACTTTTCAATATTCCTGTTAAGTTTACAGAAATAAAATTATTTTCATCACATTTGTCCCGTGAATGCTTCTAAATAATCCTTGAAACTTCAAAAAGACGAAAATACACGTTTAAAATGGAAAAATATATATTAAAATTATACAATTAATTATAATTTGTTATTTATCCAACGCCTTAGATACCATTCTTCACTATTCATGGCCTCCTACATCATGACCTACCTAGTACACGTATCGATTATAAAATCCATCCCATGATATATGAGGACTTATTTTCAACATATTTTCTTTTATAAAACATACAAAAGAAGTCAGTTTGTCTCTTAGCAACGACTGAATGAACCAAACGCAGTTTACTGCAAGCCAGCTAGCGAACTGTGTGTTGCCATTTAAAAAAATTGAAAGTGTAACATAATTTAAACGTCGCTTTAACCATGAGTGTGATGTTACAAGAGATCCGAATTGCATGCCGATAAAGTTATGATCCTCTAAGTCTGAAAATTCTTCACTTATCGGATAACAGATTAAAGTGAAGACTGTACAATGATGCGATATAATCGGTAACTCATTTCATTATCAAATTCCTTCAGTTTCTTCAAATCTATGTACTGTTGTGAAATAAATATTTTTCAATCTATTTTCCTATAAATTACAGTAATTTTAATGGTCTGTTCATTAAATTAAATTATGAACTTATTATGAACTAGTTAGCCATAGAATATTGCATGCACTACTGGCATTATTTAATGTCTGTATCTCTCGGGCGACTAAAAGAACCTCGAGTCAGAGGTCCTCGGTTTGCAAGCTTTCAGGGCATAAAAATATCTACTTAATGATCTTTATACATAAATGTTTATAAAATACCTTCATTTTTGTTATGGTTAAAGGGAAAAATGGATGAAAATTTGGTAATTTTTGTCAAAAATAACACTTTTTCTTATGTATGCAGGAAATTATATCTACATCACCCTTGTCGAAGTTTCAGAACTTTGCTGTGATTCTGTCATTAGTTACGCCATCTTTAAAAAGGCTGCGTTCATTAAATTTAAAATGCATGCAGACTTTTAAATTCATTTTCCCGTACATTCCCCCCTTCCCACTTCCCTGCATTCACATTCCTAAGGATTCCACAAATTTTATACTAGGAAGCTGAAATTTTTTACTGCATGTTTGATAGGGTAGACTGTACTGAACGAAGTTACGTGGGAATTTAAAAAAATAATGAAATAAAATAATTTTCGAATAAAAAAACTAGCTAAAATGTGTGGTTGCATTCTGTGAATTTTATAAATTTGATGTGATTAGGTTCAATTTTCCCCCGTAAGTTTAGAAGGTAAAACTAAAAAAATGTGAGAACAAAGCAACTTTCTAAAAAGTTCAAAGATATTGTAGAAAAATTTCAAACATGATGCTTTGTCGATCCGAAGTTGCGCTCGGGAGTGGGTTCGACTCCCACTTGGGCTGATCACCAGGTTCGGTTTTTTCGAGTTTTTTCCCAAACGTAAGATAAATGTCAGGTAATCTATGGCGAATCCTCGGCCTCATCTCTCCATACAGCATCTCGCTATCACCAATCCCATCGACGCTAAGTAACATTGTACTTGTTACAGCGTCTTGTTACAAAACCTCTAGGTGTAATGGCAAAATCTCATTACATTAATATTCTCATTATATCAATATATTTTAGTTATATATTTTTTCTCTCTGTAACATAATTCTAGTAAACTTATATTAAATTAATTATCATCATTTTACTAGCTATCTCAACTTAATTACAATTGATTGAATTAAATTAGCTCATAAATTAAGTAATTACTTCATCTTATAATATTTATTTAGTATTTATTTATTTAACCTGGTAGAGTTAAGGCCGTCAGACCTTCTCTGACCCTCTACCAGGAGATTCCAACTATAATATGAAGAATAAAATTACAATTAGTATTAAATTTACAATTACAATTACAAATAAAATTACAATATTAAATTTACAATTATAATTACAATAAAAGTCAAAGTACGAAAAGATTACCTGACTAATGAAAGCTAAATAATTTATCATAGAAAAGCAAAGAATATTTTACATTTACTGAATTACAAATTAAACCTAGAATAACAAAATTGTATAGTGATGAAATTGCTGGACATTGAAATATTTTGTGATAGATTAAGGAAACTATTTGCAAGAAATCAATTACTGACCAAGTGCCTAGTAAGTTTGCGTTTGAATTCAATTTTATTTCGACAGTCCCTGATGCTAGCAGGTAGCGAATTCCAGAGTCTTGGCAGGGCTATTGTGAAAGAAGATGAGTATGAGGAGGTGCGATGGGATGGTATTGTTAGTATTGTTTCATGACAAGAGCGTGTCTATGGTTTATCTAAATTTAAATAAATATGTAGTCTACTAATCGTTAAAATTTAAATATGTATTGTATTGATTAAGGCTGGTTGAATGGAAGAGAAGGCCTTATGGCCTTAACTCTGCCAGCGAAAATAAATCATTCTATTCTATTTTTTTAATAACCCTTGAAAACAACATTTCAGGGAATAGAAAAAATTAGAGAATTTTCAAATTATTAAAAACAAAAAAAAAAAAATTAAATGACTCAGACTACTAAAATTATAAACATGAAACCTAAACACTTCATTACTGATATCGATAGGAGTGTACAACCAAAATCAAGTCTATAGACCTAGCTTAAAAATACAAATTACATCCATCCCTTCTTAAGAAGTGTAGGATCCACCGCTGTGGAGTAAGGGTTAGTATGCCTGACCGTGAAATCCTGGCTGGGACAAGTTACCTGACTGAGGTTTTTCCCTGAACCCAAATGCTGGGTAACTATCGGCTGTGAACTCATTTCGCTGGCATGAACACCATCATATTCAGACGCTAGATAAACATAGAAGTTGATAAAGCGTCGTAAAATAACCTATTAAAAATAAATGTAGGCCCGTAACCTGCAGTTATTAGGAACAATTTCATTTCAGCTATATGCAATCGTTTTAAATCTAAATAACCTTAATGTTTCTCTTAAAATTCCACACTGACGAAATAAATTATGCAAGAACTAAAATTAATGACGATCTGGACTCAATCTGGACATGGACACGGAAGTTCCGACTTAAACTAAATCCAGAAAAATCACAGTCAATCATTGTGGGCCATTCACGTTTATTAAGCACTATTACCATACCAAATTTGTCCCCGATTAAAATATACGGCACCGAAATTCCGTTCAGTGAATCAGTAAAGAATCTAGGTATTTATATGGATAGAAGTTTAAATTGGAACATTCAAGTTGCAGAAACCTGCAAAAAAGTATTCTCATTAATCCACTCGTTTAGGCGATTGAAGAATTTTCTATCCTTTTCCACGAAAAAAAAAATGTTAGTGCAAACACTCGTGATGCCCCACTTCGATTACTGTGATATTCTGCTTACTGACCTAAGCGTTACTTCGGCGCAGAGACTACAACGTGTTCATAATATGTGCGTCCGTTTCGTCTGCAATATTCGCCGGGCTGATCACGTAACACCATCCCTCGAAATGTTGTCCTGGCTCCGTCTAGAAGATCGTAGGAAAATCCACTGTCTTTCCCTTCTCTGTCACATATTGCATTTCTCCACTCCTGTCTATCTTGCGTCTCGTTTTCAAAATCTATCCACCCATCATAACCTAGACACACGATCACAACACTCCTCAATATTATCCATTCCCTCCCACCGAACATCCTCATATTCATCTTCTTTCACTGTGGCTGTTCCTTGACTTTGGAATTCCCTACCGAGTAATGTTAGGGACTGTCAGACATCAAACCAATTTAAGAATAGACTAACGAAATACTTTTCTAACAATTTTTGTTAACAATAATAGCTCTTTTAGGTTTTTCAATGTTTAATGGGTTTAATGGTTATATATATATATATATATATATATATATATATATATATATATATATATCAAAGAATTAATATTTAAATTATCTCATTATTATTATTATTATTATTATTATTATTATTATTATTATTATTATTATTATAACTATTTCTTACCAATGTTTATTATTGTCAACTAACATTACTTATCCAACTTTCATTATTTACTTTCATGTTGTTTTATGGTCTAGATATTAATGTAAGAACTATGTAAGCAATTGTATTCAATTAGAATTAGAGTCTGGCTGGGCGGAAGAGAAGGCCTACTGGCCTTAGCTCTGCCAGATTAAATAAATAAATTATTATTATTATTATTATTATTATTATTATTATTATTATTATTATTATTATTATTATTATTATTATCACTAGCCGTACCCGTGCGCTCCGCTGAACCTGTTAGAAATAAATATAAAGTAATTACATAATAAAAATAGGACGTTTGATCCAGAGAACAACTTTTACAACAGCGCAAGATAATCTGCTTCGCTCATTACCCAATTTTTTTAATTGCATTTATTGCATATATGTTTTATGTATTTTAACACGATTCAATTGAGCATAGTTTAAATTTGAATTATAAAATAATGTATTGGTAAGCTAACGTACTATTACTGCATACTAAATCAATACACTCTCGTTGTTCGTTAATTCTCTGAGATTAAAATGAGTGTATACATAAATATTATTTTAAGAAATACAGAAAACGAATGTACAAAATAGCCTATCAAGTTTTCTGTGCATAAGAAGCTATTTTAATCTTACCTGTCCTCGATCTACTCAGACGTTACTGTAATAACATTATAGCATTATGTCCATCTAGAGAAACTACACTTTCCAATGGTGAAATAATAATTAATTATACAAATCGGTTAATTTAGCTTCTGATATTACTTCATAAAACACAGAAACATTCTCTGTAGGCTGTGTTTAATAGCTTTCGATTGTTGATGTCCAAGGCCCCTGTTTCAATTGTTGTTGTCCAAGGCCCCTTATAGACGAAGTTATTTGTTTTTAATTCATTGCACCGTTTTAGATGGCGTTATTTTAATTTTAAAACTCATTTATCTCATTAAATATCAGTCCTATCAAAATTTTGTAAAGAATAAAACTTATCGGAAAATATTTTTAAAGAAACTTTCCTTATGTAACATTTTTCACAAAAATCAATAATAAGCGAGATATTTCGATTTATTTAATTCAGGCCCCCTTATAACACCCCTTTTAAATAAAGCATTTTGAATGCCATATAGCCTAAAATCTAAGTTACAACGAACTTAATTTATATTCCAATTTTCATATAAATCGGTTCAGCCATTATCGCGTGAAAAGGTAACAAACATACAGACATACAAACAAAAATTTCAAAAATGCGATTTTCGGTTTCAGGGTGGTTAATTATATATGTTAGGACCAATTATTTTTGGAAAATCGAGAATTACCAGAAAAATTTCGGCTACAGATTTATTATTAGTATAGATTAAAATGAGAAAGAAGGATTAGATACGAAGCTAAGGAACGATCTAGCCGAGCCGATATATTCGTTCATCACATGTTTTTGTAACAGCCAACAGCGAGAACGGAGTGGGAGCTCACATCGGTTTTTCTTACATATTTCATCGTGTCGTTAATATAATTGCAAAACACGAGTTACCATATTCTTCATAATGCGGATGAACTAGTCGTGTCGGCGAGGAACTTCAAAGGCTCTGGAATGACGCAACGCTGCGGTGATGATACAGTCACCACTGGACCGAAACCCGGAGCCACTGAAACCCCCCACCACTCCTCTAAAAGCCCCACCCCCACTCCACGTACTCTTTCTCTCTGTTTTATGGAAAGCCCACAAAACCGAGTGCCACAAAGCAATGCAAGTATAGATCTGTAATGAGATACGGAAGGAGACGCTCTATAGGCTACCACGCCGACACGCGCTTTTTGCCCGCCGTCCAGACTCGCTGCAGGTGTGATTGCCTATCATACATTCATGGCTGCTACATTTTTTAACAATTTTTACTGACGTGGTTATTGGTGTGGAAATATCTAACCATTTAGTCCCTTGTACTGTATAAATCCACTTCACTGCAATGCATGAAAGTTACAACGTGACTGTGTCAGCATTTTCTTCCAATAGGACCTACAAGATTATTATTATTATTATTATTATTATTATTATTATTATTATCATCGATCAAATTCCAGCAGAATTAATACAAGAGGGTGGAAGGGCATTATTTAGCGTAATTTATAAATTTGTACTTGCAATTTGGGAAAAGGAAATTGTACCAGAACAACGGAAGGAGTCCATAATTTTACTTATTTTTAAGAAGGGGGGCAAGACTAACTGCGGTAACTTTCGAGGAATATCACTTTTGTTGAAGTCGTACAAAATTTTGTCCAATATTCTTTTGAGAAGATTAACTCCGTACATAGATGAAATTATTGGGGATCATCAGTGTGGTTTTAGGCGTAATAGATCGACTATTGATCAGATTTTTTTTGTATTCGACAGATATTGGAGAAAAAAATGTGAGTATAAGGGTACAGTGCATGAGTTATTCATAGACTTTAAAAAGGCATATGGCTCGGTTAGGAGAGAAGTATTATATGATATTCTTATTGAATTTGATATTCCCAAGAAACTAGTTCGATTAATTAAAATGTGTCTCTGTGAAACGTACAGCAGAGTCCGTATAGGTCAGTTTCTGTCAGATGCTTTTCCAATTCACTGTGGGCTAAAGCAAGGAGATGCACTATCACCTTTACTTTTTAACTTCGCTCTAGAATATGCCATTAGGAAAGTTCAGGATAACAGAGAGGGTTTGGAATTGAACGGGTTACATCAGCTGCTTGTCTATGCGGATGAGTGAATATGTTAGGAGAAAATCCACAAACGATTAGCGAAAACACGGACATTTTACTTGAAGCAAGTAAAGAGATAGGTTTGGAAGTAAATCCCGAAAAGAAATATGATTATGTCTCGTGACCAGAATATTGTACGAAATAGAAATATAAAAATTGGAGATTTATCCTTCGAAGAAGTGGAAAAATTCAAAATATCTTGGAGCAACAGTAACAAATATAAATGACACTCAGTAGGAAATTAAACGCAGAATAAATATGGGAAATGCGTGTTATTATTCGCTTGAGAAGCTTTTGTCATCTAGTCTGCTGTCAAAAAATCTGAAAGTTAGAATTTATAAAACAGTTATATTACCGGTTCTTCTGTATGGTTGTGAAACTTGGACTCTTACTTTGAGAGAGGAACAGAGATTAAGGGTCTTTGAGAATAAGGTTGTTAGAAAAATATTTGGGGCTAAGAGAGATGAAGTTACAGGAAAATGGAGAAAGTTACACAACGCAAAACTTCACGTATTGTATTCTTCACCTGACATAATTAGGAACATGAAATCCAGACGTTTGAGATGGGCAGGACATGTAGCACGTATGTGCGAATCCAGAAATGCATATAGAGTGTTAGTTGGGAGGCCGGAGGGAAAAATATCTTTGGGGAGACCGAGACGTAGATGGGAGGATAATATTAAAATGGATTTGAGGGAGATGGGATATGATGATAGGGAGTGGATTAATCTTGCACAGGATAAGGACCGATGGTGGGCTTATGTGAGGGCGGCAATGAACTTTCGGGTTCCTTAAAAGCCACATGTAAGTAAGTATTATTATTATTATTATTATTATTATTATTATTATTATTAAATCCATGTCAATATTCAAAAGAAACTCAATAGTCTAATTGATTAATGAACCTAAGACTTCTGCATTAAAATTAATTTTCCAAAGTCTCAAGAAATTGAAATAAACGCCACGTCAAAATGCACTATTACTCTTGAAAATATATAGCTAAAAGAGTTATTGATATTAACTTACGTGGTAACAACATGTTCGAGAATGAATGAACAAGGAAAAATCATGTAAACGAGAACTGAATTTTAGTTGGTTAATGTAGGCTATATGGAAGATAAGTGTGGAATACAGATGTGAGATCTGAACCATTATTTCGCTCGTGTACCAATGCGCCAATGAACTGTTTGGCTTATTGAGTTACCTACAGCCAATCAAATCCAATTATAAGCTGCAATTGTGTCAAAATAGTCTTGTCACACTTGATGCACATTTTTTTAGCACACCTGATGTTCAGATGTTAAATATTTTTATTCTTGCCTTAAAAATACAGTGGGCCATGATAGCAAATGTATTAATATCACAGTCTAGTATATACAGTCACGAAGCTCAATACGTAGTAAATATGCATCCATAGATAGTTGCTAACCACTAGGATCGCTACTATCGCCTCATTACAGCCAATGCGAAATAGTACCTGCACAGTCTATTGTTCCTAGTATCCTCATAAACTCAAGCATCAAAACTAGACTATGTTAATATCTTAATGTATAAAATTATCTGTTTCTTTATGTTATAAATTGTTTAGACATATTTTCACGAAATAATCTTATTGAAATATCACAAAATTTCTTTTTCATCGTGTCGATATTTCACTAAATAAAAGTACCGTACCTAGTTCAAAGTAAAATGTTATAACCTCAAATATTTGTTTAATTTTACTTTTTCACTGATCATAATTTCTATAGCTATTGTCAACTGTTTACTCATGATTTTCATATTGCAGGAGGCCAAGGGCATGTCGGCCAATGACAAGGCTTCTAAAACTCTTTCTAGAAGCCTTGGGCCAATGACATATGTACGTATATATTGAGTTAGCAACTTAAATAATTTACGTCATTCTTTCTTCCCTTCACCATACAGCCATGAAAGCTTTATTACGAGAAACAGTTGTCTGTTAGAGCAGTGGTATTCAATTTTTTTTTTTTTTGCTAGCGTACCGCAAAAATATAATTTGTACCCCAAAATTGCATTGCAATTAAACAAGAATTAACAAGAGATTATGGTTGATGTATTAAAAACACATTATTATTATTATTATTATTATTATTATTATTATTATTATTATTATTATTATTATACAGTAGTTATTGATGCAATATTATTAGTAGACCCTAATGATTTACGTAAAATGTTATTCAAGCAAGAAAAAATAAGATTTTATATTACAAAAGAAATATTGTACGAAATGGAAATATAAAAATTGGAGATTTATCCTTCGAAGAGGTGGAAAAATTCAAATATCTTGGAGCAACAGTAACAAATATAAATGACACTCGGGAGGAAATTAAACGCAGAATAAATATGGGAAATGCGTGTTATTATTCGGTTGAGAAGCTTTTGTCATCTAGTCTGCTGTCAAAAAATCTGAAAGTTAGAATTTATAAAACAGTTATATTACCGGTTCTTCTGTATGGTTGTGAAACTTGGACTCTCACTTTGAGAGAGGAACATAGGTTCAGGGTGTTTGAGAATAAGGTGCTTAGGAAAATATTTGGGGCTAAGCGGGATGAAGTTACAGGAGAATGGAGAAAGTTACACAACACAGAACTGCACGCATTGTATTCTTCACCTGACATAATTAGGAACATTAAATCCAGACGTTTGAGATGGGCAGGGCATGTAGCACGTATGGGCGAATCCAGAAATGCATATAGAGTGTTAGTTGGGAGACCGGAGGGAAAAAGACCTTTAGGGAGGCCGAGACGTAGATGGGAGGATAATATTAAAATGGATTTGAGGGAGGTGGGATATGATGATAGAGACTGGATTAATCTTGCTCAGGATAGGGACCGCTGGCGGGCTTATGTGAGGGCGGCAATGAACCTTCGGGTTCCTTAAAAGCCATTTGTAAGTAAGTAAGTAAGTAAGTATTACAAAAGAAACTATAATCAGCTTATAAAGCAATTATCAACAAGTATAACAAATAATAGGTTGCAATAGGTTTAATATGTTACGCATATTTTTTCCTAGCATTTAACATAAAAACAATTACTCAGAACCAATGCAATGGTTCAATTTACACCAGATTTTCCATACACACATTCTTGTCTTCAATTTGTAGAAATTGAAGCACTATTTATTAGAATACTATGAAAAATAACTATTATTGCCGAAAATATCATGTGATATAAATTGTCCTTTTAATACTAAAATAATTAGATAATGTTTCATAAAAGGAATTAGTCTACTAGTTCTGTGCACTTCATATTTATTTTATTTTATTGGGTTATTTTACGATGCTGTATCAACATCTCAGGTTATTTAGCGTCTGAATGAAATGGTGATAATGCCGGTGAAATGAGTCCGGGGTCCAGTACCGAAAGTTACCCAGCATTTACTCGTATTGGGTTGAGGGAAAACCCCGGAAAAAACCACAACCAGGTAACCACTTCATATTGGTTCACAAATTCTGTTATAATAGCCTATTAGTTACAAATAAAATTGAAGTTCATAATAATTCGATTTGTATGTTTTGAGAATTTGTATTTAAAAAAATTAAACAAAAAATATGCAATTTTTTTTTCTCTTTATCTTCACAGCAATTGAAGACTGGACATGAAAACGCTATATGCTAACTGCCAAAGAGAAAAACCCTGTAAAACAGTTCTTTCTTCTGAAATATAAAATCATACATTTTGCACATCTATGGGAGAAACTAGGGCCTAAATAAAATTACAATGGGACTTATTCTCTTTTTACTGGATTGATAAGGGACATAGACTATATTTTGGAAAAATTAATTTTCAAAAATATTGGCATTTACAGCATTTAATGTCCAGTTTTAAATTAATACTAAATCGCAATACCCAATTCATATAATACCAAAAGAAAGCACATGGATTCTTCTATTAATGTGCAAAAGATTTCTGATGATTTGTGTATGACAGTTCCATAAATATTGTTAATTAAGAAAAACGCATGCTCGTGGTTCAGATTAAGTGAAGACATTATACTGAGAATATTACAGATTTATTAATACGTCCTACAGAATCATATCTGTAATATTGACAATTAATATTTGAGGAGAAAAATTCGCTCCGGCGCCGGGGATCGAAACCGGGTCCTTGGTTCTACGTACCAAGCGCTCTGACCACTGAGCTACGCCGAATTCAATCCACAGCACCGGACAGAACCTTCCTCCTTCAGTGTTTCCCTTTGTGGCCTGACTCCAAGTTAGGCATATATGTTGACGTATATGTCCAATGTCAACTGCCATTATACTAGGAGCGCACTCAGCTGAGTCATTTGTTTGGCCGGGATTCCGCAGTTAGGTGCACAGTAATCTGTACAAATACGAGGCGCATCCAGAAAGTAAGTTTCCCGATTTTTTCCCCTTGAAAGTAAACGTAATTAGCCATGTCAATTGCGCATGCGTAACAGATCTATGACGTATCAATCATATGCCAGCCGGACAGGTCCCGCCTGGTGCCAGTAGCGTGGCAGCAGTGGTCCGAAATGGAAGCTCTTATTCCTTCTCCCGCCACCTCGAGGTTCGGTCGGTGATAAAGTTCTTTAATGCACAAAGCATTGCAGCTGTCAGGCCTATGGGCCGAACACACACACACACTCTCTCTCTCTCTTTTTTCAAGAAATTCCTGTCCTCCTGTGAGCGTTTTGGCAACGACGAAGAGCTGAAGACGTGTCACACGCTGGTTCCATTCACAGGCGGCAGAATTCTACGACAGAGGGATACAAAAGTTGATCCCACGATACGACAAGTGTCTCAATTCTGATGGTGGCTATGTTGAAAAATAGCTGAAACATTGCTGTACCTGTTGCCAATAAATGTTTTCCTTAAAGTATGTGTTCTTTAAAAAAAATAAGGAAACTTACTTTCTGGATGCGCCTCGTATATGCACTGCAGCTATAAGAATATTACAGATTTATTAATTTTTCCTACAGTATAATATCTGTATTTTTCTCCTCAAATATTAAATATTAGCCTACTTATACTCAGAAGTTTATACACGAACAGTCCATTCCCCTCCCCCCCCCACCAGGATTCTTCATACGGCATCTGGATCGTTATGCAACCAGGAAATAAAAATAAATTTCCACTTAACCGATATTCCTGCAAGCCATTCTGTTGTCAGATGTACAACACGAAAAGAGGGGAAAGCGTTTTATTTACGTCTCTTCTAAGCAGCCTGGCGAACTTCAAACTTATATAAAATTGATGGCTCAGCCGACAGACTGGCTGGAATTCCGACCCAATGTAATTTCCATATCTCTACAGTATATTCCATTTCTCTTCTTTCTTGTTTTTTTATCTTCCTTAGTGTAAGATGGCGCTGAACGCATTTCCTGCACCAAGTGTAGGTGGCTGGTGTAGCAGCGTTTCTACCACATCGCATTGTAACGGCTGAAACAGTGGGATAAAAAGATTCGAGGGGGTGCGGGGAGGAAACGGGGCGCCAAGCTGTCTCCACTCGGGGCTGGAATTCCAATGAGCAACAAAAGAGAAAATTGTACAACAGAAACTCCCACACACAATGCCACCAGCTCTACGCTCTTAAAAAGTCCAACACAACAACGCCCCCACTCGGTGCAGGTGCCCTTACTCCTGGAGAACTCTCATCACTACGAAATTGTTCCACTGGGTGGACATCTACAGAGAAAGTTCTCGCACTAACTTGTTTTAAGATCATGTCTTCAAAACTTAGCGTTAATGTAGAATTAGTATGCATGACAATTTCATCTCGTGTGTAAATATACTTTTCTCATAAAATTTGTTTGCAAAGATATATACAAAGACTAAACACGGGAACAGCAACTTGAAAATTGTTAAATTTCAACAGAAGAAGTTATAAAAATGACTTCACGCGTGAAGCATTTAATAACATCCAAAATTAAGCAATATACAGGGACATCATTTTATTTTTACTAACATTTCTAATATTAACCTGGCTATACCTTTGGATCAACGATTAAGAATCGGAAACACGTTTGCTACCCCCTTCCACGACTGGAGTTCGATGATACTGACGTAATATACAAACAAATCACTTTACTAGGTATAGGAGGGAAGAAAAGTAGTTCATCCATTTACGTAAACTAGGAAATATAGCGATTTTGAGTTCGATAATTTTCATTAGGTTTTTGTTTAATCAAAATGCAGTACTGTATTAACAATGAGTGTTTTTACTCACGAACTGAGTTATCCATGCGAACGTATTCATTATGCAGTGTATATTATACTGTCTACAGCACATTAGCGTACAATATAGAGAACGAAGTTAAATTGAAAAATAATCATAATATGGATATTTAAACACATTTTTTAAAATGGTGGCCGTTCATTTCGATACAGGCTTCAGTTCTTTTGTGCCTATTATCGCACTATAGACTATTGCATCTAATTCCAATTGCCAGTTTCGTCCTTCGTACTAGTAACTCATGTTGAAATAATTCTGTACCTACTCTATAAAAGAGTACATTACGTACTGTAAATTCAATCTTCACTTCTGCCCGACCCGCACAGATAAAATTACTCAGACATGCTATCTACTGTCCGTCCAAGTGGTTATGTCGCAGGATCGTAGAAAGGGGGGAAATCACGTGACAGTTAATTACTTAACGAGGCCCTTTTATTTAAGTTATTTTAAACAGTTGTATAATATTACGTAAACGTCCAATTCCTAACAGAAATTAATGTTTTCAGAAAAGACCTAAGACAGCCCAGCTTTTACAGCGGAGCGTGCAGAAGCAGGTGGGGGAAATCGGGATGCGACGTAGGCAAACTGACAGTACTTGTCCGAAAATATGATTCAATATTGAAAGCTCTTTCGTCACTGGAAAACGCGAACATATTTCTGGAACGTACTATACTCACTAACTCAGTGCTGTTTACTATATGCGGCCTTGATTCTGTCTGGAGGACGGTTTAACTTCATTAGTAGAAGGGGTGGGAGTGAAGTACATTAAAAAACTCAGGTACAATAAAAATTGAAGTAAAAATAAAATGATGTCCCTGTACATATATACTGATATACATCAAAACGGCCTTAACTTCGTCCTGATACTTTCTCTTCTTGTCCACACCTGTGGAGTAACGGTCAGCACGTCTGGGCGCGAAACCAGGTGCCACGGGTTCGAATCCCGGTCGAGGCAAGTTACCTGGTTGAGTTTTTTCCCGGGGTTTTTCCTCAACCCACTAGGAGCAAATGCTGGGTAACTTTCGGTGGTGGACCCCGGACTCATTTCACCGGCATTATCACCTTCATTTCATTCAGACGCTAAATAACCTTAGATGTTGATACAGCGTCGTAAAATAACCCAATAAAATAAATTTCTCTTCTTCTGGATGTATGTCGCAATATCAGTAGAAGAAACTGGATATCAATCTGAATGACTGATCGTTGTAGTCATTGTGAAGCCTGTTTCTTGCACTTTCTGCACCCCATGTCACCCTGCTATCCGTCTTGTCGGAGCCACCCCGATGATTAATTACGCAGCAACTAGGCCACCCAAAGCAGTTCCTGAGACGGCGATCAACAATGCGGCACAAACCGGACATTCGGTATCGTGGCGGAAAGATCTTTTAACGTCAAATTTACTTCATTTCACAACCAACAATAGTGCGACAAGGACGGAGGGAAGTTGTTCCTGAAGTTGAGCATGTGCTACAATCTGCAACTTTCCTCTATTCTCTAGTGTCACACCACGCTAGCGTTTCCTTCAACAACTTCTTTCAAAGCAGCGGTCGAAACTTCTGTGGTAGACAAAGAAACTCGTAGTTAATCAGCGCTGATGCAAAGCCTTCATCGAAATACTGCTTTTCCTACACAATCTTTATTAATTCGATACGTGCTTATCTTTATTACAGCATATTGTAAAGTGAGTCATCTTTTTCATGACGTTATAGAGTTTCCATGGTGATACTGTTTTGCACGGATACAGGATTGCTGCATACTTGATCGTTTCATACGAATATGTATCTACAGTAATCTCACTAGAGGTTTTGATTTATCTATAGAAAATAAAAACTGGAGTGAGATTTAATTGACACTATTAGAAGAAAATATATAAAGATTAGAAGAAATAAAGTACTCTAATACAATAAAATATTTATTTATTAACTTACTAAAATACTAAACTGTCATAAAAATATATTATTGTGCCATCTCATCATTACAAATATTCCGCTAGATGGCAGTAGTGTGTTATGATCAGCTATTCTCTTCTTACCAGTTATGCCAACTATACAAACGTCATTGAACTCTATGCACGATTACCTACTGTTTATTTATTATTTATTATTTTATTGTCTATTAATATTAATATTAGTAATTGTTAATTAGGATCAAATTTCAAATAACACTCGTTAGTAATTTTGTTTAATAAAAGTTTGGCAGTTTCTGAAAGACAAACGATCAGCGCAGTAACCAACAGTGTGTCTTGTCGAAACCTCTACAGATCCTTAATCTAACAGAGCAAAATGCATGTCGATATCACAGATGGCCATCTCAGCTATTATGCTTGCGCCAGCGCAACAATCAGCACAGTGGTACCAACAGTGTGTCTTGTCGAAACTTCTACAGTTCAACTTAACAGAGCAAAATGCATGTCGATATCACAGATAGCCATCTTAGCTATTATGCTTGCACCAGCGCAACAATCAGCACAGTGGTACCAACAGTGTGTCTTGTCGAAACTTCTACAGTTCAACTTAACAGAGCAAAATGCATGTCGATATCACAGATAGCCATCTTAGCTATTATGCTTGCACCAGCGCAACAATCAGCGCAGTGGTACCAACAGTGTGTCTTGTCGAAACTTCTACAGTTCAACTTAACAGAGCAAAATGCATGTCGATATCACAGATAGCCATCTTAGCTATTATGCTTGCACCAGCGCAACAATCAGCACAGTGGTACCAACAGTGTGTCTTGTCGAAACTTCTACAGTTCAACTTAACAGAGCAAAATGCATGTCGATATCACAGATAGCCATCTTAGCTATTATGCTTGCACCAGCGCAACAATCAGCACAGTGGTACCAACAGTGTGTCTTGTCGAAACTTCTACAGTTCAACTTAACAGAGCAAAATGCATGTCGATATCACAGATAGCCATCTTAGCTATTATGCTTGCACCAGCGCAACAATCAGCGCAGTGGTACCAACAGTGTGTCTTGTCGAAACTTCTACAGTTCAACTTAACAGAGCAAAATGCATGTCGATATCACAGATAGCCATCTTAGCTATTATGCTTGCACCAGCGCAACAATCAGCACAGTGGTACCAACAGTGTGTCTTGTCGAAACTTCTACAGTTCAACTTAACAGAGCAAAATGCATGTCGATATCACAGATAGCCATCTTAGCTATTATGCTTGCACCAGCGCAACAATCAGCGCAGTGGTACCAACAGTGTGTCTTGTCGAAACTTCTACAGATCCTCAACCTAACAGCGCAAAATAAATGTCGACATCACACATAGTTTATGTTTTATACAACACTGAAAATGTCTGTTTTTTTTACTAACCGGTATTATACATTTTATAATGATATTAATGCAAGTAAAATAACTGTAAAAGTAGCCTACAGACATGCAGATTAACAAATATCAGACAGGCAGACATGTCCAAATCAGGTCTTTCTGTTATAAACGACGCTCAAAACCTCCATCTATTTTTCCGTAAAAATCCGAAAATCGTGTAGAATTAGATTGGCAGAAAAGCCAGATATGCCCCATTACAAGACACAGTCTGTCAGGAAATGATCATTCCCCTCTGGCCTGCCTGCGCTTCGCTATTAACGGGATTCAAAGGTTTCACGCATGCGAGAACTGCTAATGATATGGGGCAAGGGCTGGTATCCAACATGGCGATCACTGCAGGTGTGGGTGCGGGAGCCACACGATTGCTGTTCGATTACACGAAAACCGTTTATGAAAACGCGGGATCATAGGATAATGTCCGCACACACGTGGCTTTTGTTCAGATAACTGAGCCACATTTTTGTAAGCGTGGGACAATATGGATACAAACAGAGTTTGGGTAATGCGATGTAACGCAATGTATACGAAATAACTCCATTGCAGAACTGGTCATCACAGAAATCAGACGCGATGGCTTCGAGGTCTGAATGCTTCGCGAAAGTTTGGAAATACAAACGTGGGCAAATTATTAGACTAAAACATTTTCTTGGAAACATAATATAATTCGTCATATCGACTATCAGTACAATTCACACAGTCTCTATTATTGTAATTATGATTGTTTGTAGCTTCTGGTATATTTTTCCAGTGGTTAAGTATATTTTTTTCTGTTTATGTTGGTACTACTGGTGTTTTAATTATACAGTACACTGCAGAAGATATTCTCCCATAGCCTGCAAGAAGACCGGATATGAACAAAATTTAAAATCTACGATGTATACTGAAGAAGAAAGTGAACAAAAAGAGGCTTACAACAAAACATGGACTCATTTAAGCTAAATGATGCTGATATTCAAAGAAGTGTCAAACTTTGGTTTCCAGCATCCCTGACAAAATCAACGTGTTAATAAAGAATAAGGGAATGTTCACAAAATATTAGTAACCTCCAGACTCAATTTTCTTATCTGTGCTAAATACATTTTTGTTCATTATTTCTACCGATAAATACGGCTTCGTTGCACATATAATTAATTTAGTCTAATAATTTGTCCACGTCTGTATATCTAATGTAGTAAACAAAATACAAAAACAATGAGAGCACACCGCTTTCAAGGTGTGTATCGCTTGAACTCATGGGTTCTGGTACGAATAGGGGACTGATTTTTGGCTCTAATGTACAAGAACCTAACTAAGAAGGAAATTTTAATAAACAGAAACACAAAATGAAGTTTGATATTACAACAGGACACGTGTGTATGTGACATTGCATTTCTCTACATAACTACGATCAAATGAAGCGGTGAGTTCCAAAACTTGATAAGTACAAAAAAAAAAAAAAAAGAATAATAATAATTGGGATGTATATTTCAATCGGCTCAGATGTTACTCTTTCAAGATATTACTACAAATGTTTGAGTAAAATCTATTTATACAGGAGTTTTTATCTTCAAGATATTTCTTTTTCAAAACTTTATAACGCATTTCATTTTGTCTCAAAACTTCATACATAAAGTGTGGCAATTTTCAATCAAAACTTCATACATTCTTATTTATCTAGACGACTCAAATGCTCGGTTTGATGTAAAACTTCATACAATCACACTATATACCAATGCCAGCATAACTGTACAGATCCAGAAATAAAATTTGGGACACTTGTATTGTACTTGTATTTATTAACATTCCATGGTATTCATACATTGCTTACAGCTAGAATATGGAACAATTAAAAAAAACTTAATACTATTATAAAATCTTAATTTATAGTCACAGTCTAGATTAAATATATACAGACGAGATTTACAATATAGTCTAGTAGTACAACACGTAGTTTTAGTATCAATTTCATGAAGTGTTATTGAATGTCATGAATTAACCTACAGAATAGAAGGTGTGAGAAATTAGGTACTTCTTTAATTTGGCCCTAAATAATTTTATGTTTTGAGTTTCATTTTTTATATCGATAGGGAGGCTATTAAAAATTTTTACTGCCATATAACGCACTCCTTTTTGATAGCACGATAGACTTGCCGATGGAATATGAAAGTCATTTTTGACGTGTATTTATGCTATGAACTGTTGAATTAATTACAAAGTTTTCACGATTACATACGAGGAAGATTATTAATGAAAAGATATACTGACAAGCTATGGACATTATTTGTAGATTTTTTAAAATAGTCCTACACGATTCCCTAGATTTGGCACTTACTATTATTCTAATTACTCTTTTTTGTAGTAGGAATATACCGTTACTATCTGTGGAATTTCCCCAGAATATTATTCCAAAACTCATTACCGAGTGGAAGTATGCGAAGTATATTGTTTTTAAGGTATTGATATTTACTATCTTTTGCATAGATCTAATAGCAAAACAAGCTGAATTTAGTTTGGGGGTAATTTCTTTAATATGATTTTTCCAATTTAACACATTATCGATTTTTAAGCCAAGAAATTTGGTTGTTGTTGTTTCTAATAGGGATCTATTGTTAATTATTGTGCTAGAAATTTTCGACGCATGGGATTTAAAGGCAAACAATTTATTTTGTTTAATGTGTAATTTGTGTTTTTCCTGTAATTTTAAGGTGAATTTATATTTTTCCTTGAGGCCTGAATTGACAGCATTGCTTTGTAGAAGTAAACCTCAAAGATGTTGATGCAATACTAAAGAAATACTTCTGTGATGAGTGATGTGAAAATGTAGCTCTCAAGTTCTACAAGGATATTTTTGAGTATGAAATTGACATTATTGAAGAAAGTGTTGTGGAAAGTGATCTATCTTGATGAATATGGAGATCAGCATGATCTTGAATTAAGGATGTGATATGATAACAGTAGTTTCAACTACACACATTTCCACTAACACTTAAGGTAAAGAACGTTTTTTTTGTTTATTTTACGACGCTTTATCAACATCTAGGCTATTTAGCGTCTGAATGAGATGAAGGTGATCATGCCGGTGAAATGAGCCCGGGGTCCAATACCGAAAGTTACCCAGAATTTGCTCATATTGGGTTGAGGGAAATCCCCGGAAAAAAACCTCAACCAGGTAACTTGCCCCGACCGGGAATCGAACCCGGGCCACCTGGTTTTGCGGCCAGACGCGCTAACCGTTAAAGAATGTTAGCCTTTCTATGTTACTAATTGTAAGAGTAAAATATACCTAGGCCTATATATATAATTTCAGGTTTGGATTAAATAATAAAACTACAATTTTGTTTCAGTCATTACTTATGATTGACTCAATTTTATGTTATTTTTAAGTTGCAACAAAACTTAATATTTGCAAACAATTTTGTATTAATTATAACATATATTATTTTAATGTACCGAAGTACATATGATATATCCATGCAGATATTCTGCGTCATCATACGATAAAAGAGTAATGGAACGGTACATTAAAATAATATGATATGCGTAAATCACTTCGTGATTTAAAACGGCGCTTATTCCGTCGGATCCCGGCCAACTAGTACTTATAACGAGTTCACCTCAGCACATGTGTGGACTTCAGTCCTACGTTCATAGACATCTATGACGTAGTGCAAAGGGCGGCCACTAGAGGGAACCCAAGAGTTGGAACTATAACTGAGACGATTCTGTCCGACACCGGGATGGGTATCCGGTGTGGCTTAGTGGATAAAGCATCAGCACGTAGAGCTGAAAACCCAGGTTCAAATCCCGGTGCCGGAGAGAATTTTTCTCCGTTCCATTACTCTTTCATCGTATAATTATAACTTGATATATTTGGTCTTTAGCATCAAAACTTGATTCAAGCATATTTCATTGTGTTATATTGAAGCATATGAGGATATCATGAACTTCTTTTTCTTAACTTGCTCTTATTAACTAATTCTTTCATTTTGGTGATAAACATTTCATCAATTGCACTTTACAAAAAATATCAAGTTTTTCTTGCTGCCGAAAAAAAAATCTTGTGTACTTATGAAGTTTTGGAACTTACCGCCTCATATGAAACAATAATAATGATCTAAATAATCCTACAGGTTTCTCATTTTGTAGACTTGCGTAAGAGACAGTACTAGTTCAGAAGAAAAGGTCTGGACATTCCACAGTCTGTCGGAACTCCATACCCCTAATGTTTCCGGTTACATGAACTTGAGTATAATACAGCAGAGCACCAGATCTGTCGGTTCAGCTACTCATTAATCTGTTATGTGGCTAATCCAACATCAGAGCGTGCGGTCTGTCCTACATGGTATAGCTATAATACACTCACGACTCTGATGGAGCCTGACGTACGGTATTCTGAATATGAACTCCCGACACACGTTGGAAAAACTTCAACTTTTTGTTCTTACGTTTATGAATTTGATGCTTTCTTACAGTATTTTTTTTTTTGCATTAGGGTAAATTCAAAAATAGCATTATGTAATGCCACAAAATTAGTCATAACTGTCCTTCATTACAATTACAGTAGAACTCGGTTATAGCGACCTCGTTTTGTGCGACACCTCGCCTATAACGTCAAACATTCTGTGGTCCCAACTAATTCCTCATAAGACATATGCTTTTCTACCTTGCTTAATAGGACAAACCCATATGCGTCTACATACCACGCATACATATAACGTCATTTTCAACCTCAGTTTGTAATAAGATTTTCTAAGGACCAAAGTATTTTAAGAAATATTTTGTTGAAATCTGACCCTGACAAATTCTTTACAGTCTCCTTCTGTCATAGACCTCTGGAATGCAGGCGGATTCCCCACCCCATTGTAAACTGTCCGAATTCATGCGGTATTAGATCAGTTTCGACAGGAAGTTTTCACTAAGTGCACGCATTCTAACGCAGTATGGCCACTAAAAGAAGTGAGTGACGCTAAAGCGTCATTAGAATTATGAACATGTTCTATGAAGCTAGGGAAGGGTGCAGTGAAATTGTAACTGAAATTATGAACATAGAACGTAATTTTTCTTAGGAAAATATTTGGGGCTAAGAGGGATGAAGTTACAAGAGAATGGAGAAAGTTACACAACGCAGAGCTGCACGCATTGTATTCTTCACCTGACATAATTAGGAACATAAAATCCAGACGTTTGAGATGGGCAGGACATGTAGCACGTATGCGTGAATCCAGAAATGCATATAGAGTGTTAGTTGGGGAGCCGGAGGAAAAAAGACCTTTGAGGAGGCCGAGACGTAGATGGGAAGATAATATTAAAATGGATTTGAGGGTGGTGGGATATGATGATAGAGACTGGATTAATCTTGCTCAGGATAGGGACCAATGGCGGGCTTATGTGAGGGCGGCAATGAACCTCCGCGTTCCTTAAAAGCCAGTAAGTAAGTAAGTAAGTAAGTAAGTAAGAACGTAATTTAGTCCTAGAAAGTGTGTATTGGGCAAGTAGAAGACAACAGAGTAAAATGACTGATTACTTCACTTCTAAGTAAAGTAGTTTGGTGAGTACCGAACAAACAGTTTTAATACAGAATACTGTATTTATAATTGTAGGCCTACGTGTATTTTATTATGTTCATTGTAGGCTTAAAAGTCAATACATAAATCTAAAATAAGCCTAATTAAGTTTGTTATTTTTCATTTTCCACCTCACTAGACTGATAATATGAATCTCGGTTACTACGACACTCGTTTATAACAACATTATGTTTAAGGTCCCTTGGATGTCGTTATAACCAAGTTCTACTGTATATTGATGTAAAAAATTTGAAGTGGAACTAACAAAAGCAAGAAAGGTTTTACATAGCGAATAGGCCTTCATACAGCGTATTCCGAATCTCACCGGTCCGGTGGACAACAATGACGTCACGTTGCAGCGAAATAAGGAACAAAACTGCTGGAAGGATCGATGGCTGTCATGGCGACTGTACAAGTTGTTGTCTGTGCTACGCTAGCAAAATTTTGCGAAATTTTCGTACTCCCATCTCGTTCAAAGAAAAGATAGCATAAACAATTTATTTCTTGAACCGGTAGTAATAACTGGTCCGTTGACATGTTCGCTCATAAGCCATTAACATATTGTTTTTACGTTGTGCTCATTACAAACAATACAGCAGAACACACCGCCATGACACAACAGTGCACGATGTCATTCGTCTGCTAATTCCCGCCCTATACAAGAACCAATCAGATTCACTGACGGCGGCTGAGGGAGACTGCCACCACCTCTGCAAGTTGATGGCACCGGTGCGTCACCGGTGGAGCATCAATGACGTCATCGGTGGAATTCGGAACACCGTGATACCATCGGATTGCTCACCGGTGAGATTCGGAATACGCTCATATTAAAAAGGGATGCGATTTCCTGGTTATATGACATTGGAGGAAATGATACAAAGGGGCATGCTACTGGAGTTAAATCACAGTTGTGAGCAGTATGGGATGAAGATAAAAACAAACAGGACGAAGACCATGGTTATCGGAAGAAAAATAAAGAGGTAAACGTGCATGTAAATATTAAATGAGGCAGTAGAGCAAGTGGACAGCTTCAAATACTTGGGGTGTACTATAAGCAGTAACATGAGCTGCTGCCAGGAAGTCAAAAGGAGGATAGCAATGGCAAAGGAAGCTTTTAATAGAAAAAGGAGCATCTTCTGCGGACCTCTGCAAAAATAACTAAGGAAGAGAGTAGTGAAATGTTTTGTGTGGAGTGTAGCATTGTATGGAGCAGAAACATGGACATTACGACGAAATGAAGAGAAACGAATAGAAGTGTTTAAAATGTGGATATGGAGAAGAATGGAACGTGTGAAATGGACAAACAGAATAAGAAATTAAACTGTGTTGGAGAGCATGGGTGAAGAAAGAATGATGCTGAAACTGATTAGGAAGAGAAAATTAAATTGGCTGAGAAGAAACTGCCTACTGAAGGATGCACTGGAAGGAATGGTGAACGAGGAAAGTTCGGGGTGGCAGGATATATTATCAGATGATAATATTAAGATCCTATGTGGGTTGTCTGCAGAGACTAAGAGGAAGGCAGAAAATAGGAAAGATTTAAGAATGCTGGGTTTGTAGTGAAAGACCTGCCATTGGGTAGAAAACTATGTTGCTGTTGTTTAGTCCGAAGGCAGGTCGGAACCTCACAGTTGATAACCAACAGTGAAAGTTCACATGTGGTTTAGTTATAAATATTTTTGTCTCGGAAATTTTCATGCACTAGTTTCCGAAATAAATTACTGTTACGGGTGGTCTGAATCACCCTGTATATTTTGAAAACTTTTTCAACAAAGTACACTTACTTCAACATCATTTGCAACACGAATCTTAGAGTATAATGACGCTCAATTCTTTTCCTTGACAATAATTTACTGACGTGATGTACTGAAAGACCCAAAATTAACCAAGTAGACTCTCAAGGAGGCCGGAATAGGCGAACACTTAACACCTGAATCAAACAGTGGAAAGTAAGAAGAAAACAGGCACGCATACTTATAACTGAATTATTGCAGTTCCAAGAGGAACACTTCAGGTGCTTGGAGGCAGTGAGACAAGAATTTATAATCAAGTCCCAAACTTGCAATGATGACTTACTTAATCACATTTCTGTTAACAAATATTAAGACGAACAACATCAGCAGAGATACTGTAGCTAACGCGAACTTGACGTGACGTCACTGTTACGTTCCATGCATTTGGACACGTCGCTTGCAGGCGTTGGAGTGACTATAATTGTATAAGTTCACGTCACCCCGACTCTCTGGAGATGCGCCCCTTTTCTGTGCCACGATGCGTCTCCAAGGTGACCGAAACATGTGAGCCCCTCGCGGCTATCAACAATATTGCCCCCATGCATCACCCAGCCCGAGGCGTTCCTTCAGACGATATATCACGACACCCTCGCTTTGAATTTTTGAGGAGGATTGCTGTAACACTGACAGTATACCTCAACATTCTCGATCTTTGTCACTGTACGCAATATGCTAATACCACAGTCTAGTATATACAGTCACGAAGCTTAATACTTAGTAAATATGCAAACGTTGCTCACCACCAGGATCGCTACTATCGCCTCATCACAGACTCTTTCCCTAGCAGACCATAAAATGTATTGTACTTTCGATATCGTGTTCTTTTGAAAAAAATTAACACCTTCCTTCCACTATTGAAATATGAAATACATAAGGTTTATATATTATTTTCATAAAATATATTATATTCTATAAACTCACCTTCCTGGATCTTTCGGAAGGATAACTCTAACCTATTTTTCTTACAATTTATAGTACTACAAACGTCTCCTTGTCCCATATTATTATTCAAATTACTGTGTTTTAGCCATTTATAGTTATTACAACCGATAACGAACTTTTCACAAAAATACGAAATACGGCACAGTCAATGCTTTTTCTATCTAGACCAGGCCGTAATGTTTGTTCGGGTTTTCTATTTCAGCGTATGGAACTCAGTGAAATATTATATTATAACTTTATTGCTTATCATTGCTAAGCTTCATCTCTTAAATAATAGATAAATACAATAATTCAGTACTCAATTGTAGTATTAAAATACAGACAAATTGAATGTCCGGGGTATCATACATGACATCATGCTTAATTATATTGTGAACTTTATTAGTAACAACAATGTAATTTATTCGTCACAACAATAATTCCTTTCTACAATTCACCTTAAACGCTCTCGTCAACAATTGGATCTTCACTCAACACAGTATTCGTTAGCACTCCACCGACGACAATGACAATTTACTTGGACTATTACGCACAACAATGAACTGTTAATCTTAACTAATATTTACAAAGCACTATTTACAAATCAGAACTACCAGTTCTCAATTCACAGTTCTTCTATCTCAGTCACTCGAGTTCACGGTATCTCGAACCACAGACCTTCAGAGACAGTTCACTGTACTCGAACTCGGGTCCCTCCAACTGCGGTCCACTGCACTCGAACTCAGGTCCCTCCAACTGCGGTCCACTGCACTCGAACTCAGGCCTTCGGATGCTGACGCAGATGCGGACGCACACTCGAGTCGAACTCCGGTTTGCTTGACTGGCTTGCTCACTGACTGAATAACTGAAAACTCTAACTGCAAAACTGCTGTCGTTCCTTCGCGACCGTAATTTATAACCACAGCGACGTAGCCTCGAAAGTTCGAATTCGCGAGTCTTCCACTTCGACGGATTTCTGGAATAGTCGGGAAGGTCGTTCCACATTCACTGCGTTAAGTAGCGGCTGCGCGCGCAGCCTCCCCTCGCGTGTAGGCCCCTTTCCCCTTTCCCCGTGAAGCCCGCGCGATATGCTCTCTCGGGGACACTGGTCGTGAGTTCGAATCTCACGTCGCTGTCACAATATTATATGATTGTGAATTTAGGAATATAAGTTAAATATAGTAAACATAACCTATAATTTTCGTATGAATGGCAAGGCATTGGAGATCACTAAAATTAGACAGAAAGGGGCAACTGGTACAGTAAACATAACCTATAATTTCAACATATCTAAATATCCGTGCGGTGCAATTGAAAATTATTGAATCGTGCATAAATGAATGTACAAGAATTTCGCGATATTTAATCGAAATAAAGGCAGGTATTACACATATGAACAACGTAATTTTCACACCATAAGTAATATTACACCTTAACTCGCAAGTGAATTGTCTGAAGTGTCTCATAATCATTGTTTTAAATTTTATTAATGGAATTACACTACATTTTAGAGAAACATAGGTTACTCTTTATGCATTCCAACTAATTTATATGGTTGAAACGCCGCCCTTCGTGATCGGGTTAAGCGAGTTACATGGTCTGCCTTACGGCCTGTATTAGATCACGATGGCAGTGGCACAGTCTATTGTTCCTAGTACTCACAGCGCTCCAAGCGGCTAGCAACTATCACGAGATTTGCAAAAAATCACCCCAAGCTTCGTGACTGTATATAGTGGACTGTGCTAATACCCTCCTTATTATATGCTTAAGTGGAGATATCAATGAAAATCATCTAAAATATGATTTTTATTTTATTTTCTGATGTTTAAAGATTAGGTTTCCAAGAGTATATTTCAAACTTCCAGTAGGAAATGCCACAAAATAATTATTAAATGCCATGATGCCATGTCACTCTTCTTCATAATAAAAAATTAGCTTAATTTTCTCAAAATATAGAAAAAATTCGATTACTTGATTAAAACTTTATTTTATTCACCCTAACATAATAGACACACTAATAAAAAAGGCAAAACAAAAACAGAACAAACCAACACAAACACCACGTGAGAATAATTACATAACATTAACATATCACAATACCAATACTCACAAAATTGCAACTTCATTCAGAAAACTAAAATACAAGATAGTATACAAAACAAATAATACAACAAAGAAATGTCTAAATAATCACATTAAACATTCAAATAAATATAATTCAACTGGAGTTTACAAACTAAAATGCAATAGTTGCCCACATTTTTACATAGGACAGATAGGAAGATCCTTTCACACAAGATACAGAGTGATTTATATAGAACTGACACATTTCTTTCATTAATTGTTTCAAAACGAATTGTGCTAGCGACAACTTATTATACCTAAAATGTAGAGGAATTTTGGGAGATTATTTACCTCTATAGCAATGTTGAAAATGTCCTCCATCCTGCATAAGGCACAACTCAACACGTCGTTCCATGTTACTGGCCACTCGTTGGAGGACTCTGTTGTCAATAGCTTGAATCTCCTGTGTGATGTTGTGCTTCAGATCGTCCAATGTCTGGGGACGTGTGGCGTAAACACTGTCTTTTAAGTAACCCCATAGAAAGAAGTCCGGCGTTGTCAAATCCGGAGATCTCGGTGGCCACAGCTACTCAAAGGGCATACCAGAGAATTTGGTGTTCGCAATCCTCCCAAAAGAAACACAATACTGGGACTGGTAAACAAATTGGAAACAACTGGATGTCTGGTGAGTGAAAAGGGCAAGCATCGTTCATCTAGGCTTCCCACGGTTGTTGTTGACGTAAGAGCACGACTGGAGCAGTCACCCAAAAAAATCATTAAGACGTTTGTCGCAGGAGACAGGGTACACCTACTCAATGTGTCAGAGAGCCTAAAGCCATATAGGGTTACGTTTGTTCATCAGCTACAGGAACCAGATAAGGATAAAAGATTGAATTATTGTCGTTGGTTTCAGACGTTCATTGTGGAAAACCCTGCCATATTGTCCATCACACGGTTCACAGATGGAGCATGGTTCCATTTATCCGGTTATGTGACGACCGAATAATTTCCAGGAACCTTTGGCCACCGAGATGTCCGGATTTGACAACGCCGGACTTCTTTCTATGGGGTTACTTAAAAGACAGGGTTTATGCCACACGTCCCCAGACATTGGACGATCTGAAGCACAACATCACACAGGAGATTCAAGCTATTGACAACAGAGTCCTCCAACGAGTGATCAGTAACATGGAACGACGTGTTGGGTTGTGCCTTATGCAGGATGGAGGACATTTTCAACATTTGCTATAGAGGTAAATAATCTCCCAAAATTCCTCTACATTTTAGGTATAATAAGTTGTCGCTAGCACAATTCGTTTTGAAACAATTAATGAAAGAAATGTGTCAGTTCTATATAAATCACTCTTTATAATGAACATATTAAAGCTATAACCAAACCCTACATCACATCAAATTACGCAGATCACATTATCAACAATAATCATGACTACAATAATATAAAAACAGATATGGAAATTTTACACATCACACCAAAAAGTTCACAATTAAACATCCTAGAACAGTACGAAATATATAAGAATACAATAGCATACCCACAACATATACTTAACACACAATTGCAGTTCAATACCGACACATTATTCGACGTCATAATACACCATAACACACAAACAGCCACCCCCACCATAGGAACAACACACCCCCACCCCTACCATCGACAAATGCACATCGTAGAGTCAAGATCGCCAGTGGTTCAAGAGACACTGAAGATGACGTGACATAGCGTCGAAACGGGCCGTCTTTCGAAGGTATATGGCTTTTTTTTTTAACAATTTTACACTTTTTTAACGTAAGACTAAATAAATTTTATGGTTTATTTTATTCTAGCGTTTAAAAAGATGAAGATGCCAAAGTTTATTTATAAATCCATGAGAAAATGCCCCATAGTGATTATTAAATACAATGGTCCCATGCTAGTTACAGAACCCAGAATTGCACATATTATCTTCTTCACCTAACATAATTGGGAACATTAAATCCAGACGTTTGAGATGGACAAGACATGTAGCACGTATAGGTGAATCCAGAAACACATACAGACTGTTAGTTGGAAGATTTATTTTTTATTTTATTGGGTTATTTTACGACGCTGTATCAACATCTAGGTTATTTAGAGTCTGAATGATATGAAGGTGATAATGCCGGTGAAATGAGCACCGAAAGTTACCCAGCATGTGCACGTATTGGGTTGAGGGAAAACCCCGAAAAAACCTCAACCAGGTAACTTGTCCCGACCGGGATTCGAACCCGGGCCACCTGGTTTCGCAGTCAGACGCGCTGACCGTTACTCCACAGGTGTGGACTAGTTGGAAGACCTGAGGGAAAAAGACCTTTGGGGAGGCAGAGACATAGATGGGAGAATAATATTAAAATTGATTTAAGAGAGATGGGATATGATGATAGAGAATGGATTAATCTTGCACAGGATAGGGACTGATGGCGGGCTTATGTGAGGGCGGCAATGAACCTCCGGATTCTCTAAAAACCATAGGTAAGTAAGTAATATTATTGTAACTTTTTAAATTTATTCTATGTGTTTACGTCTTTGTTTGACCTTTACTTGTCTCATATCAAGACGTTACAGTCTGTGAGTTTGAATAATAAAAGACGAATTATGTATTACAACTACTTCAAAATCATAAATTTGAATTTTATATGAGCAAATTTAGTGCCGCAATAAACAAGATAAAATTGGGGAATTCTGTGCGGTCGGGGAACTCTGAACAGTAACCCAATCACAGCCAGAAGCAAGCCAAGTAGGTTGGGTCTCCTTGTGAAGCTCTACAGGTTTATACGGCTTCTTTCAAGTGGGAACGCGTAGGTGGAAGACAAATCGAAAGAGGCGTCTTAAGCCCTCTACCTGCCCCTTATGGAGTAAAGCTGTAAAGTTGGCAAATCTTCAAGAATCGCTAGTCATATCTAGATCTGTTGAATTCCTGATTTATGAACGACGTCGCACACCATCTTCCAGCGTCCTCACGCCCCGTTTATGATCCTCAGACCTCGAGTTTGCATGTCTTAAAGATTTATGTTCGCTTTACAATATTCGCTGAATTGAAGTGAAGAAATTATTGTGGCTTCAGATAAGGAAACATTGTCGGAGCAATTCAACAAGACTATCAATCATCATCATTATCATCGTGTTCGTAAACTTCACGTATAACTTACTTCTTGTGAATAACAAGAGACGTTTCCACGTCGTCAGGTGAAATACAGACTCTAAACCTCCTCGAAAAAATCGAAAAATCGAAAGAGAATTGGGAGGACAAATTTAAAAGGTACGCAAAACGCGTCCTTGCAAGGGGTTGGGGGCTGTACAAAACTAAATATGTGAGCTCCAAGCCTGTTGGCCACTAGTCTCACTCCGGGTTACGCTGCTCCACTGAAGGAGCTCTAGAAAATTTTGAAGGGGAAGCCGAAATTGGACGTAACCTCTTAGGTACTACATACGCGAGAGGGACTGAGATTTGATCAAGTGATCACGTAACGGGGCGCGGAGGAGATGGCTAGCGAGACGCTGTCATCTGTTGTTCGATGACAAAGAATGTGAAGGCCGTCGGAAGAAGCGCCGTGAAATCTAAATCTGCAATTTGAGAGGTCCCTGTCCTTTCAAATTGCGACTAATTGAGTGACCTCGTATATTTAATAGACAATTTATAGGTTCTGAACTAGGGTATACGTCGTTTATAATAAAGGGGAATATATATGGGGAAGGGCATAGGTCCGTGGCCCATTTCTTATAGGGCTCATCCCGACATTTGTCTTACGCCTTAGGAAAACCACGGAATACCTTAGGCAGGATGAATTGTCTCATATATAAGAGACTAGCCAACTTGGCTATTATATATTAAGTGATTGTTGTCATGAGCCTTGTTGAATCGTCTCAATTTTGAGACCAGCCATTTGGCTATATGATGGCTCAATTACGAAGAGGGGGGAGAGATGTATTTGTTAATTAATTTAGGGTAATTAGGGAGATTCATGGGGATATGAGTGCAGGTCCGTGGCCCATTTCTTTTAGGGCTCATCCCGACATTTGTCTTAGCGCCTTAGGAAAACCACGGAAAAACCTTAGGCAGGATGAGTTGTCTCAATATCAGAGACTAGCCAGTTGGCTCTTAGGTTCAATGACTCTATGAATCGATGGATATATACTAGCCAATTGGCTCTATGATAGTTCCATCGATCAACAAAATTAGATATTGTAAGGGAGGGATTTTGTATTTCGGTAATAGTAATAATAATAATAATAATAATAATAATAAAATGATAATAATAATAAAATAATAATAATAATAATAATAATAATAATAATAATAATTATTATTATTATTATTATTATTATTATTATTATTATTATTATTAAAATACGTGTATGAATATTGTAAAACTGGCAAATTATGTAAATAATGGCTATTCATAATATCAGTTTAAAATTGCAAGATTTGCAACACTTATAACTACTTTTCCCCCCATAATTCCCATCGGAATACAGCTACCAACACTGCTACCACAATGCGGCAAATTAACGAACTTCCATGACGAGACATCTTGCATAGGTAATAAAAGTTAATGTAAGCGTTCACTACATCGTATCGCACGCATCGGACGAATCGCACGGATCGGAAAAAGACTATCTTTGCTGTAATCGTTATGTAACCGCGTTCACTACATCGTATCGCACGCATCGGACGAATCGCACGGATCGGAAAAAGACTATCTTTGCTGTAATCGTTATGTAACCGCGTTCACTACATCGTATCGCACGCATCGGACGAATCGCACGGATCGGAAAAAGACTATCTTTGCTGTAATTGTTATGTAACCGCGTTCACTACATCGTATCGCACGCATCGGACGAATCGCACGGATCGGAAAAAGACTATCTTTGCTGTAATTGTTATGTAACCGCGTTCACTACATCGTATCGCACGCATCGGACGAATCGCACGGATCGGAAAAAGACTATCTTTGCTGTAATTGTTATGTAACCGCGTTCACTACATCGTATCGCACACATCGGACGAATCACACGGATCGGAAAAAGACTATCTTTGCTGTAATTGTTATGTAACCGCGTTCACTACATCGTATCGCACACATCGGACGAATCACACGGATCGGAAAAAGACTATCTTTGCTGTAATTGTTATGTAACCGCGTTCACTACATCGTATCGCACGCATCGGACGAATCGCACGGATCGGAAAAAGACTATCTTTGCTGTAATTGTTATGTAACCGCGTTCACTACATCGTATCGCACGCATCGGACGAATCGCACGGATCGGAAAAAGACTATCTTTGCTGTAATTGTTATGTAACCGCGTTCACTACATCGTATCGCACACATCGGACGAATCACACGGATCGGAAAAAGACTATCTTTGCTGTAATTGTTATGTAACCGCGTTCACTACATCGTATCGCACACATCGGACGAATCACACGGATCGGAAAAAGACTATCTTTGCTGTAATTGTTATGTAACCGCGTTCACTACATCGTATCGGACGCATCGGACGAATCGCACGGATCGGAAAAAGACTATCTTTGCTGTAATTGTTATGTAACCGCGTTCACTACATCGTATCGCACGCATCGGACGAAACGCACGGATCGGAAAAAGACTATCTTTGCTGTAATTGTTATGTAACTGCGTTCACTACATCGTATCGGACGAATCGCACGGATCGGAAAAAGACTATCTTTGCTGTAATTGTTATGTAACCGCGTTCACTACATCGTATCGGACGAATCGCACGGATCGGAAAAAGACTATCTTTGCTGTAATTGTTATGTAACCGCGTTCACTACATCGTATCGGACGAATCGCACGGATCGGAAAAAGACTATCTTTGCTGTAATTGTTATGTAACCGCGTTCACTACATCGTATCGGACGAATCGCACGGATCGGAAAAAGACTATCTTTGCTGTAATTGTTATGTAACCGCGTTCACTACATCGTATCGCACGCATCGGACGAATCGCACGGATCGAAAAAGACTATCTTTGCTGTAATTGTTATGTAACTGCGTTCACTACATCGTATCGGACGCATCGGACGAATCGCACGGATCGGAAAAAGACTATCTTTGCTGTAATTGTTATGTAACCGCGTTCACTACATCGTATCGGACGAATCGCACGGATCGGAAAAGGACTGTCTTTGCTGTAATTGTTATGTAGCCGCGTTCACTACATCGTATCGGACGAATCGCATGGATCGGAAAAAGTCTATCTTTGCTGTAATTGTTATGTAACCGCGTTCACTACATCGTATCGGACGAATCGCACGGATCGGAAAAAGTCTATCTTTGCTGTAATTGTTATGTAGCCGCGTTCACTACATCGTATCGGACGAATCGCACGGATCGGAAAAAGACTATCTTTGCTGTAATTGTTATGTAACCGCGTTCACTACATCGTATCGCACTCCTCGGACGAATCGCAAGCAACGGATATTTTAAGTGCAGTGCGTTCACTGTAACGGCTCCACCTCATCGTCTCATCGGATTCTCTATCAGCTGTTTAAAACATGACGTCGTACGATATTGACATTGCTGAAAGCAAAGGAGTTGAGGTTAGGTCTATTAATTACGTCTGTTAGCGAATAAGAATTTGTAATTGCTTCATGCGTCTTAATTGAGGAGGAAGAAACGAAAGAAATATTGGTTACATAATATATTTGCAAGAAACGACTTGATTACTGTAATGGGAACGCCTCAAATTATATAATTCTTCGCAATTTTCTACACGCGAAACAAGTTTTCCGTCTGCCATTTTGGCCCGACACTGAACATGGCACAACAAAATAGCAATAGTTGACCAATTAAAATTGATTTATTAAAGAAGGCCATGATTGCACGTATCCGAGAAACGTGGACGGATTTGCCGAGAGGCGATGCGTGCGATACGATGTAGTGAACGCGGTTACATAACAATTACAGCAAAGATAGTCTTTTTCCGATCCGTGCGATTCGTCCGATGCGTGCGATACGATGTAGTGAACGCGGTTACATAACAATTACAGCAAAGATAGTCTTTTTCCGATCCGTGCGATTCGTCCGATGCGTGCGATACAATGTAGTGAACGCGGTTACATAACAATTACAGCAAAGATAGTCTTTTTCCGATCCGTGCGATTCGTCCGATGCGTGCGATACGATGTAGTGAACGCGGTTACATAACAATTACAGCAAAGATAGTCTTTTTCCGATCCGTGCGATTCGTCCGATGCGTGCGATACGATGTAGTGAACGCAGTTACATAACAATTACAGCAAAGATAGTCTTTTTCCGATCCGTGCGATTCGTCCGATGCGTCCGATACGATGTAGTGAACGCAGTTACATAACAATTACAGCAAAGATAGTCTTTTTCCGATCCGTGCGATTCGTCCGATGCGTCCGATACGATGTAGTGAACGCAGTTACATAACAATTACAGCAAAGATAGTCTTTTTCCGATCCGTGCGATTCGTCCGATGCGTCCGATACGATGTAGTGAACGCAGTTACATAACAATTACAGCAAAGATAGTCTTTTTCCGATCCGTGCGATTCGTCCGATGCGTGCGATACGATGTAGTGAACGCAGTTACATAACAATTACAGCAAAGATAGTCTTTTTCCGATCCGTGCGATTCGTCCGATGCGTGCGATACGATGTAGTGAACGCGGTTACATAACAATTACAGCAAAGATAGTCTTTTTCCGATCCGTGCGATTCGTCCGATGCGTGCGATACAATGTAGTGAACGCGGTTACATAACAATTACAGCAAAGATAGTCTTTTTCCGATCCGTGCGATTCGTCCGATGCGTGCGATACGATGTAGTGAACGCGGTTACATAACAATTACAGCAAAGATAGTCTTTTTCCAATCCGTGCGATTCGTCCGATGCGTGCGATACGATGTAATGAACGCGGTTACGTAACAATTACAGCAAAGATAGTCTTTTTCCGATCCGTGCGATTCGTCCGATTCGTCCGATACGATGTAGTGAACGCAGTTACATAACAATTACAGCAAAGATAGTGTTTTTCCGATCCGTGCGATTCGTCCGATGCGTCCGATACGATGTAGTGAACGCAGTTACATAACAATTACAGCAAGGATAGTCTTTTTCCGATCCGTGCGATTCGTCCGATGCGTGCGATACGATGTAGTGAACGCAGTTACATAACAATTACAGCAAAGATAGTCTTTTTCCGATCCGTGCGATTCGTCCGATACGATGTAGTGAACGCAGTTACATAACAATTACAGCAAGAATAGTCTTTTTCCGATCCGTGCGATTCGTCCGATACGATGTAGTGAACGCAGTTACATAACAATTACAGCAAGAATAGTCTTTTTCCGATCCGTGCGATTCGTCCGATGCGTCCGATACGATGTAGTGAACGCAGTTACATAACAATTACAGCAAAGATAGTCTTTTTCCGATCCGTGCGATTCGTCCGATACGATGTAGTGAACGCAGTTACATAACAATTACAGCAAGGATAGTCTTTTTCCGATCCGTGCGATTCGTCCGATACGATGTAGTGAACGCAGTTACATAACAATTACAGCAAAGATAGTCTTTTTCCGATCCGTGCGATTCGTCCGATACGATGTAGTGAACGCAGTTACATAACAATTACAGCAAGGATAGTCTTTTTCCGATCCGTGCGATTCGTCCGATGCGTCCGATACGATGTAGTGAACGCAGTTACATAACAATTACAGCAAGAATAGTCTTTTTCCGATCCGTGCGATTCGTCCGATACGATGTAGTGAACGCTCACCTTTAAACCCCCTTAATACTAGGTATGAAAACCGATATTAAAATGGTACGCCACTGAATGTGTTACTACGTTAGCTAAGCATTACGCCACTGAATGTAGCTATAACCCTGAGAGCTAGATGATACGCCAATGAGTGTATATTTTCCCTAACTGTACAGAATGCTAACACCGACAAAGGAGCGAGCAATTGGAAGCTTGGCTCAGCCCTCGATCTATCACACCAATTTTGAAACCTCCCCGTCTTTGTTGAGCAGTGCCCGCCGTCTTATGACCCAGAAAGCATCGCGCTGCCTATTCACAACTAGCAACGAGAGTTATCTATCATTATTCACGCGCGATGCTCACTAAGTTGCAACGTTATGCAGTTCACCTCTAATTATTATGTAACTTACATCATAGCATTATCAACAGTACATGCGAGCAAAGGAAGAGGGGAGGTAACAAAGGAAGGAGTGAAGATGTAATATGTATAGGGGAAGGAAGTTATAAGTTTGTAAACTGAACTAATTTGATTGTATATGTTTGTATAGTTTGGCTGATGAATTTTATATGCTTTTAAAATGAACGCTAGTCTGTATAGATCAACTGATGAATTGTTTATGATTATAAATTGAATTAATCTACTTGATATTAATTCTACAAATTTGTGTAGCTTAATGAAAGTATGCTTGTAAATTGAATTAATCTGCTTACTTTGTATTGTATGTGTTTGTATAGTTTTGGCTTTAAATTGAATAGTAATCTGTATAGCTCTATTGATAAACTGTGTTTGTAATTTGAAGTAGTTTGCATGATATATATTATCAATTTCTGTATATCACAACTGGTTGAATTGTTTATGTCTCAAATTTAATTAACTTGCTTGTTTTGTATTGTATATATAGCTCTACTGATGAATGATCGCTTGCGTTTGTAAATTTAATAATCTGATTGGCTATGTATTGTATACTTTTAGTAGAGCCATCGATGTAGCTCAGTCGGCAGACTCGCCGGGCTGCTGATCCGGAGCTGCGTTCGGGCTTGGGTTGGATCCCCCTTTGATCTCATTGAATGGTTTCTTCCGAGGTTTTCGCCAGCCGTGGGACTGAAGCTGGATGATCTTTTTTGGCAGGTTATTTTACGACGCTATATCATGTTAGGTTATTTAGCATCTGAATGAGATGAAGGTGATAATGCTGGTGACATGAATCCGGGGTCCAGCACCGAAAGTTACCCAGCATTTGCTCCTATTGGGTTGAGGGAAACGGATGGTCTATGGCGAGTCTTCGGCATCAATTCATTCACCCCCTTTGATTTGATTACCTGGTTGGGTTTTTCCGAGGTTTTCTCCAACCAAAAGGCAAATGCCGGGTAATCTTTTGGCGAATCCTCGGACCTCAACTCATCATTGTAGAAAATTAGTAAATTGTAAAACTGTAAACATTGTAAAATATTGTAAAAATTGTAATTGTAATATTGTAAAATTTTGACTTGTTCTACATCTTAAAGCTTCATTGCACATGTAAGATCTATAGAATATAATGAATGAATGAATGAATGAATGAATGAATGAATGAATGAGAAGAACAGAAACGGGAGATGGCGTGGAGAAAGGAAGGAAGAAAGAAAGAACTTTGGAGTACTTCGACAAAACCCACCCGGAGAGATTTGTCCACCATAAATTCCACTTGCATTCCCTGGATTTGAGGGAACGTATTATTAGAGGCCGGACTTCGTTCTAGGAGGCTACAAAATTAAGTATTATTGGAGTTATTAAGTGAACTAGCAAGTGACGTACTTGACTAACGGCTCACGCAACTCTTGTTTCGTAAAGTAAGCTACAACAAAATATGGACAACTTTAACAATTACTTACTTACTTACTTACTTACTTACAAATGGCTTTCAAGGAACCCGAAGGTTCATTGCCGCCCTCACATAAGCCCGCCATCGGTCCCTATCCTGTGCAAGATTAATCCAGTCTCTACCATCATATCCCACCTCCCTCAAATCCATTTTAATATTATCCTCCCATCTACGTCTCGGCCTCCCAAAAGATATATTTCCTTCCGGTCTCCCAACTAACACTCTATATGCATTTCTGGATTCGCCCATACGTGCTACATGCCCTGCCCATCTCAAACATCTGGATTTAATGTTCCTCATTATGTCAGGTGAAGAATACAACGCGTGCAGTTCTGCGTCATGTAACTTTCTCCATTCTCCTGTAACTTCATCCCTCTTAGCCCCAAATATTTTCCTAAAAAACATTATTCTCAAACACCCTTAATCTCTGTTTCTCTCTCAGAGTGAGAGTCCAAGTTTCACAACCATACAGAACAACCGGTAATATAACTGTTTTATAAATTCTAACTTTCAGATTTTTTGATAGCAGACTAGATGACAAAAGCTTCTCAACCGAATAATAACAGGCATTTCCCATATTTATTCTGCGTTTAATTTCCTCTCGAGTATTATTTATATTTGTTACTGTTGCTCCAAGATATTTGAATTTTTCCACCTCTTCGAAAGATAAATCTCCAATTCTTATATTTCCATTTCGTACAATATTCTCGTCACGAGACATAATCATATACTTTGTCTTTTCGGGATTTACTTCCAAACCGATCGCTTTACTTGCTTCAGTAAAATTCCCGTGTTTTCCCTAATCGTTTGTGGATTTTACTTTAACAATTACACTAATATCTAAAATTTACACTACATACACTATGCACACTACAATTCACTATTTTTCCTATCTACACTATAATAAAGAATGTAAGCCTAAATTGATCAAACATTATTTACAATATTAAGCTTATGTGCAGCGTTGTGTATTGTAATGCAAGGTATTTTATTTCATAATACTATGGCCATTTTTTTCTGTAAATTGTGTACAATAGTGTAAGTAATATTCCATCAATGTAAGCCTTCATTCTTTATGATTGTGTGATAGTCAAAATAGCGTATTTTAATCTAATTACATAGTGTAAAGAACTGTCAGTCATTGACTATTTTCAGAAGACGATTGTCGAAAAGACTTTTCTTCGTCTCTAAAATATGATGTTTCTTCAAATATTGTAGTAAATATAGAATATTTATTTTGTACAGTGACTTTGACTGCTCGTATTTCAATTTGTGGAGACACAAAACTGTGTTGGTGTAGATATTCTAAAAGTATTACTTCAATTAAACACATAGAAACAATATGTATGACCGTGATACGTCTTGTCATCTGTATTTCGATTTGAAAAAAATGGCTTAAGGAAAATACTGTAGATTCAATAAATAGCTTTGAGAAAATGTCGAGTAATGAAAATGCATTCCGAAGACTGAATTAGGGAGAATGGGTTCAGGAAAATATATTCAAGCAATTCATTCTAAAAAAAATAACTATTCCTGAAAATGAACAATAAGGAGTTTGGGTTCAAGAAAATATACTCAAGCAATTCATTCAGAAATATAAGTTAACTATTTCTGAAAATGAACAATCAGAAGCTTGGGTTCAGGAAAATATACTCATGCAATTCATTCAGAAACATAACTATTTCTGGAAATGAACAATCAGGAGTGTGGGTTCAAGAAAATATACTCAAGCAATTCATTCAGAAATATAAGTTAACTATCTCTGAAAATGAACAATCAGAAGTTTGGGTTCAAGAAAATATACTCAAGCAATTCATTCAGAAATATAAGTTAACTATCTCTGAAAATGAACAATCAGAAGTTTGGGTTCAGGAAAATATAGTACTCATGCAATTCATTCAGAAACATAACTATTTCTGAAAATTAACAATCATGAGTTTGGGTTCAGGAAAATATACTCATGCAATTCATTCAGAAACATAACTATTTCTGAAAATGAACAATCAGGAGTATGGGTTCAGGAAAATATACTCATGCAATTCATTCAGAAATATAACTATTTCTGAAAGTGAACAATCAGGAGTTTGGGTTCAGGCAAATATACTCAAACAATCCATTCAGAAATATAACTATTTCTGAAAATGAACAATGAGGAGTTTGGGTTCAAGAAAATATACTCAAACAATTCATTCAGAAATATAACTATTTCTGAAAATGAACAATGAGGAGTTTGGGTTCAAGAAAATATACTCAAACAATTCATTCAGAAATATAACTATTTCTGAAAATGAACAATCAGGAGTTTGGGTTCAAGAAAATATACTCAAACAATTCATTCAGAATATAACTATTTCTGAAAATTAACAATAAGGGGTTTGGGTTCAGGAAAATATATTGAAACTATTCATTCAGAAATGTAAGTTAACTATTTCTGAAAATGAACACTCAGCAGTTTGGGTTCAGGAAAATATACTCAAACAATTCATTCAGAAACATAACTATTTCTGAAAATGAACAATCAGAAGTTTGGGTTCAGGAAAATGTACTCAAGAAATTCATTCAGAAATATAAGTTAACTATTTCTGAAAATGAACACTCAGCAGTTTGGGTTCAGGAAAATATATTCAAACAATTCATTCAGGAAAATAAATCCCGGCAATGTTCTAGGGAAACTGTCTATCTGTAAAAAGTATATCTGGAAGATCTGATTCGCACAAATATAATACTGTCACAGTTTTATGCTTCTTAGAAATCCAATACCAATTCGTTTCAATATAACCGCAACTGAACAGCAGTTGTATTGCGAAGTTTGACAAATGATTGTTATTGCAAATAAATGGAAATCCATAGCCAGACGAGAATCTGCAAGCTTTATGAAGCCGGGAGATCCGAGAATATGGATTCCAATTAACAGTTCAACCGGCAATATAAATCAAGATCAATTCTATTTTACTGAAATGAAATTCTCATCAGCTTGAATGCGTAAAAAGCACATTTTAACTTGAAAATCTTTAACACGATGTAATGAGAATCTCAGCATACAAGAACAGTACATGCATGGCTGACATGATACGTATCCCTTCCTGCTAATAAACTGTTCTAGTGTTGAACAAGCGACCAAATTAAAAGTCAACATTCAGCAGTTTGTTTGAAAACACAGCGTATATATATTTTTTCGCTTCCCCAATTCCCCTCCCCTTCGATTTTTTAACCGAGCCTGCTGGCGTTGTGGTTTGTTTTCGTCCTGATTGGAACGATGAGTATCTGCTGATGGAATAATTTGGACCTTCAGAGGAGCGGAAATCTTCCAATGAATGCCAGATTCAAATGCTTCGGACTCAACACAACTTGCATTACACAATAATAATAATAATAATAATAATAATGATAATAATAATAATAATAATAATAATAATAATAATAATAATAATAATAATAATAATAATAATAATAATAATTCCTACTACAGTGTATAACCATCGTCACAATCATTTTAAGGTTTGAAAACACAAACATTTTCTGTTGCTTCTAAAAATTTATTTGTACTGAGAAAAACAACTTTCAGTTACAACAGACATTATTGGCGCATATTTAAGGCTCCCGATTTCTTCCAGTGACAACATTTCTTCAATGTCCGACAATTTGCTCTCCGTTTTACCAGAAAAGACATTGACAATTTGTTCTTATGTATGGTAACCCGGATTTTTTTTGTAATACGTACATAAATTTTATAAAAAACTTAAAATTGTCTAACGACACGTTAAAGGTGTTAAAATTAAAAAAAAAAGTTAGGTATGTACCTTAGACAGACGGCCCGTTTCGACGCCGGTTCTGCGTCATCTTCAGTGTCCTATGAATGAGCGAACGAACCACGAACCACGAACGAATGAATGAGCAACGAAACACGGACGAATGAATGGATGGAATGAGTCAGTGAATGAATTAATGAATGAGGGAACGAAAGACGGGCGAATGAATGAATGGAATGAGTCAGTGAGTGAATTAATGAATGCGCGAACGAACCACGAACGAATGAATGAATGAATGGAATGAGTCAGTGGATGAATTAATGAATGAGGGAACGAAAGACGGGCGAATGAATGAATGGAATGAGTCAGTGAGTGAATTGATGAATGAGCGAACGAACCACGAACGAATGAATGAATGGAATGAGTCAGTGAATGAATTAATGAATGAGGGAACGAAAGACGGGCGAATGAATGAATGGAATGAATTAATGAATGAGCGAACGAACCACGAAGAATCGAAAGACGGGCGAATGAATGAATGGAATGAATTGAATTAATGAATGAGCGAACGAACCACGAACGAATGAATGAATGGAATGAGTCAGTGAATGAATTAATGAATGAGGGAACGAAAGACGGGCGAATGAATGAATGGAATGAGTCAGTGAGTGAATTGATGAATGAGCGAACGAACCACGAACGAATGAATGGAATGAGTCAGTGAGTGAATTAATGAATGAGGGAACGAAAGACGGGCGAGTGAATGAATGGAATGATTCAGTGAGTGAATTGATGAATGAACCACGAGTGAATGAATGGATGAATGAGCAGTGAATGAATTAATGAATGAGGGAACGAAAGACGGGCGAATGAATGGAATGAGTCATGTGAATGATGAATGAGCGAACGGGAATGAATGGATGGAATGAGTCAATGAATGAATGAGGGAAAGAAAGGCGGGCGAATGAATGAATGGAATGAGTCAGTGAGTGAATTGATGATTGAGCGAACGAACCACGAACGAATGAATGGATGGAATGAGTCAATGAATGAATTAATTAATGAGGGAACGAAAGACGGCCGAATGAATGAATGGAATGAGTCAGTGAGTGAATGGTGATTGAGCGAACGAACCACGAACGAATGAATGGATCGAATGAGTCAGTGAATGAATTAATGAATGAGGGAACGAAAGACGGGCGAATGAATGGAATGAGTCAGTGAGTGAATTGATGAATGAGCGAACGAACCACGAACGAATGAATGGATGGAATGAGTCAGTGAGTGAAGTAATGAATGAGGGAAAGAAAGGGGGGCGAATGAATGAATGGAATGAGTCAGTGAGTGAATTGATGATTGAGCGAACGAACCACGAAGGAATGAATGGATGGAATGAGTCAGTGAATGAATTAATGAATGAGGGAACGAAAGGCGGGTGAATGAATGGAATGAGTCAGTGAGTGAATTGATGAATGAGCGAACGAACCACGAACGAATGAATGGATGGAATGAGTCAGTGAGTGAAGTAATGAATGAGGGAAAGAAAGGCGGGCGAATGAATGAATGGAATGAGTCAGTGAGTGAATTGATGATTGAGCGAACGAACCACGAACGAATGAATGGATGGAATGGGTCAATGAATGAATTAATTAATGAGGGAACGAAAGACGGCCGAATGAATGAATGGAATGAGTCAGTGAGTGAATTGATGATTGAGCGAACGAACCACGAACGAATGAATGGATGGAATGAGTCAGTGAGTGAAGTAATGAATGAGGGAACGAAAGACGGGCGAATGAATGAATGGAATGAGTCAGTGAGTGAATTGATGAATGAGCGAACGAACCACGAACGAATGAATGAAATGAGTCATTCAATGAATTAATGAATGACGGAACGAAAGACGGGGGAAAGAATGAATGAATGAAATGAGTCAGTGAGTGAATTAATGAATGAGCGAACGAACCACGAACGAATGAATGAATGGAATGTGTCAGTGAGTGAATTGATGAATAAGCGAACGAATTAATTAATTAAAATAAATAAATAAAATTTAATACATGAATCGAACACTAATGACGAGGTGTGAGAGCCCATAAGCAGAACATCGTCGGAGTGTGAAGATTTCTTCTTAGCTTTATGTACAGTATGATCGATGTTATTACTTTCACTTGTACCAAATAAAGCTTACCTTCTTAATCAATAAGCCTGAACAGAATAATACAACCTAGGAATATCAGAAGCTGAATTAATGACACTCTGTCTATTGCAGAAGTTAAGAAATCACTACAACAAGAAGTGAGGAATGTTATATGACCTACATACAGCTCACAAGTCTAAAGTGCGATAGACTCTCTTTGTATTTAGGTCCAGCGACGGGATTTGGGCTCTAATATGCAAGTTCTATTATAGATTTCCAAGTTCTCTTCTCGTTACAAAAGCCTTCTTCTATAAATCTCCCAAGAGCCTTTGCAGCTGCACCCAGCCGGCTTACTTGTACAAGGAAAATCCAGCGGAAAGAATAAGGAGAGCCACTGCCGACTGGTCCATTAGATTTATACATTCACAAGTTACGGGCTTTAGAACCGGACTGGCTCTGCAAAGAACGGAGCTTCGAGATACGGAAAACTGACCACGTCATCTCGAGTTCCTTTCACAAACACTTCCACACAATGTCTCGTCATCCTTTCTGAGAGATTTACATACGGCGATCTTAATACGGGCGATGTTCTTTTCTTTCTCTGCGATACAACTATTCTTTCACAGTTTCCCGGTCTCTCCAGATCTCGCCCAGTTTCATGTTGTAACAATAAACTACGTTATATAGGGATTATGACGTTTTCTTTTCATAGTAAATCTTGTGCTTATTTCCTCTCATTATTGTGAAATTTTCCCAGTCAATTTATTTTGAACGAAATTTTCCTTATGACCGATATTAAGACATGTTGAATACGAATTATTATGTTACATTTAATTAATTAATTAACTTATTTATTTATTTATTTACTTACTTATTTATTTATTTATTTATTTATTTATTTTGTTAATAATTGAGGACTTTGCCGGAAGAAAGGCGGATAGACCTATACGCCCTTCTTCGGGAAAACGGTTTAAAATGTAGTGAATAATTATAGTAGCGAAATTTTGTTTTGATTGTACTGTACATACCTGCAGGACAGGCTGCGTGCGTGTATAACATTTTATTCAGGTGCGTTTTAAAATCTTAGATTGCCTGTATCTCAATTCGCCATACTGACGTATACGCCCTTTTTCCGGCAAACCCCTCAATTGTACCATAAAATGGTTTCAGACTTTCTCTAGCAAACAAAGAGCGATACTTTCTTCTATTGTTTCGCTTTAAAGCCACTTTTTTCGACAATTAAAAGAATATCTGATAAACGCTTTTAACAATTTCTGAAACGAATCTTTGGTGACTGTTTCGTGTTGAACAGTTTCAATGCTTTTACATAAAAGAACTAGATACCTGAAGAAATAAGCAATGTTACTGGAAATGATTAAAAATCTAAGAAGGTCTGAACAACAACAACAGAAAAAAATATAGGCCTGGAAAAGCTTAGGACATTCATTTCTTCAAATTCAACTGTCAAATTACCTCCGATTGAAGTTCTGGCTGATATGTACATCTATTATCAGGCAATACATCTCACTTGACGATATGTGTCAGAGGAAGAACAATTATTTGTATACATTTGAAGTCTGATTTGTAATATGTAGCTAGTCAACGGTTTATGTAATGGAGAGGGAAAGAACTGGTCACTCTACCCCATTATATCCTGGCCTAGTTGCCTCACGAGTGATGCCTTATCGGTTTCGCTTATGAGGTTCAAACTTGTTTTCGGACAATTAACTAAACAAGCAACGATCACATGTTTAAAGAAAAAGGAGAATTTTCTGCAAAGTTTTCGACAAAATCTAAGAAAGAGACAAGTGAAGTGCTTTGTGTGGAGTGTAATTTGTAAGGTGCGGGTGAGAAACATGGACATTACGACGAAATGAAGAGAAACAAATAGAAGCATTTGAAAGGTGGATATGGAGAAGAATGGAGTGTGTGAAATGGACAGTCAGAGTAAGATATGAAGCTGTGACAGAAAGAGTGGGTGAAGAAAGAATGATGCTGAAACTGATCAGGAGGATGAAAAAAGGAACTGGTAGGATGGCTTGCTGAGAAGAAACTGTATACTGAAGATGCACTGGAAGGAATAGTGAGCGGGAGAAGAGCTCGGTGCAGACGAAGATATCAGATGATAGACGACATTAAGATATATGGATCATATGAGGAGACTAAGAGGAAGACAGAAAATAGGAAAGACTGGAGAATGCTGGGTTTGCAGTGAAAACTCTTGGGCTGAAAACTATGAATGAATGAACGAATCCATGTTAGAAAATTCTTAACAGACATTGCATCATAGTGTAAGAATAATGTGTTCCTTAACAAGTATTGCAATTTATTTAAGCTAGAAATAGAAGTTACGTTGTATAATTATACAGGGACATCATTTTATTTTTACTAACATTTCTAATATTAACCTGGCTATACATTTGGATCAACGATTCAGAACCGGAAACACCGTTTGCTACCCCCTTTTACGACTGGAGTTCGATGGTACTGGCGTAAAATACAAACAAATCACTTTACTAGGTATAAGAGGGAAAAAAAGTAGTTCATCCATTTACGTAAACTAGGAAATATCGCGATTTCGAGTTTCATAATTTTCATTAGGTTTTGTTTAATCAAAATACAATACAGTGTTAACAATCAGTGTTTTTACTCACGAACTGAGTTATCCATTCGAACGTATTCATTATGCAGTGTATATTACTGTATACTGTCTACAGCACATTGGCGTACAATATAGAGAATGAAGTTAAATTGAAAAATAATCATAATATGGATATTTAAACATATTTTTGAAAATGGTGGCCGTTCATTTCGATACAGACTTCAGTTCTTTTCTTGCATATTATCGCACTATAGACTATTGCATTTAATTCCAATTACCAGTTTCGTCCTTCATACTTAGAAACTCATGTTGAAATAATTCTGTAGGCTACCTATTCTATAAAAGAGTACCTTACGTACTGTAAATTCAGTCTTCATTTCTGCCCGACCCGCACAGATAAAATTACTCGGACATGCTATCTACTGTCCGTCCAAGTGGTTACGTCGCAGCATCGTAGAAAGGGAGGAAATCACGTGACAGTTAATTACTTAACAAGGCGCGTTTATTTAAGTTATTGTATGGGTGAATATTACGTAGACGTCCAATTCCTAACAGAAATTAATGTTCTCAGAAAAGAGCTAAGACAGCCCAGCCACTAGCATTTACAGAGAGGCGAATAGAAGCAGGTGGGGGAAACTGGGATGCGACGTAGGCAAATGGAAAATGATGCAATATTGAAAGCTCTTTCGTCACTGGAAAACGCTAACATATTTTTGGAACGTACTGTTTACTATGACCGTAAGGCTACTATGACTATATATGCGGTCTTGGATCTGTGTGGAGGACGGTTGAACTTCATTAGTAGAAGGGATGGGAGTAAAGTACATTAGAAAACTCAGGTACAATAAAAATTGAAGTAAAATTAAAATGATGTCCCTGTATTTAGTAGTTATAATGTGACTAAATGATATCTCGTTTACGAGTAAGGAATATATGGAAGTACAATTGAGGGGTTTGCCGGAAAAAGGGCGTATACGTCAATATGGTGAATTCAGATACAGACAATCTAAGATTTCAAAACGTACCTGAATAAAATGTTATACAGATAGTGAACAAAATTATACATTAAATTAAAAATCTTAGCGAGTATAAATGTTTTGTAGCATTAGGCAATTTATATTATTAAATTTCCTTATATTTGTACCATATAAAACTTCGGTCTATACGCCCTTTATTCATATAATGATTTGCTTATGGGATTTAATGTAGATTTCAGATTTAAATTTCACACGGAATTGAAACAAAGATGCATTTTATGACATTTATTATCTACTTCTAAAGTAATTTACATTATTTCAGATGTACTGAGTAGACATTAAGTACGCAAAGCAAAATCTCTGAATATAACAGAAAAAGAAAATCTCCATTTTGTGTGAACGTAAATAAATAAAATTTATTCTTTGTATAATCCTGATAACAATAAGCCCAAAAATCTGAATATTGTAACAAATCTCTTTATAGAACATAAAATATTTCCGTCTGAATCTACGAGTTTCATAAGTTTGTTTACTGGACAATAATGAGCATAAAAAGCAGTCAAAGGAAAAACTGGACTGACTAAATTGAACTATATATATTTGCATAGTTTCTACCAAGAGAAAACACGCCTGTCAGGGAAGCTTTATAGTTTATAGTGGCAGTGCAAAGTATTTGAACAGTGAAATGTTTTTGAAGTGTTGGTGAAATCAGGATAGAATCAGATTAGATTAGATTTAGATTAGATTTATTTATTTAACCTGGTAGAGATAAGGCCGTCAGGCCTTCTCTGCCCCTCTACCAGGGGATTACAACTATAACATGAACAATAAGATTACAATTAATATTAAATTTACAATTACAATTACAATAAAAATTAAAGTACGACAAGAATACCTGATTAATGAAAGCTAGACATTTTATCATAGAAGTTAAGAACAAAGAATATTTTTGTATTTACTAAATTACAAATTAAACCTACAATAACAAAATTCTATAGTGATGAAATTACCGGATATTGAGATATTTTGTGGTAGATTAAAAGAACTATTTACAAGAAACCATGTCTGAACGAGTCTCAATTACTGACCAAGTGCCTAGTAAGTTTTCATTTGAATTCAATTTTATTTCGACAGTCCCTGATGCTAGCAGGTAGCGAGTTCCAGAGTCTTGGCAGGGCTATTGTGAAAGAGGATGAGTATGAGGAGGTGCGATGGGATGGTATTGTTAGTATTGTTTCATGACGAGAGCGTGTGTTCAGATTGTGGTGGGAAGAAAGGTAAGTGAAGCGAGACGACAGGTACGAAGGAATAGAAGAGTTCAAGATTTCGAAGAGAAAGAGAAGTGAATGTAAATTTCTTTTCTTATCTAGTTTAAGCCAACCTATTGCTTCCAGGGATGGGGTAATATGATCATATTTACGAACATTGCTTACAAAACGTACACACAAATTATGAGCACGTTGAAGTTTCAAGAATCAGTGAAATGTGTCGTAGTTCCAGTGCAGTGAGTGAGTTGACAGCGAAATGAGTGTAATGTGGAAGGGTACTTGTGCAGATATGAACATATCATACTCGTGGGTTTTAGTTCGAACTTAGATTTAAGATACAATCGTGCTTCATTTAATTTAGAATATTCCCTATTATTATTATTATTATTATTATTATTATTATTATTATTATTATTATTATTATTATTATTAATTATTTGTATTATTATTAACTGTACTTTTAATTAATAAGTTTATTATTGTCATTATTGAATGTAATTAGTTACCACTGCCACCGGATATATACACATTGCAGTGTGAATAAGTACATACATACATACATACATACAGTACAGTATGCGGTAACGCAAAGCACTAACTCTACTTGTAGACTGACTAAATCGCGCACGCACTCACGCACGCACGCAGCCCTGTCCTGCAGGTATGTACAGTACAATCAAAACAAAATTTCGCTACTATAATTATTCACTACATTTTAAACGTTTTCCCGAAGAAGGGCGTTTAGGTCTATCCGCCTTTCTTCCGGCAAACCCCTCAATTATTACAACCTATACAGGTTAGTACAACTGTGTCGTGTTTTTGTATTCTTAGATGCCTGGGAAATTGTCACCGCAGCCATTTTAGTCTTCAATTACTGTCTGACGTCATAATATGAAGCAGGAGCTCCGGTCATCTTATCATTTCATCAGGCTGCAAATATTAATTTATTTGCATCGATGTTGTTATCCAAAGGGAGAAGCCTGAAGAGTGTAATTTTCTGTGGTTCAGTTTGTTCACAGCTGACAGCTAGAAACAGATGCGTGGCCGCCGCACGCACCTACAAAGCGAGATGCGTACAACGAGATAGCAATTTCAGAGTTACGCCACTGACAAAAAGTGTTATCGCTTCAATTCATCATATTGAGGCCTCCGATCTGTTGAGAAAGAATGGGTTGTGAGAGGAAAAAATAATTTAACAGCATTCGTTATTTCAGCGTTGGGAGCGATCTAATCATATTTACAATAGAAATGGGAGTGCGGGTTGTCATGCGGGGAGTCGATCCATCAGGAGCGGTCAAGGTGGACGAGGGGATCGCGTGGGCGGCCAGCAATCTCTTCGGCAGGCCTGCGTTTAATTTGTAACGAGAACTCGGCAGCGGCGTGGACTATCGTACAGTACTACACGCACAGGGAATTTAAAGGTAAAGTACTGATCGTCTACCTTTGCCAAACATCACTAAATAATACACCGATAAATGATACAAGTTACTATTAATAATAATAATAATAATAATAATAATAATAATAATAATAATAATAATAATAATAATAATAATAATAATAAGGTAAAGCTATCCCCGTAACATGCCATGAAGGCACTTGGGGGCATGGAGGTAGAGCCCCATGCTTTCCATGACCTCGGCACTAGAATGAGGTGGTGTGGTCGGCACCACGCTCTGACCGCCTTTTACCCCGGGAAAGACCCGGTACTCAATTTTTATAGAAGGCTGAGTGAACCTTGGGGTCGTAATAATAATAATAATAATAATAATAATAATAATAATAATCATCATCATCATCATCAGCTGCTTGTCTATGCGGATGACGTGAATATGTTAGGAGAAAATCCACAAACGATTAGGGAAAACACGGGAATTTTACTGGAAGCAAGTAAAGAGATAGGTTTGAAAGTAAATCCAGAAAAGACAAAGTATATGATTATGTCTCGTGACGAGAATGGAAATATGGAAATATAAAAATTGTAAATTTATCCCTTGAAGAGGTGGAGAAGTTCAAATATCTGGGAGCAACAGTAACAAATATAAATGACACTCGGGAGGGAATTAAACGCAGAATAAATATGGGAAATGCCTGTTATTATGCGGTTGAGAAGCTTTTATTATCCAGTCTGCTGTCAAAAATCTGAAAGTTAGAATTTATAAAACAGTTATATTACCGGTTGTTCTATATGGTTGTAAAACTTGGACTCTCACTTTGAGAGAGGAACATAGGTTAAGGGTGTTTGAGAATAAGGTACTTAGAAAAATATTTGGGGATAAGAGGGATGGAGTTATAGGAGAATGGAGGAAGTTACACAACACAGAACTGCACGCATTGATATTCTTCACCTGACATAATTAGGAACATTAAATCCAGACGTTTGAGATGGGCACGGCATGTAGCACGTATGGTTGAATCCAGAAATGCATATAGAGTATTAGTTGGGAGGCCGGAGGGAAAAAGACCTTTGGGGAGACCGAGACGTAGATGGGAAGATAATATTAAAATGGATTTGAGGGAGATGGGATACGATGATAGAGACTGGATTGATTTTGCTCAGGATAGGGACCTATGGCGGGCTTATGTGAGGGCGGCAATGAACCTCCGGGTTCCTTAAAAGCCAATAAGTAAGTAATAATAATAATAATAATAATAATAATAATAATAATAATAATAACAATAAGAACAACAATAACAACAACAACAACAATAATAATAGTAACAATAACAACAAGAATAAAATTGTAAAACTGTTTATTTCGCTTGAAAAACTTATAATCTCTCTATAAGGACTAAGAGTCATGTAAACACTGAAATTGTACCAAAAATTATTCTTTCATATTGTTAATCAGCAATTAAAAACATTGTTAGTTTCTGTAACAATTTAAGGCCATGGCAGCATTTTATAATAATTATAAGAAGCCCGAAACTTTCTGGCAATACTGTATTTCCAAAAACTGTCCCCTCTTTTTCATTTTTTGCTATCTGCACTGATAACGATATATGGCTGTGTCGCCGGACTTTTGTATCACCCTGTATATTTAAAATAATGCATTATACATTACAATAGTATTATTATTATGTTTTAGGTTATTTTACGACGCTTTCTCAACATCTTTGGTTATTTAGCGTCTGAATGAGATGAAGGTGATAATGCCGGTGAAATGAGTCCGGGGTCCAGCACCGAAAGTTACCCAGCATTTGCTTATATTGGGTTGAGGGAAAACCCCGGAAAAAACCTCAACCAGGTAATTTGTCCCGACCGGGAATCGAACCCGGGCCACCTGGTTTCGGGGCCAGACGCGCTGACCTCGTATTATAATAAAATTGTAAAGTGTACGTAAATGTACGCATTCGGTAATTTTTTATGTCAATAAATTCAAATTGAAATGTAAGGCATACGTTTCACGTAAAGACAAAACATGAATATGTAGATAACAGAAGACAGAGATATTGAATAGATAAACAAATGTGTTAAACAATGAGGCTGAAAAGAAGCAGGAAAGGAATAACATTTAAAATACGAAAATAATCAAAAGACACCGGAGAAAAATGGAAAGGAACGGGAGAAAATAAAGGGAAAAAGAGAAAGGAAGGGTAGGAGAGACGACGGAAGGAATATGGGAGAAAAGAGGAAACTGTAAATACAATTAAATAAGACAAATAAGGTAGCTGAAAGGGGTGAAGACGGGGAACAATGGAGTAGAAAATGAATTGCAGGGTGTGTCAACAACATCACTGCATGCATATGGATCGTAAAGTTATGGGAGTACAACGGTTTTTACAGTTTGTTTTCCTGCGCCGATGAAATAAAAAAGTGATTTGTGTAAAATTGACAGTGAACTCATGATGTCGTGGTGTAGTTCACTTAGAAAGTCACTTACAATTTTGGAAGCACATGCCAATTTTTTTTTCCTTCCTAACACAAAGAGGCAGAGGGAGCGTTCCTCAATTTTGTTTGTGAATTATTTTCTCTCGGGTGCACAGTGGTTCACAAAGATTAATGCGAACCGGTGGCCCCGCACCGGGGGAGGGGGGGCTGTATGCTCGCTGGGTAAACAGAATTAGAAGGAAACCTTGCGCCGCTCATGAAGCCTCCCCTCCTTCAGCATACCTTCGTAATAAATCACAGCTTCGTAGCCTACTGAAAATATCAAGGACTGACTTTTAGCAGATATATGTGAAATTTGTTTATCACGTTCCAAACATTCCTGGAAGTGACATTTAAGTAGATGATGGATTAATAACGAATATTATGACTCAAGGGAGCCCACGAACTGTGAATGTTTTGCAAGTAAAATCTCAAAGTTAGCAGTCAAGTAATATTACAGCACCTATCTATTTTTAATATACGACTAATATATCAACAACTTACTGATGCTTGATTTATCACAAATAATGACAATATGCATTCTAATGAAGATATAGTAGTTTAACATGGAATGAACATCTTTATTGCAAATCATGTTAGCATTCGATAGAGTAAAAATAAATGATGTGGTAAGAATATTACACAATAAAAAGGAGTAAAAAATAATATAATAAAAGTTATTACGAACACCACCACAAAAATTAGAATAAATGGTCAGCTGACAGAAAGAATACCACTAGAGACTGGAATTAATCCCATTCCATTTAGTGTCATCATGGATGAAATAATAAAAGAAACCAAGAAAACAAACAGGGAAACTCTGTTACGTAAGTTTTATAGTTTTCAGTAATATATATATATATATATATATATATATATATATATATACACGTTACGTAAGTTTTATAGTTCTCAGTAATATACGTAACAGCGTGGTCGATCGACGGATGTTGCGTCAACATTTGTTGAGACTATAAATTAGGAATGCCTATAACATCGACATCAACGTGAAGTTTCGATTTTATGCACGAGAACGTATAATCTCATAAACTTCTTTCCATCTCACTGTAGATAATTATTTGAAGATAAGTAATATAATGATAACGAGATACTAAGTTTATTGTTATGAACTTAACACTACTTGTATTAAACTTGTAGGATATGTGGAAATCAAACCACAGTATAGAGAACATATCTCTATACTGTGATCAAACAGTGGTTTTTCTTCCTGCTCACAAAGAAGTAATGCCGTTGTTTAAAACTTCTGTCGTATGTAATTTTGACGTATAATGGGTAAACAATTGATCCTCACTACTTTTCCCGCCAAGAGAGCACCTCCTTCTTCTAGTTATGCCTCCGTCTTTCAGTTGCTGACTATAGTAGTCGTGACAGCAGGTTGCAAATTACACGCTTGCCCAGCTTATTATGAGATATAATTATTTGGAAGTGTACGTCAGATTTACGTATCAATAGTATTAATAGAAAATTTTCTGTTAGTGCAGTTTATTTATTCCCTTCAGTGTGTTTTATCTAACAAAGTAACACTGGATGAAAACTTACGAAGGTGATCGACACTACTCTGCAGATCACAGATGAAAGTTCAGATGATGATACTGATGATGACGCTGAAGGCAATGTAGAAATTGAATATGAAACTTGTGACAACGACAAGGATCTAAGATACAGTAGGAGAGATTGAGAATCACGTAGAAAGCAATTGAATGGAGAAAGAAGGCAAAAAACAAGAAAACAGGAAGAGAAGAAAAGGAAAGGAAAGTAGAAGAGAAGAGAAGAGAAGAGAAGAGAAGAGAAGAGAAGAGAAGAGAAGAGAAGAGAAGAGAAGAGAAGAGAAGAGAAGAGAAGAGAAGAGAAGAGGGCAGGAGAGCACGAAGGTACGAGGGCTAGAGGCATGAGGCACGAGGGCCAGAGGGCACAAGAGCACGAGGGCACGAGGGCCAGAGGGCACGAGGGCAGAGGGAAGAGGGGGAGAGGAGAGGAGAGGAGAGGATATTTTCATAACTCTAACCTACAATCCACAATAACCTGAAATAGCTATTGCTTCACTCCCACATGTAAAACCGACTGATCGTTCTGACATTGTTGCTTGCGTTTTCGCATTGGAACTCAAGAACTGAAGATGTATAGGTTAAATAAAAAGTATGTAGCATGAAGAAAACCATTCAGAGGGATAGGCCTATATTTCATTATTATGGAAGCAAATAACTTCCAAAATGTCTGGTATTCTTCATTGGAAATAAATTTGAAAAAAAAAAAAAATTAATTTGAACTTGTAATGAACTTAGCAGCATTTGCTGCACAAGCCACTAGTCTAGACTATAATCACAATATCAAAATTTTCAAACATAATTTTATATAGGCTTATTGTCTCAATGGTGAATGTTCATGTCCGTTTAACCAAATTTTTACTAGCGTGAAATATCTAGAAATACTAATCGCCCAACATCTTAAATGGTATAAACATATTCATTATTTTTTTTATAAATTACGCACAATATTACGAATATAGGTTTATTATACAACGCAGACATGCGAGAATTTATTCCCTGTGTGTGTGTGTATGTGTGTGTGTATGTATATATATATATATATATATATATATATATATATATATATATATATATATATACACAGTTGACATATCACTAGTATGTTTATTCGTGTGTAATTAAGATAAAAATTAAAGTTATAAAGTTATAATATAAAACTATTATTATTATTATTATTATTATTATTATTATTATGATTATTATTATTATTATTATTATTATTATTATTATTATTATTTCAATCAATGGTCATTTCAGTAAAGGTAATACACAAAATTCACAATTTTCAGCTCCATAAAACTAAACAAATCTAATGGATTGAAGCCTCTATAATCAGTTTTCCTAACAATAGACGTTGAAAACGTTTTTCTCTGCATGACAATACAGATCGGTGACGCCCCAGTGTTCTATGGACATAATACGATCGCCTTCCCCGAATTTCTAGATGCGTATTGTGCAGTCGTGGGATTCCGCACACATCCTGACAATGGTCTGCCAGCACCTGACGCTTGGCCCCATTGTGTGGCGTGACGCTCAGCCATCGATCACACGATCGTGCAATCTCGCGGCCTGCAAATCAAACGGATGCCGAAGTGAGGGAACCAGAGAATTCTTTCGTTCTACTCGCAATCGCCAACTTCTCTTATATTTATTCTTTCCTAAACATTAATCTGCTTATCGTTTTGAACCTAATTCTATTTCTCCCGTGTCTTTCGTTCCTCACTAGGCCTATATGTCGCCTCTTTCTTTTTGTCATGGTCTCAATTCCAGTTTCTATTTTTACACACTTCTTTCTGTAGCGTTTAATAATGTCATGAATCCGTAACTCCTGCTTCTTTTCGTTATATTTCAAATCAATAATGTGCTGTTTATTTTCATCATGTCCTAATCTATACCCCCTGTATATTTTCATCATGTTCTCAGTCTATACCTCCTGTATATTTTCATCATGTTCTCAGTCTATACCTCCTGTATATTTTCATCATGTTCTCAATCTATACCTCCTGTATACTTTCATCATGTTCTCAATCTATACCTCCTGTATATTTTCATCAAGTTCTCAGTCTATACCTCCTGTATATTTTCATCATGTTCTCAATCTATACCTCCTGTATATTTTCATCATGTTCTCAGTCTATACCTCCTGTATATTTTCATCATGTTCTCAATCTATACCTCCTGTATATTTTCATCACGTTCTCAGTCTATACCTCCTGTATATTTTCATCATGTTCTCAGTCTACACCTCCTGTATATTTTCATCATGTTCTCAGTCTATACCTCCTGTATATTTTCATCATGTTCTCAGTCTATACCTCCTGTATATTTTCATCACGTTCTCAGTCTATACCTCCTGTATATTTTCATCATGTTCTCAGTCCATACCTCCTGTATATTTTCATCATGTTCTCAGTCTATACCTCCTGTATATTTTCATCATGTTCTCAGTCTATACCTCCTGTATATTTTCATCATGTTCTCAGTCTATACCTCCTGTACATTTTCATCATGTTCTCAGTCTATACCTCCTGTATATTTTCATCATGTTCTCAGTCTATACCTCCTGTATATTTTCATCATGTTCTCATTCTATACCTCCTGTATATTTTCATCATGTTCTCAGTCTATACCTCCTGTATATTTTCATCATGTTCTCAGTCTATACCTCCTGTATATTTTCATCACGTTCTCAGTCTATACCTCCTGTATATTTTCATCATGTTCTCAGTCTATACCTCCTGTATATTTTCATCACGTTCTCAGTCTATACCTCCTGTATATTTTCATCATGTTCTCAATCTATACCTCCTGTATATTTTCATCACGTTCTCAGTCTATACCTCCTGTATATTTTCATCATGTTCTCAGTCTATACCTCCTGTATATTTTCATCATGTTCTCAATCTATACCTCCTGTATATTTTCATCATGTTCTCAGTCTATACCTCCAGTATATTTTCATCATGTTCTCAGTCTATACCTCCTGTATATTTTCATCACGTTCTCAGTCTATACCTCCTGTATATTTTCATCATGTTCTCAGTCTATACCTCCTGTATATTTTCATCACGTTCTCAATCTATACCTCCTGTATATTTTCATCATGTTCTCAATCTATACCTCCTGTATATTTTCATCACGTTCTCAGTCTATACCTCCTGTATATTTTCATCATGTTCTCAGTCTATACCTCCTGTATATTTTCATCATGTTCTCAGTCTATACCTCCTGTATATTTTCATCATGTTCTCAGTCTATACCTCCTGTATATTTTCATCACGTTCTCAGTCTATACCTCCTGTATATTTTCATCATGTTCTCATTCTATACCTCCTGTATATTTTCATCACGTTCTCAGTCTATACCTCCTGTATATTTTCATCATGTTCTCAGTCTATACCTCCTGTATATTTTCATCACGTTCTCAGTCTATACCTCCAGTATATTTTCTTCATGTTCTCAGTCTATACCTCCTGTATATTTTCATCACGTTCTCAGTCTATACCTCCTGTATATTTTCATCATGTTCTCAATCTATACCTCCTGTATATTTTCATCACGTTCTCAGTCTATACCTCCTGTATATTTTCATCATGTTCTCAGTCTATACCTCCTGTATATTTTCATCATGTTCTCAATCTATACCTCCTGTATATTTTCATCATGTTCTCAGTCTATACCTCCAGTATATTTTCATCATGTTCTCAGTCTATACCTCCTGTATATTTTCATCACGTTCTCAGTCTATACCTCCTGTATATTTTCATCATGTTCTCAGTCTATACCTCCTGTATATTTTCATCACTGAGAACGTGAGGTATATTTTCATCACGTTCTCAGTCTATACCTCCAGTATATTTTCTTCATGTTCTCAGTCTATACCTCCTGTATATTTTCATCACGTTCTCAGTCTATACCTCCTGTATATTTTCATCATGTTCTCAGTCTATACCTCCTGTATATTTTCATCATGTTCTCAGTCTATACCTCCTGTATATTTTCATCATGTTTCTATACCTCCTGTATATTTTCATCATGTTCTCAGTCTATACCTCCTGTATATTTTCATCATGTTCTCAGTCTATACCTCCTGTATATTTTATTTCCTGTATATCATGTTCTCAGTCTATACCTCCTGTATATTTTCATCATGTTCTCAATCTATACCTCCTGTATATTTTCATCATGTTCTCAGTCTATACCTCCTGTATATTTTCATCATGTTCTCTATACCTCCTGTATATTTTATGTTCTCAGTCTATACCTCCTGTATATTTTCATCATGTTCTCAGTCTATACCTCCTGTATATTTTCATCATGTTCTCAGTCTATACCTCCTGTATATTTTCATCATGTTCTCAGTCTATACTCCTGTATATTTTCCTGTTCTCAGTCTATACCTCCTGTATATTTTCATCATGTTCTCAGTCTATACCTCCTGTATATTTTCATCATGTTCTCAGTCTATACCTCCTGTATATTTTCATCATGTTCTCAGTCTATACCTCCTGTATATTTTCATCATGTTCTCAGTCTATACCTCCTGTATATTTTCATCATGTTCTCAGTCTATACCTCCTGTATATTTTCATCATGTTCTCAGTCTATACCTCCTGTATATTTTCATCATGTTCTCAGTCTATACCTCCTGTATATTTTCATCATGTTCTCATCTATACCTCCTGTATATTTTCATCATGTTCTCAGTCTATACCTCCTGTATATTTTCATCATGTTCTCAGTCTATACCTCCTGTATATTTTCATCATGTTCTCAGTCTATACCTCCTGTATATTTTCATATTTTCAGTCTATACCTCCTGTATATTTTCATCATGTTCTCAGTCTATACCTCCTGTATATTTTCATCATGTTCTCAGTCTATACCTCCTGTATATTTTCATCATGTTCTCAGTCTATACCTCCTGTATATTTTCATCACGTTCTCAGTCTATACCTCCTGTATATTTTCATCATGTTCTCAGTCTATACCTCCTGTATATTTTCATCATGTTCTCAGTCTATACCTCCTGTATATTTTCATCATGTTCTCAGTCTATACCTCCTGTATATTTTCATCATGTTCTCAGTCTATACCTCCTGTATATTTTCATCATGTTCTCAGTCTATACCTCCTGTATATTTTCATCATGTTCTCAGTCTATACCTCCTGTATATTTTCATCATGTTCTCAGTCTATACCTCCTGTATATTTTATATTTTCATCATGTTCTCAGTCTATACCTCCTGTATATTTTCATCATGTTCTCAGTCTATACCTCCTGTATATTTTCATCATGTTCTCAGTCTATACCTCCTGTATATTTTCATCATGTTCTCAGTCTATACCTCCTGTATATTTTCATCATGTTCTCAGTCTATACCTCCTGTATATTTTCATCATGTTCTCAGTCTATACCTCCTGTATATTTTCATCATGTTCTCAGTCTATACCTCCTGTATATTTTCATCATGTTCTCAGTCTATACCTCCTGTATATTTTCATCATGTTCTCAGTCTATACCTCCTGTATATTTTCATCATGTTCTCAGTCTATACCTCCTGTATATTTTCATATTTCTCAGTCATGTTCTCAGTCTATACCTCCTGTATATTTTCATCATGTTCTCAGTCTATACCTCCTGTATATTTTCATCATGTTCTCAGTCTATACCTCCTGTATATTTTCTATACCTCCTGTATATTTTCATCATGTTCTCAGTCTATACCTCCTGTATATTTTCATCATGTTCTCAGTCTATACCTCCTGTATATTTTCATCATGTTCTCAGTCTATACCTCCTGTATATTTTCATCATGTTCTCAGTCTATACCTCCTGTATATTTTCATCATGTTCTCAGTCTATACCTCCTGTATATTTTCATCATGTTCTCAGTCTATACCTCCTGTATATTTTCATCATGTTCTCAGTCTATACCTCCTGTATATTTTCATCATGTTCTCAGTCTATACCTCCTGTATATTTTCATCATGTTCTCAGTCTATACCTCCTGTATATTTTCATCATGTTCTCAGTCTATACCTCCTGTATATTTTCATCATGTTCTCAGTCTATACCTCCTGTATATTTTCATCATGTTCTCAATCTATACCTCCTGTATATTTTCATCATGTTCTCAGTCTATACCTCCTGTATATTTTCATCATGTTCTCAGTCTATACCTCCTGTATATTTTCTCCTGTACCTCCTGTATATTTTCATCATGTTCTCAGTCTATACCTCCTGTATATTTTCATCATTTTCATCTATACCTCCTGTATATTTTCATCATGTTTTTCATATTTTCATCAGTCTATACCTCCTGTATATTTTCATCATGTTCTCAGTCTATACCTCCTGTATATTTTCATCATGTTCTCAGTCTATACCTCCTGTATATTTTCATCATGTTCTCAGTCTATACCTCCTGTATATTTTCATCATGTTCTCAGTCTATCTATACCTCCTGTATATTTTCATCATGTTCTCAGTCTATACCTCCTGTATATTTTCATCATGTTCTCAGTCTATCTGTATATTTTCATCATGTTCTCAGTCTATCCTGTATATTTTCATCATGTTCTCAGTCTATACCTCCTGTATATTTTCATCATGTTCTCAGTCTATACCTCCTGTATATTTTCATCATGTTCTCAATCTATACCTCCTGTATATTTTCATCATGTTCTCAGTCTATACCTCCTGTATATTTTCATCATGTTCTCAATCTATACCTCCTGTATATTTTCATCATGTTCTCAGTCTATACCTCCTGTATATTTTCATCATGTTCTCAGTCTATACCTCCTGTATATTTTCATCATGTTCTCAGTCTATACCTCCTGTATATTTTCATCATGTTCTCAGTCTATACCTCCTGTATATTTTCATCATGTTCTCAGTCTATACCTCCTGTATATTTTCATCATGTTCTCAGTCTATACCTCCTGTATATTTTCTCATGTTCTCAGTCTATACCTATTTTCATCATGTTCTCAGTCTATACCTCCTGTATATTTTCATCATGTTCTCAGTCTATACCTCCTGTATATTTTCATCATGTTTTTCTGTCATGTTCTCAGTCTATACCTCCTGTATATTTTCATCATGTTCTCAGTCTATACCTCCTGTATATTTTCATCATGTTCTCAGTCTATACCTCCTGTATATTTTCATCATGTTCTCAGTCTATACCTCCTGTATATTTTCATCATGTTCTCAGTCTATACCTCCTGTATATTTTCATCATGTTCTCAGTCTATACCTCCTGTATATTTTCATCATGTTCTCAGTCTATACCTCCTGTATATTTTCATCATGTTCTCAGTCTATACTCCTGTATATTTTCATCATTTTCATCTATACCTCCTGTATATTTTCATCATGTTCTCAGTCTATACCTCCTGTATATTTTTCATCATGTATATTTTCTCATGTTCTATACCTCCTGTATATTTTCATCATGTTCTCAGTCTATACCTCCTGTATATTTTCATCATGTTCTCAGTCTATACCTCCTGTATATTTTCATCATGTTCTCAGTCTATACCTCCTGTATATTTTCATCATGTTCTCAGTCTACCTCCTGTATATTTTCATCATGTTCTCAGTCTACCTCCTGTATATTTTCATCATGTTCTCAGTCTATACCTCCTGTATATTTTCATCATGTTCTCAGTCTATACCTCCTGTATATTTTCATCATGTTCTCAGTCTATACCTCCTGTATATTTTCATCATGTTCTCAGTCTATACCTCCTGTATATTTTCATCATGTTCTCAGTCCTGTATATTTTCATCATGTTCTCAGTCTATACCTCCTGTATATTTTCATCATGTTCTCAGTCTATACCTCCTGTATATTTTCATCATGTTCTCAGTCTATACCTCCTGTATATTTTCATCATGTTCTCAATCTATACCTCCTGTATATTTTCATCATGTTCTCAGTCTATACCTCCTGTATATTTTCATCATGTTCTCAGTCTATACCTCCTGTATATTTTCATCATGTTCTCAGTCTATACCTCCTGTATATTTTCATCATGTTCTCAATCTATACCTCCTGTATATTTTCATCATGTTCTCAATCTATGTCTCCTGTATATTTTCATCATTTTCTCAATCTATACCTCCTGTATATTTTCATCATGTTCTCAGTCTATAGGCACCGTGCAAGCTCCTCTGGTGGCGACTATTGTTACTAACTGCAGGGCAGCAGCGATAGAGTTATGCTTGAAGCGTATGAATGTACTTAACATCTCAGGTTAAATGATTAGAAATATGGATGATCCTAAAAAGCGGAAAGGTAATGCAAATTGCTGTGTTCTTGAGTGTAGTAATGCTTATAGGAACTCACCAACCGATATTATTTTTATTCATTCCCAAAACAGAAAACTGAAGCGCAAACGACGCTAATTGTGGATCCATGCAGTACGCAGACGAAAGTAAATAAGGCTACACTGCTTGTAATCATAGTATTATTGTATACTAGGTCTAATAAAAAAATAAAAAATATATAATACATTATGTTTATAAATAACCATTAAGTTAACGACAGGAATTTATCATTTAAATTTAAAAAAGTACTTAATTATTGAGTTCTTTACATATATATTATGTATAATATTAGCAACAATAAATAATAATATACTTATTTTTAAATGTATTCATATCGATATTTAATTCTTGATTTCAAGTGCTGATGGTTCACCTTGGAAACCAAAACCCGCAGCAAGAATTTGCGCTATTCATTTTATTGGGAACGAGATCAGAACACCCCCAAACTAGCATACCGTTCCCAGTATTTTTATAAAAGATTACAAGAAAAAGACTGCCTCATCTCAACTAGCTCCGAAAAGGTACGAAAGAGACGCATAAAGAAGAAGAAAAGATGAAAATTTAAGTTTTATGGGAGGCGAATGCTCAACAAGTGTTATTTCGAAAAATGAAGTAGCCATACAGGCAGAAGTAAATGAAACCATTCTTAGTGATTTTGTTTTTTCTTTCACAATTGAATTGTGTGAATTGTCTACTCAAGAGTCTATTCCATTACATGCCGAACTGAAGTCACATAAGAAATGTTATGACAGCGTTCAGGCACAGATCATATGTTTAATGAAATGCAAGGTTTCCGAAATTATTCTACAATAAAATATGAGACAGAACTACCAGACTTAATGGGAGTGACATTTGTGGTTTCGAATATATTGTTAAAATTGCTGCCAATTGAAAAACAGTCATACCCGTAGAATCATAATAAGAAATATTTCCAATTCTATCATTCAACCCAAAAATAGCTACCATAGATAGTCGAAACGCCCCAAGATGTAGACCATACACATTATTTTTACCATTTTTATTAGTGAATTTCACATCTAAAGCTTTCGAAAAATTCTGTCCAAGGGTAAGATTAGTAAATAAAATCGTCTACTCATATTTTCCAATTAAAATGAAAACTGGATTGTCGTATTCTGCTATGAGGGTGATGTTCGGAGTTAATCGTACAATTATAATTATAATTTATTTTTACCACAACTTTAATGTTGTTGACATCCACAATGGTTACTGTAATTTTGGGTTTTGGCCTAGCAGAAAAGGATTCAGGAAACAATATTGAAAAATGTAGAGTGACAATTAATTGTTCAGAAGTGGAACAGCCACCCAATGTGGATCAGATGGTGGCCTTCAAATCTAAATGCTACCGAGGCAGATCGAGTGACACATTCATAACAACTGATTGCGGATTATTGACTTTATTAGAAGGTGATGATGAAGTCAGGTTTTCCCGGAATAATAAACCTCTCCGACAAAGAGATCATTGTTGTTACTTCACCGTATCTGCACAGTGGTAAATTAACAGCTGAAGAAGTCGAAACTACTTACACCGTTGCCAGTGTTCGAATTCATGTTGAAAGGTGCATTCAGTTAATTAAAATATACAGTATAACATTTCACACAAACTGTCAATTGAACTGCTGCCGCATGTTGATCTTGTTGTTTATTCAACTGTCCAAAGAGAAGTCTGAACTTCATAAACCAACAGGGTACCACTTATGAGGCAACTAGACCAGAATATCATGGGGTAGAGTGGCCAGTTCCTTTTCCCTTCCATTGCATATATCGCCGAATAGCTACAAATTGCACTAGTCAGACTTCATATGCATACAAACAATATTGTTCTTCCTCTGACACATATCGTCAAGTGAGATGTACAGCCTGATAACAGATGTACATATCAGCCAGAACCTCAATCAGAGGTAGTATGTTGATGATATTGCTCATATGTGTTGTGTTTTAGGGAATTTTCAGTTGCCCATTATTCAGGAAGTGTAATTAAGACTACTTTCAGAATTAAATCACATTAAAATACGTAATTTACAGACATATTATACACACAAATATTACACACGTCAATGTTTTAGTAATATGACTGTTCACCCTCATTCAAAGCTGATTTGAATGCCAAACAACTTCACTGATATTTCAGGAATTTTGTAGTTACATTTTTACACTCCTCTAGCAGTACTCAACTTTCCACTGAGTCTATAAAATAATTAAAGACTAGAGATTGCTGGGTTTGTAGTGAAAGACCTGCTCTTGGGCAGAACACTATGAATCAATGAACCCATTCTTACTAATATTACAACTTTTTATCGGCAGAAAGCCGCATGTAATTTCTATATCACACATGACTAGTGAATGACTGCGAGCCTGTAGTTAATTAGGAATTGAGACACTGCGCGGCGCCACCAGTACGATTTTGAGACCCATGCACGGTGCCTATACCTCCTGTATATTTTCATCATGTTTTCAGTCTATACCTCCTGTATATTTTCATCATGTTCTCAATCTATACCTTCTGTATATTTTCATGTTCTCAGTCTATACCTCCTGTATATTTTCATCATGTTTTCAGTCTATACCTCCTGTATATTTTCATCATGTTCTCAATCTATACCTCGATTTATTTTCATATTTTTTCTTTTTAATTTATGCCTCCTGCTTCTTTTCATTATGTTTTCAGTTTATACCTCCTGTTTTTTCCGTTAAATTATCAGTCTATATATCTTATTTCTTTTCGTTATGTTCTCAGCCTATACCTCATGTTCCTTTTGTTCCTCATTCTATTACTAGTGTTTCTTTTCGTAATGTTATCAATTGATATCGCCTACTCCTTTTCGTCATTTAAAAATCTAAACCTCCTGTTTCTTTTTGTTGTATTCTCTACAGTACTGAACCCTCCTTCACAACACAACAGATGTGAATCGTTGCGAAGAGCGTAAATTGTATAAGGAGAAATAAGCAACCTCTTTGTAGTACTGATTTCTGGTACATAGATATACGTAGGTTAGCTGTATCTGGTACAGAGGAGTGAAATCAATCGAGTTTGGATCAATATCTCGGATTTTAGACATCGTCTAAGTATGACATCTGCAAACTACACAGTCAGACTATCGCTGCTGTAGAAGTTCATCTTTTCAAATTTATAGACAGAATGATTTTTCTTACAACAACAAAAATTCACGTTACAAGCTGCATTCTGTCAGAAATTAAGAAAAGGTACAAATATGGAGATCCTAATTTAGCGCCATAATTACGGTGAACAATAAATTATTTGCCCCTGAAATTCATGTTCTCACGAAAAGAACGGAAAGAAACAAGTAACAAAATTAATTCGGTGGCGACATGAAATCGTGACCGCGGAACATAAATAAAAGACACATCTAGATTGAATTTAATTTCATACTAGGTGACGCTATCTAGTGGCTGTTGGTTCCTGTATACTACTGAGCACAAATAAATCCTATTTAACTAGATCTACTTCGCCCAGAATACATTTTCTCTTACTATACGCCAATTTTTAGTTTCGCTACTGAAAGCTTTTCCTACGATATTTTTCAGCAAGAACATTCTGAATTCCCACTTCATAAATTAAATGTTTCTGCACTACTTTCATACTACTTCAATTATAAGAAAAAATTACAGCATTCTCATTAATTAATTACTTCAATCCTTCATCCTTCATTCAAACATTTGCCCAAGAGCACATCTTTTCTTGCAAAGATAGCATTCTCTAATCGTTCATATTTTCTTATTTTCTCTTAGTTTTCCCATATAACCCAAATATCTTAACGTTGTATATTATCTGATATGTTGTCCTGGCCCAAAACTATTTTTTCATTCACCATTCCTTCCAGTTCTGAACTGTCAGTCAAGTTACAGCGAGCTCAGAATATGTGCGTCGGATACGTGTGCAACATCCGATATGATCACATATCACCGTCCTTCGCAAGTCTTTCGTGGCTCCGACTTAAAGAACGCAGAACTTTACACCCTTTGTCTTTACTCTTTCGAATTCTGCACACCTCAACACCAAATTACCTTTCGTCTCGTTTCTCTTATCTATACTCTAACCACGACGTAAACACCAGAACACTTATCTGTGGCACGCTAAGTATGCCTCTTCATAGAACATCTTGTTATTCATCATCTTTTACAGTATCCACCTCGCGTCAATGGAATTCCTTGTCACAAAGTATTAGGGGCTGCAAGAAAATAAACACCTTTAAGAACAGCTTAAAAGATAACCTTATTAGCATTTCATCCAATAATACTGATTTAAAATATCACTGACTACATTGTTACTTCTTTCTTTTAGACATCATCCTGATTGTGCTGTATTTTCAAAATTGTCTCATAATAATCTCTTTTTATTATTTGAAATATATTAACATTCTATGTATTTTAGCTTAATTCTGCTACACAGTTTATTTCAGTGTTTAATTAATAGTTCATAGTATTTCGTTGTTTAATTCGTAAATAACTCTTGTATACATGTAACTCTCATCTAAATCAAATTGTTGAATTCTTTGTAACTTCATGCATATGTATATACACTTTTTGCTGGTTGAGTGGAAGAGAAGGCCTTACGGCCTTAACTCTACCAGCTAAAACAAATTATTATTATTATTATTATTATTATTATTATTATTATTATTATTATTATTATTATATTCTTCAGTAGGAGTTTTCTTATCTACTCAGTTTCTTTTTCTCTTCCTAATCTGTTTCAGCATTATTCTTTCTTTACCCACTCTTTCTATCACAGCTTCATTCTTATTCCGTCTATCCATTTCGCATGCTTGATTCTTTTCCATATCCACATTTCAAATGCAATCCAGGCATTTCTCTTCACTTCGTCATAATGTCCTTGTTTCTTTCCCATAAAATCCCACACTCCACACAAAGCACTTCACTAGTCTCTTCCTTATTTCTTTTTTTTCAGAAGTCCGCAGATGCCTTTTTTCTATTAAAACTTTCTTTGCCATTACTATTCTCTTTTGGACTTTCTGGCAGTATCTCATGTTACTACTTCCAGTACATCCCAAGTATTTAAGCTGTCCATTTGTTCTACTACCTCCTTTCGAATTCGCACATTTACTTTCTTTATTTTTCCTCCGATAACTCTGGTCTTTGTCTTATTTGTTTTTATCTTCGTCCCATACCGCTCACAGATGTCACATGACTGCATTACCATATCCCTTAGTACCGTATCATCTTCTGCTAACAACGCCATATCATCAGCAAGTATTATGGACGTTATTCTTCTTTCTCCTACTATCACTCCTCCCATGTTCTGAAAACAGTTCTTCGCTAAAACCTCTAAATAGGAACAGGGTAGGTGATAAAGGGCATCCTTTTCGTACTCCTCTCCATATTTCATTTCCTGCAGACATTTTCTTCTACTTTCCTGACTTTGACTCGTTTCATATAAGGACACCGAACAGCCTGCTCTCTCCATACATACTACATACACTTCTCCATTTTTCTCTAGATATATTTCGCCGATTGTTCTCAGCAGTCCAATTTCTATTCATGTGGGAAATATTTAATATATTCGATTATATGGTTTTAGAAAACACAATTATTACGTATGTCTTAGGACACTAATGTTTTTTTGAACATATTAATCGAAATAACTGGTTTAAGAAAGCACAATGTAGAAAAATGATTTGTGAATCGCCGATTATTTAACGAGGAGAGAAATTTTCAAAATATTTGTACTTATTTCTTCCAGTTCCATTGACGTCTAATTTTTTTCCCCGTATTTTGTTTTTTTTTTTCGTCTCTTTCATAATTGATTTTTGCTTTGAGATTATATCATGCCAACAGAATGAAGTAGCCTATACACATTTCAAAGTGTCTCCTCATTACAGTCTATAGGCTAGATCACACAGCGGTTTCTAAGCACCATATTACTGACAATGAAAAAACTATTAAATTATTCAAATCCATGAATATTCAGTTTTCAGTGAAAAGCGCATAATGATATAGTCTAAGGAAGTGTTAATATGCCAAGTGAAATTTCCTTTTTCGAGAATATATTTCTCGTCTTCAACAGAAAATGGAAAATTGATAAAAAAATTTTTTCCCTTGATGGTGTCTATGTAAGCCCTTAAGCTAATTACATGCACAAAGTTGTACCACTAACAAACTAAAAACTTAATAATAATAATAATAATAATAATAATAATAATAATAATAATAATAATAATAATAATAATAACAATAATAATATGAAACTGCTGCTATAATTTTGAAACATTCTGTACTGCATTTCACGATGTTGCAGTGCAAAGAATCCACAAGACCGAAAAATTGTAAATGAGAACAAAAACTTAACGAAGAAAAGAAGAAATGGCCACAAGGATTATCGCCACCGCTCCGATGATATTTATCTTAGATTTTACCCAGTAAAACAGCGGAAACCCGCTCAGAATTTAGGAAAGAGACCACTACTGAGTCATCATCATAAAATCAGATTTTTTTCTTTGATAACAATCGGATTTCCCGCCCCACAGATCCATCAAGTAATGCAATATGGCGTGCAGATATGTGAGTTAGGCAGCCAAGTGCTAGGGGAAGTAATTGAGTATTGGTCAGGGAGAGACGAGAGGAAGGAGGGGGTGTTAATATGCGACGTGATGGATGCGGAGCGCATGTCTTGCGTACGCACAGGTACGCATGTTATTTAATTACGCATTCTCCCGCCCTCCTCTCTTTCCCAGACTTCATTAGTGCCTAGTTCTCAAATTGCACAAACGAGTTAAATATCACAAACGCCTGGTAGCGCTGCTTTGTGCACAACTTCAATTTTATACCGTTAATTAAATTTTCTTTAATGTATTTTTAATTCATTACTGGGCCGCATTCACAGCAGTGCCGCCGAGGTTCCGCACGAAGTGAACACGGTGTCTGCTTACACGTAAATTAAATGATTTGTGTGTGTGGAATCCAACGTTGTTATTGATATACAATCCCAACTACAAATCTGGAAGGGATTCTTTCTTCTTGTCATTTTGTTCAACCTGATCCACTACTAAATCCTTGATTAGTATTTTATAATACTCTGCAAGTTCAATGCTGAATTGGTGGCGAAATATACAGGGTTATTCATCAGAAATATTAAATACAGGGTGTTCATTTCAAAGTGTGTCATGACGTCACTGTTGATGAGTCAGCGATTTCAAGCGAGTTTCAGCTTTTGTGTCAGGGAAGCTGCCTATTAATCAAGGCGTTCAATCTGAACTTGAGAAGGTGTAATAATAATAATAATAATAATAATAATAATAATAATAATTATAATAATTTATTTTAGCTGGCAGAGTTAAGACCGTAAGGCCTTCTCTTCCACTCAACCAGCAAAAAGAGTATCTACATATGCATGAACTTACAAAGAATTCCACAATTTGATTTAGTTGAGAGTTACATGTATACAAGAGTTATTTACGATTTAAACAACAAAATACTATGACATATTAATTAAACACTGAAATAAACTGTGTAGCAGAATTAAGCTAAAATACATAGAATATAAATATATTTCAAATAATATTAGATAATAGAAAGAGATTATTATGAGACAATTTTGAAAATACAGCACAATCAGGATGATGTCTAAAAGAAAGAAGTAACAATGTAGTCAGTGATAGTTTAAATCAGTATGATTGGAGTGAAATGCTAATAAGGTTATCTTTTAAGCTGTTCTTAAAGGTGTTTATTTTCTTGCAGCCCCTAATACTTTGTGACAAGGAATTCCATTGACGCGAGTTGGATACTGTAAAAGATGATGAATAACAAGATGTTCAATGAAGAGGTATACTTAGCGTGCCACAGATAAGTGATCTGGTATTTACGTCATGGTTAGAGTACAGATAAGAGAAACGAGACGAAAGGTAATTTGGTGTTGAGGTGTGCAGAATTCGAAAGAGTAAAGACAAAGAGTGTAAAGTTCTGCGTTCTTTAAGTCGGAGCCACGAAAGACTTGCGAAGGACGGTGATATGTGATCATATCGTCGGATGTTGCACACGTATCTGACGCACATATTCTGAGCTCGCTGTAACTTGACTGACAGTTCAGAACTTAGGTCACTTAACAAAAGTCACAATAATCGAAGTGCGGCATTACTAGGGTTTGTACTAGGGTAATTTTTAGTTGCTGGGGCAAGAAGTTTCTCAAGCGACTCAAAGTGTGAATGGAGGAACAGATTTTTTTTTATCGTTTCTTTAACTTGAAAATTCCAACTTAGATTATTATCAAAAAAGAAGCCAAGAGTCCACACCAGTGGAGTAACGGTCAGCGCGTTTGGCTGTGAAACCAGGTGGCCCGGGTTCGAATCCCGGTCGGGGCAAATTACCTGGTTGAGGTTTTTCCGGGGTTTTCCCTCAACCCAATACAAGCAAATGCTGGGTAACTTTCGGTGCTGGACCCCGGACTCATTTCACCGGCATTATCACCTTCATATCATTCAGACGCTAAATAACCTAGATGTTGATACAGCGTCGTAAAATAACCCAATAAAAAAAAAGAAGCCAAGATTTTTTACGACAGATGAATAAGGGATTAGCGTGTACGGTATAACTTGAACGTCGTAGCAAGAGATGACGGTCTGTACGGTCTGTGTGCTACCATAACCTCTTTCGAACTGTGTTTTGCGCGGCCAAGTCGTACGCAGGGTATTTGTTATCATCGGTTGCGTACGGCAACATTCCACAATACAAATCAAATGTTCCGTGTCCATGTTGACCGTCGAAGTTAATGTCAACAAATACGTAAGTAATCGTCTTAACCCTCTCCCCATATCGCGACATTAAGAAAAAACTCACCTCAGTACATGTTTCGAAACAGTTCACATTCCTACCACTACCGGCGTTACCGTACGTATCGGTAAGTACTCTTCTTAATGAACGCCGTACTTGCTAGGCAAATTCTCTGGCAGATAAGTAATACAACTCTGCGGAAGTGTAGGAAGATTGAATTCTCTAGGCTCATCAACTAGACACGTGACGGCATACAGCGACACACTTTGAACTGAACGTATCTTGTTAACATGTTTCGACCTATTTTCGGTCATCTTCGGAATTGGTCGTTGTTGGTCTTGGCGCTTCTTGTTTCCTGTGTGGGTGCGTTCGTAGTGTAGAGTCAAAGAGTGTATGTGTTTTGAAATTGAGTTGTGTGTTGAGAATATCGTTGGGGGTGTGTTTTCGTGTGTCTGTATATTTCATATTGTTCTAGTGTGTTGAGTTTCTGGCTTTTTGGTTGGATGTGTAGTATTTCCATGTCTGTGTTGATGTCTCTGTAGGTGTGGTTGGGATTTGTGATGTGTTCTGCATATGTGGAGGTGTTTTGTAATTTTGTTATGGCTGTGATGTGTTCTTTGTACCGTGTTTGAAATGATCTGCCTCTTGTCCTATGTAGAAGTTGTTGCAGGTGTTACATTTGAGTTTGTATACGCCTGTGTTGTTCTGTTTGTTTGTTTGTGTTGTTTGTGTGTTGAGATGTTTTTGTAGAGTGTTATTTGTTCTGTATGCGATGTTGTAGTTTAATTTCTTGAATGAGGTTGCAATTTTATGTGTGTTTTTGTTTTCGTATGTTAGTGTGATTTATTTTTTTGTGTTCTTGTGTTTGTGTTGTATTCTTATGTTTTTTGTGGTTTTGTTTTGTCTTACGTATTATGTTGTCTATTATGTTGGGGTTGTATCCGTTTTCTTGTGCTATGTATTTGATTGTGTTTAGCTCTTCGTTGTAATCCTGTTGGTTCATTGGAATGTTGAGTAGTCTGTGTACCATTGTTCGGAATGCAGCTTGTTTGTGTTGTGTGGGGTCGTTGGATGTGTTGTGTACGTGTATGTGTACGAACACACCCACACAGGAAACAAGAGGCGCCAAGACCAACAACGACCAGTTCCTAAGATGAGCGAAAATAGGTCGCAACATGTTAACAAGGGACGTTAAAATTTAACACAAGAAAGTTCTTATCATACATATTCCGAAGTGATACAATGTTAAAAGTTGTGTAATCAAGATGTATAAAATATTCTAGTATGAAATTAATGGGACTATTTCATTTATGTGACGTCACTCCATTTTAGACCAATGAAGTGTAATGAAATTTTGAATTCCAACCAATCACAGCCACACTTTGCTATAATTTTTGCAGCTAGATTTATCGCTATTAATTTATCGCATGGTCCTTCTTTTGTTTAGTCGTTGTCGCCAACTGTTTCCCCGTAAATTGATGATCATAAATACATTAAGATGCAACTACACGGTTAAACTTTTCTTTCAACTTTAAAGTAATGAATGCAAGATTGATATTTAATATTAATTAATACATTTACGCAGTGAAGACGACGTTCAAAACGGCGCACCATGTAGACACAAAATCTTCATGCATCTCAATTGAACGTACCTTTTAAACTTGATTCTTTCAATATTCTTCCCAGATTGCACGCATATACGCGATTGGAATATTGAACTGTGTAGATGCAGCTTTAGTTCCGTTACACACTACAGCGAGAATGCGTTTGTCGAGCTATAAAAATGCTTTCCTGCAGCAAGAGTAACGGTCGAAATAAGGCACAGCTGACATTGGTCCTGCTCCCAATGGTAACTTAACCTATCATTGTAGCCTATAAAATTTGTATTTTGTGACTGTAATGAAACAATTAATAGAAAGTCAGAAGTTAAAATTTATGTAACATCATCGCATATCAAACCCAAAGACCTTGCATGGTAATAATATGGTCTTTGATCAAACTGCGTTCCGTAATAGCGTAATAAAATTCGTGTTTTAATTAGGCCTATCTATACAGAGATGGCTTCACTGTGTAGCAACATGTCTCGCTGTGAATACGTAAGCATAGGTATATAGCTGTTACTGTTAAATTAAATTATGATTTCAGCAGATAATAAAAATGTATTTATGATATAATAAGAGAAAAGTGCAGTACATATAATTAACATTGTTAAACCTGTATTTGGATTTTCGCAATTGGAATTACTGAATAATTACATCGAATTTCTTTATTGCATTAATCGATATTCATCTACGAGTATTTCAACTTCACAATGTCTGAATAGGTTAAGTATTCGTTAATATACTATTAACATTTTGTGATCGAATTTTAGGGATATATTATTTACATTCTTATTTTATTCACGAAATAGTCCTAATAAATGTCACTCGAGGTCTGAGATTTCCCAGATAAATCTCAGACCTCTCGTGACACTACTACAGATCATCAGTGTGGTTTTAGGAGTAATAAATCGACTTTTTGTATTCTACAGATATACTAATTAACTCAGAGGGTTTGGAATTGAACGGGTTACATCAGCTTCTTGTCTATGCGGATGACGTGAATATGTTAGCAGAAAATCCACAAACGATTAGGGAAAACACGGGAATTTTACTGGAAGCAAGTAAAGAGATGGGTTTGGAAGTAAATCCCGAAAAGACAAATTATATAATTATGTCTCGTGACGAGAATATTGTACGAAATGGAAATATACAAATTGGAAATTTATCTTTTGAAGAGGTGGAGAAATTCAAATACCTGGGTGCAACAGTAACAAATATAAATGATACTCGGGAGGAAATTAAACACAGAATAAATATGGGAAATTCCGGTTATTATTCGGTTGAGAAGCTTTTATCATTCAGTCTGCTGTCAAAAAATTTGAAAGTTAGAATTTATAAAATAGTTATATTACCGGTTGTTCTCTATAGTTGTGAAACTTTGACTCTCACTTTGAGAGAGGAACAGAGATTAAGGGTGTTTGAGAATAAGGTTCTTAGGAAAATATTTGGGGCCAAGAGGGATGAAGTTACAGGAGAATGGAGAAAGTTACACAACACAGAGCTGCACGCATTGTATTCTTCACCTGACATAATTAGGAACATTAAATCCAGACGTTTGAGATGGGCAGGACATGTAGCACGTATGGGCGAATCCAGAAATGCATATAGAGTGTTAGTTGGGAGGCCGGAGGGAAAAAGACCTTTGGGAAGGCCGAGAAGTAGATGGGAAGATAATATTAAAATGGATTTGAGGGAGGTGGGATATGATGATAGAGACTGGATTAATCTTGCTCAGGATAGGGATCAATGGCGGACTTATGTGAGGTCGGCAATGAACCTCCGGGTTCCTTAAAGCCAGTAAGTAAGTAAGTAAGTACAGATGTACTAATTTATCACATGTAGCAACCAAATACGTGGCTGATTAACTTTTTAACATACGGCTCACAGTTTGTCAGGGAGTAAGGGATGACCACCGAATGCAGTTTACCCGCCACTGAAAGTGTATGCAGGACGGTTCATCCCCTTACTCGCAGTGACCCGAGTAGTGAGGGGAAACTCCGCCTGGTAGCTAGCAACCAGCATGGTTTAGTGCTTTGCTCTTAAAAGAAAGGAAGACAGAATTCATCTTGACGGGGACAGAACCACGCCTCCCGAAGACAGTGGGCAAACAGGAGTACCTTGAAGAAGAAACTTCCAAACCAAACACAGGGCCATTATATCAAGACAACGCACGCCCTCTTCAAGGAGGCCACGGGTTCTGACACCGCCGCGTTCAACATGAAACATGACGCAATCCGCCCCGACCTCTGGCTCGAGAGGCTCTCGCGTCTGTTAAGGATCCAGGATTTATGTTAGTCCTTATATTAGCCTCTCACGAAATGTTGAGCATCTATTGTAACTAACTGTGTTTTTGAGGAAATATGTGTTAACTTTTAAGTTTCTGGACATAATAACATACCTTGGAACAATAATAACAAATATAAATGACACTCGAGAGGAAATTAAACCCAGAATAAATATGGGAAGTGCCTGCAATTATTTGGCGAAAAACTTTTCTCAATTATATTAAAATCAAGATTTTATTCAGTCAATCACTTATCAGTTATCAATGACAGAAAATTCTGTTACATTGAAAAGTACAATTGGTAAAAGTTATCACGAATATTTTCGACCTGCATAGAGGTCATCTTCAGGTGATATTTTTAGCATACAATATTTAAAAACTAGGTGAGTTTTAAATACATTTCAACACTTATAACCATGTTGGCTTGACATAAATTGGTGGGTAACATACATTAAGGGGAGACTGTACTGAATTTTGGTGAAAATTTAGAAAATGAGATTTTAGCTCTATTATTAATCAAAATACAGTAAAGTATTAACACTTAGTCTTTTTACTCACGAATTGAGCTATCCATGCGGACGTATTAATTATGCAGTGTATTCATTCAGCTATTGTACTGTTACAGCATATTAGCGTACATTTTTTTTATTTTATTGGGTTATTTTACGACGCTATATCAACATCTAGGTTATTTAGCGTCTGAATGAAATGAAGGTGATAATGCCGGTGAAATGAGTCCGGGGTCCAGCACCAAAAGTTACCCAGCAATTAGCGTACAATATAGAGAATGAAGTTAAATGGAAAAATAATCATAATATGGATATTTAAACACATTTTTGAAAATGGTGGCCGTTTATTTCGATACAGGCTTCAGTTCTTTTGTGCATATTATCGCACTATAGACTATTGTACCTAATTCCAATTACCAGTTTCGTCCTTCGTACGAGTAACTCATGTTGAAATAATTCTATACCTACTCTATGAAATAGTACTTTACGTACTGTTAATTCAATCTTCACTTCTGCCCGACCCGCACAGATAAAATTACTCAGACATGCTATCTACTGTCCGTTCAAGTGGTTTTGTCGCAGGATCGTAGAAAGGGGGGGGGAAATCACGTGACAGTTAATTACTTAACGAGGCCCTTTTATTTAAGTTATTTTAAACAGTTGTATAATATTACGTAGACGTCCAATTCCTAACAGAAATTAATGTTTTCAGAAAAGAGCTAAGACAGCCCAGCCACTAGTATTTACAGAGGGGCGAACAGAAGCAGGTGGAGGAGACCGGGATGCGACGTAGGCAAACGAACGACAGTACCTGTGCGAAAATGTGATTCAATATTGAAAGCTCTTTCGTCACTGGAAAACGCGAACATATTTCTGGAACGTACTATATTCACTAACTCAGTACTGCATACGCGGCCTTGGTTCTGTGTGGAGAACGGTTGGAAGTTTAGTAGTAGAGGGGTTGGGAATGAAGTACATTCAAAAACTCAGGTACAATAAAAATTGAAGTAAAAATAAAATGATGTCCCTGTATATGATTTCGTGTTCTAAACATGTAGACTCATGTTATTATGAAGAATATTTCGTTTATATGACGTCATTCCATTTTCAGCCAATGATGTGTAATGAAATTTTGAATTCCAACCATCCACAGTCATACATTGCGATAATTTCAATTTATCACTAACAATTTATCGCATGGTCGTTCTTTTGTTTAGTCAGTGTCGCCAACTGTTTCCACGTAAATCGATTAGCACGAATCCATTGTACTAAATAAAGTGCGAAATCCTATTTCCACATCTACATCTTCATCTTCCAATTCCATGTCCACTGTATCTAAAGAAAATGACACTCCTTCATAACAATTGTTCATTTAATTGAAGGGCTCAGAGCCAAAGGCGACCAACCCACAATTTTTTATTGTTCATTATTAAGCCTTTTTTTTTCAAAACTATACATTGGTATTATAGATTCATGATATTTTTTGTGTTTATTCAATGTAGACCATTTAAAATAAATTGTGAAACCAATCATTTTGTAAGAATCCTCTTAATATCAACTCTTATTTACGGTAGTCATTTTGTAATTGTGGGTTAGTCGCCTTTGGCTCTGAGCCCTTCAATTAATATGAAAACGTATTTCTGTTATAATAACAAGCGCAGTACTGTTCTCCAACTAGGAGATTAAGCGTGAAAGGAATGTGCTTACTATTGCGTCATCTATTGGAGCGAAGTAGATAGATAATATTATCGTTATAACGTCAGTTTAAAAACCATGCGCTCTCCTGCATATGTTATTTCCTGTATGGAGAGATTAAAAGACCAGGAGATTAACTGTGATCTAAATTTGTAACGAGGGTAGTATAAAAATGTGTGTATCAGTGTTATTGTTTGTGCTGTGAGAGCTAGCCAATAGAGATACGAGTACCCACGTGTGTGACCTTATGACATCTTATGACATCAACATTCATTCACAACATCACCCCGCTGCGTTTCATTCCGCAGAGACTTTCTCGTGGTGGGAGCACAGTACATGTAATTAACATTGTTAAACCTGTATTTCGCTTTTCTCAATTGGCATTACTGAATAACACTCAATTATGACGATAAGTAGTGACGATGACTTTATATTCATCGAGTATAAGAAAAATGCAAAGAATAATTTAAGAGGAAATGCAGCATACAGAATCCGAACCTCGAGCCAAAATATTAGCATACAAAGAGGAGATAGTGAAAGTCATACTTTTGAAACTACAAATGTTGAAATGTTATCTGTTGAACATGGATTTTAGAGTGACTATTACACTTTTACTACGTCATACTACTTTTGACCAATAAAACGGTACGAAAGGACGTATTTCAACCAATCATGGCTGCTTATCGCACAATTTTATTGCGTCCCTAGCATTTGTTTAATTTTATCGCGTCCCTAGCATTTGTTTCTTTGTTTGCCAACCTTTCAAACTGCGCTGGTCTGGACGTCAAAAAAAAAAAATAAATAAAAACAGAAAATTACAAACCACTCCAGTCGATGCACAGCAGTTTCAAATATGACTTGCACTGGCATTCAAGAACAAAAATTAATAAAGATCACTGGTCATACCTATGCATCTTCCCTGAAATCCTATTTACAAATAAATGAAGAGCACCATTCGGAAATCCTGAATAAGTTGAGGAATAAACCATGTACATCAACGAGTTCCAGTTCTTTTAAGCACACGTCCAATATAAAACACTAACACCAACCACTAAAACATTCAAATTTGAAAATTGTACTTTCAATAATTGTTTCTTTTAAAATTATTCATTTTTATTTTTTATGTCATCATCGTTAATTAAAACTTTTCTTGTTTATTTCATCATCCCTAATTAAAACTTTTCTAACACTTGTTTATTTTATTTAGGTTATGTTATAGCTTCTGGTATATGATATTAAGGATAGTCACGTATCAGAGAAAGTTTAATACTAAGATTTATTGAAAATCATCTGTAAAGTGACGTTGATTACTGAGATCCGGATAATTGAAGTGGAATGCAACTGTTTTAATAAAAATGAAATTGAATCAACAAAGCCTTCTTGACTAGTAACCGTCTACAGAGTTCAATGAAGATTCCATAGTTGGCACAACTGATAACATCACATTAATATAACCGTAAGCAACGATCATAACACACCACTGCCATCTAGCATGCATCTAGCGTAATATTTGTAATGTTGAGATGGTACAATAATACATTTGAAGATTGTTGTATTTTCGTAAGTCAATTACTATTTTATTGTATTGGAATATTTCGTTACTTCTAATCTTTATATAGCCTAATTTCTTCTAACCGTGTAATAGTCAATTAAATCCCACTCGAGTATTGATTTTCTCTAGATAAATCAAAATCTCTAGTGAGATTACTGTTGAAAATACTTTCTCTACATTTCGTATAATGAGAAAGCATAAAATAAGTTGCGTGGTAACGATTGGGTAACCCAGTGATGGAAGCGTTAGTGTGTGCAGTTGCTGGTTACCAGCTCTCATGTTAAAACCCATACAAAGCGAAGTGTCGCTGACTGACTCCCATATTTTAGCCGCATATTCGAGCAATAACAGAGGAGCGTCCGACACATTAATGAGACGTCACCGGCGAACAAACATCAGCGCGTCCATCTAGTTAGCTCTTCCGCGAGCCCTTTGTATCTTCGTCACTTCCGCTTCAAGAAGCGACATCGTCCATCCAAAGCCAACACGACTCGCTGGTGATTCAGACTAGATTCAAACAGATTTCATACGAATGAAAATAATTTTGTCATTAATATATCACCACCGAGTTACTAGCACGTTGATTTATAATATGTAACAATGTTTTATATTTGTTGTTTCAAAGCAATAAAATGCTACTATTGGTAGAACTGACTAAGGGACAGCCATTCAGCAACGCTACCGTTATCTTGATTAGCTGTGGCTACTTTCTCATAAATTCGATCATTATTATCGTCATCACGATCTTCGTCAAGTCATCGTCGTCGTAACCATATTGTCGTCACATAAAACCGTCAAAGACATAATATATCTTCGATATAATCATCAAATCATTACCGTATGTTGTAGTCAAAAAGTCAAGAATATTATCACATGAACATTGCAGCAATCATACGAACGTCGTCATAGTCGTTGTACTCATCATATCATCATCATGTTTGTCATCGTGGTCACCACATCATTGTCTTCTTCAATATATCGACGTAGTCATAAAGTCATTATTGTCACAACTTCGTCTTCTTCACACAATATCGTCTTCACCATTAATATTACCACCGAGTTACTAGCACGTTGGTTTATAATATGTAACAATGTTTTATATTTGTTGTTTCAACGCAATAAAATGCTACTGTTGGTAGAACTGACTAAGAAACAGCCATTCAGCAACACTACCGCTATCTTGATTATTTGTGGCTACTTCTCCATATTTCGATCATTATTATTGTCATCACGATCTTCGTCAAGTCATTGTCGTCATATAAAACCGTCAAAGACATATCATATCTTCGATATAATCATCACATCATTACCGCACATTGTCGTAGTCAAGAATATTATCACATGATCATTGTAGCAATCATACGAACGTCGTCATAGTAGTCGTAATCATCATGTCATCATCATGTTCGTCATCGTGGTCGACACATCATTGTCTTCTTCAATATATCGACGTAGTTATAAAGTCACTGTTGTCACAACTTCGTCTTCATTACACAATACCGTCTTCACCATTAAATCGTAGTAATCTTAATTATATTGCTGTCATATCACAAGAGTTCTCATCTTCTCGATAATTCGCCACTGAATTATTCAAAGAGATGATAACTCGCGTGATATTTCAATAAGAATATTTCGGGACTAACAATAAATAAATATTTAATACAATGTAGACAGCATAATTGTTGTTTAGTCAACTGTCCGAAGACAGTCTGAACCTTACAAGTGATACCAACAAGGCATCACTTATGAGTTAACTGGAGTAGGGTGGCCAGTTCCTTTTCCCCTCCATTGCATACATCGCCGACTAGCTACAAATTACACTAGTCAGACTTCAAATGTATACCAACAATTAATTGTTCTTCCTCTGAGACATATCGTCAACCAAGATACAGTATACCGATTGATAATAGATGTACATATCAGCTAGAATCTCAGAGATAATTATATTTTACTATATTGTATTACTTAATTATCAGAGGCTCTTGCAATTTAACTGTGTCTTCTCTGAAGTATCCTTCTCAAAACGTTTATAACTTAGCTGGAAGCATCGCTGTTCATATCACATTGCAACTTTGATCGTACTTGCTTAAAAAAGTCAACTGATTATCTAGTAAATTAGATTTATACCGATTTTAATGTTTTCCAAATTGACCAAATATATAAATATACATTATTAAAATATTATTATAGAAATTGTCAGATATATAAAGAAAATTCGATTCCCGGTCGGGATAAGTTACCTGGTTGAGGTTTTACCGGGGTTTTCTCTCAACTCAATATGAGCAAATGCTGGGTAACTTTCGGTGTTGGACCCCGGACTCATTTCATTGGCATTATCACCTTCATCTCATTCAGACGCTAAACAACCTAAGATATTGTTACAGCATCGTAAAATAACCTACTGAAACAAAAATATATATAAAGAAAAACAACAAGTTTATCCTACTAGAAGCAATTTGACATATCCTTTAGCTGAACCTAAATGTTACACAGCCACCGTAATAAATCAAAACCAGAGTTACGGGCCACGGTTATACAACTGTATTTTGATAATAAATCCTGACCTAGGTTATTTTGAATTTAATAAATAAATTGTTTGATATTCATGTCTCTTTCCCCCTTCCTTAATTTCAATATACTTATTCATTCCAACTTATATTCTGTTCGAGACTTAATTCTCTACTTGTATCTTTGTAATTATCCCTGTTTTGTAATAGGGGAGACTGTCGTACCTTTAGCATAGTGTGTGTACTTTTGAACATTTTTGTTTTTAATTTTTTTCTGTTACCTAGAGGACTCAAACTGAAGTAGATTGTAGAGAAAGCCGCTAAGTAGCTCTGGTCGTAGTTTCAGTTTGATTTATTGCAGAGTGTGAGTTGCGTGGACAAAATAATTTTTTTAGTACCAAAAGTAAACATTTCGTTCATTGATATATGTTTTCTAACACAAAACCAGATTGTATTTGTTACTATCAATCAAGTACGGTGTGTTCCGTATCATCTGGTGAGTAATAACATATTTTAATTTCCACGATTCATTCGAATCTCTAGTTTTGGGAGCCATACTTGTTTAAACGTTCACCCTCTTGTACCTTTGGACAAAAAAACATCTTTTACCATGGAATATATTCCAAGGTACACGATACTATCGGTTTTTGTCGTTCTTTTATTTTAAGTTTGAAGTTAAAAAGCCCCCAATTGATCCAGATGCCTTGAAGAAAGCTGTTGAAGCAGTTATTGCTCCTCCAGGAAATAAAATCTCAATCAGAGAAGCCTGCTCTGGTTTATGATGGCAAATACATTTTAAAAATGATTGTCAGTTTTTACAGCTATATTCCCACCTATATTCCATGTGTTTCAACTTACAAGAGAGTGTGTTCTAAGGTACATGAACTTATTGTATCTTTGAACACATTAAATATTCCTTCATTTTATTTTTTCCATCCTTAATTGATCTGTAGAACAGGAAGATACATACAGAAAGTTGTAAAAGAATCTTCAATACTTATTTCAAGCATTTGTTTTCCATTTAAAAAAATTTCATTCCCCAAAATTAAAAAAAAAAAAAAAAAAAAATTGTGAAAAGTGTTTAAAGGTACAACAATCTCCCCTAATTGTATTGGTTTGTAATTTTATTGATAGATTTGATAGATTTATTGATATTAGTTCACAAAAGTACAAAACTTAATAATTTAACAAAAAGATGTAAACACAAAAGTAGTTATACATAATAAATATACAATTCCCTAAACTAATTAATTTATCGCAAATCTCAATAATTTATTGGTTCAAACTTGCACTTACGTCTAGTTTTAGAGCATGTTTAAACCAATCATGATAAATATTAAAACTTTAAAACTTATTTATCTGCTCCTTTTCACAATTTTCTACCATGAACATTTTTAAATTAATTTTTCTTATTTTTTTCTTTTTTTTTTACTTTAAACATCTAAATTTATTCTATAACTTTCATATTTATAGTTTAATTATAGGTTCACTTATGCCTATTAACTAATTCTTCCGTGTCATCATACTGCATCCAGGTTAGCAGTTGTTGACATATAGCCAGCACACTGCAATAGCTGAATCGGTATTTCTCAGTGAGTACAGTAGGTCAGTCTAAATTCCTGCTACATGCTTGTGAGCAAGTTATTTGCTTATTTATACAGGGACATCATTTTATTTTTACTAACATTTTTAATATTAACCTGGCTATACCTTTAGAGAACCGGAAACACAGATTGCTACCCCCCTTCCACGACTGTAGTTCGATGATACTGGCGTAAAACACAAACAAATCACTCTACTAGATATAGGAGGGAAGAAAAGTAGTTCATCCATTTACGTAAACTAGGAAATATCGCAATTTTGAGTTCGATAATTTTCATTAGCTTTTTGTTTAATCTTAATACAGTACTGTATTAAGAATAAGTGTTTTTACTCACGAACTGAGTTGGCCATGCGAACGTATTCATTATACAGAGTAGATTATACTGTCTATCAGCACATTAGCGTACAATATAGAGAATGAAGTTAAATTGAAAAATAATCATAATATGGATATTTAGACACATTTTTGAAAATGGTGGCCGTTCATTTCGATACAGGCTTCAGTTCTTTTGTGCATATTATCGCACTATAAACTATTGCATCTAATTCCAATTGCCAGTTTCGTCCTTCGTACTAGTAACTCATGTTGAAATAATTTTGTACCTAGTCTATAAAAGAGTACCTTACGTACTGTAAATTCAATTTTCACTTCTGCCCGACCCGCACAGATAAAATTACTCAGACATGCTATCTAATGTCCTTCTAAGTGGTTATGCCGCAGGATCGTAGAAAGGAGGGAAATTATGTGACAATTACTAACGAGGCCCTTTTATTTAAGTTATTTTAAACAGTTATATAATATTACGTAAACGTCCAATTCCTAACAGAAATTAATGTTTTCAGAAAAGACTTAAGACAGCCCAGCTTTTACAGAGGGGCGAGCAGAAGCAGGTGGGGGAAATCGGGATGCGACGTAGACACACGGACAGTACCTGTGCGAAAATATGATTCAATATTGAAAGCTCTTTCGTCACTGGAAAACGCGAACATATTTCTAGAACGTACTATACTCACTAACTCAGTGCTGTTTACTATATGCAGTCTTGGATGTGTGTGTAGAGGACAGCTGGAACTTCATTAGTAGAAGAGGTGGGAGTGAAGTACATTCAAAAACTCAGGTACAATAAAAATTGAAGTAAAAATAAAATGATGTCGCTGTACATCTTGCAGCATACATGTGAACACACTTGACATATTAAAGTAATTTTATTGAATTTTCTTTAGTTCTATCCAGTACAAAATAGTTATTTACAGGAACTGCCCTCGAATACGAACTTGGTCAGACAAGTGCGCTCTATGTCAATTACAGCCTATGTATTCACTTCGGGTGTTCTACATCAGTAAATACTACATACTAATAAATTGTTAATATTTACTGTATTTGTCAATTAATATTTCGCTTCTCAGGATTTATATCCCAGAACTCCAATATTTACATTTTGTTGTTAAAACTGGTCAACATACTTTTTTCAGAAATTCAACTTGTGACAGTAACATAGGTAAACAAGGAGGAGTATTCCTTGCTTTTGCAGCTCGCCTGAGCAGTGGCGTGATAAACAAGAACTAGCTCCGCCTATGAAAATATTTCCGACGTTCCTCTCGCTCTCGTTCCCCCCAGATATGAAGATGAGCTCCCTGATGACCCTGAATCACGCACGTCCTCAGTGCTAACAGGTGAAATGAAGACCGCACCTGCCACAACAATGCCGCGACAGGTGCGCCAGTCACTTAGGCATTTTTGGAGGATGGAAGGAACAAAAAATACCGATAACAGGTGAAGAAGCTGATGGTGTGTGACCTGAATAGCTGGGTCAATTGCTGGGCTGCGTGATTTCAAACGAGCTCTTCCCTGAGCTCAGTCCTGCGTTTTTACTTCAATGTTAAACTCGTCTCAATACTCAGCGTAGATCTTAATTGTGAATGTCAAGAACACGTGAGGATCGTGTCTTTCAAGAGGATAAAATGACAGTCGAGCGCTGTGTTGATCATGCCATACTATTATAAGGCACAGATCGAAAAAGTGTGGCAGATTTCTCACGTCCCTACTCGTTCGCCTGAATAGTTTGTTGGTGTTATCTTACTGTTATATGGTTAAACATAACCACAGCTAGAACAACCATTACGACAATTAGGCAGTGATCGGTGAATCGAGAACACGTGAGGATCGTGTCTTTCAAGAGGATAAAATGACAGTCGAGCGCTGTGTTGATCATGCCATACTATTATAAGGCACAGATCGAAAAAGTGTGGCAGATTTCTCACGTCCCTACTCGTTCGCCTGAATAGTTTGTTGGTGTTATCTTACTGTTATATGGTTAAACATAACCACAGCTAGAACAACATTCCGACAATTAGGCAGTGATCGGTGAATCAAGAACACGTGAGAATCGTGTCTTTCAAGAGGATAAAATGACAGTCGAGCGCTGTGTTGATCATGCCATACTATTATAAGGCACAGATCGAAAAAGTGTGGCAGATTTCTCACGTCCCTACTCGTTCGCCTGAATAGTTTGTTGGTGTTATCTTACTGTTATATGGTTAAACATAACCACAGCTAGAACAACATTCCGACAATTAGGCAGTGATCGGTGAATCAAGAACACGTGAGAATCGTGTCTTTCAGTCGAGAGGATAAAATGACAGTCGAACAACATTCCGACAATTAGGCAGTGAGCGCTGTCGAGCGCTGTGTTGATCATGCCATACTATTATAAGGCACAGATCGAAAAAGTGTGGCAGATTTCTCACGTCCCTACTCGTTCGCCTGAATAGTTTGTTGGTGTTATCTTACTGTTATATGGTTAAACATAACCACAGCTAGAACAACATTCCGACAATTAGGCAGTGATCGGTGAATCAAGAACACGTGAGAATCGTGTCTTTCAAGAGGATAAAATGACAGTCGAGCGCTGTGTTGATCATGCCATACTATTATAAGGCACAGATCGAAAAAGTGTGGCAGATTTCTCACGTCCCTACTCGTTCGCCTGAATAGTTTGTTGGTGTTATCTTACTGTTATATGGTTAAACATAACCACAGCTAGAACAACATTCCGACAATTAGGCAGTGATCAAGAACACGTGAGAATCAAGAACACATGCCATACTATTATAAGGAGAATCGTGTCTTTCAAGAGGATAAAATGACAGTCAGAGCGCTGTGTTGATCATGTCATACTACAATAGAGCATCGATTATCCGAAACAATTGGGGACGGGAGGTGTTCGGATAACTGATTTTTCGGATAACCGATAATTTACGAAAACAAATTATACCGGTGTCATAAGAGCAGTATGAAACAAAGAAACTCTGATATTAAACACAAAACTGTACATATATATTTTGTATCACACGTCTTACAAATAACACAGAGAACTGACTAGCCTAGTTTGACAATTAATATTTTAGGAGAAAAATTCGCTCCGGCGCCGGGGATCGAACCAGGGTCCTTGGTTCTACGTACCAAGCGCTCTGACCACTGAGCTACGCCGAATTCAATCCACAGCAGCGGATATTAAGTGTCAATATTACAGATAAATTCTGTAGGACAAATCAATATATATATCTACAATATTCTGTCAGTTAGCAGTGCATAATAACTGCGGATTCCCGGCCAACAAGTCACTCAGCTGAGTGCGCTCCTAGTATAATGACAGTTGACATTGGATACACGTCAACATGTATGTCTAACTTGGAGTCAGGCCACAAAGGGAAACATTGAAGGAGGAGAGTTCGATCCGGTGCTGGAGATTGAATTTGGCGTAGCTCAGTGGTCAGAGCGCTTGGTACGTAGAACCAAGGACCGGGTTCGATACCCGGCACCGGAGCGAATTTTTCTCCTAAAATACTAAGTGCCAATATTACAGACAAATTCTGTAGGACAAATTAATATATCTATAATTTTCTAGTTTGACAAGTTCAAAATGATCATTAAAGTAGGCCTATTGTTTAGGAAAAGAAGTCTATATTTGTGGCTTCAGAGCTGAGACTCCTTTTTTGCCGCTAAACCTCGCAAACAGCGCTAGTGAAACTTCTACATGGCGCGCGAGCAAATTTGAATTTGCCGACTGGAACTCTTTCGATTAACCGATGTTTCTGTTGATCGATATTCGGATAATCGATGCTGTACTGTATTATAATGCAGAGATCGAAAAAGTGTGGCAGATTTCTTACGTCCCTACTCGTTCGCCTCAATAGGTTGTTGGTGTCGTCTTATTGTTATATGGCTAAACATAACCACAGCTAGAACAACCATTCCGACAATTAGGCAGTGAGTTAGCCAGTCAGCGATCGGTGAGTCAAGAAGAAACTTAGTAAGTCAGCCAGTCAGAGAGTAGTGATGTTAATCAGTTAGAACATTTGACGGATAATCGGTCTTTCCTTTGGATGTGACATAAACCAACCGTTCAGACAGGAAATTAATCCGTCATTTAAACAGAAAGTTAATCAGTCACTAAACTAAAATAACCAGTCACAGAGATAGAAAATTAAGCGATTTCTCATAAAGAAGGTTAACCAGTCACTAAGCTAAAATAACCAGTCACAGAGATAGAAAATTAAGCGATTTCTCATAAAGAAGGTTAACCAGTCACTAAGCTAAAATAACCAGTCACAGAGATAGAAAATTAAGCGATTTCTCATAAAGAAGGTTAACCAGACACTAAGCTAAAATAACCAGAAACAGAAATAGAAAATTAAGCGATTTCTCATAAAGAAGGTTAACCAGTCACTAAGCTAAAATAACCAGTTACAGATATAGAACATTAAGCGGTTATTCATGAAGAAAGTTAACCAGTCACTAAGCTAAAATAACCGGAAACAGAGACAGAAAATTAAGCAATTTCTCATAAAGAAGGTTAACCAGTCACTAAGCTAAAATAACCGGAAACAGAGACAGAAAATTAAGCAATTTCTCATAAAGAAGGTTAACCAGTCACTAAGCTAAAATAACCAGTTACAGATATAGAACATTAAGCGGTTATTCATGAAGAAAGTTAACCAGTCACTAAGCTAAAATAACCGGAAACAGAGATAGAAAATTAAGCGATTTCTCATAAAGAAGGTTAACCAGTCACTAAGCTAAAATAACGGAAACAGAGACAGAAAAATAAGCAATTTCTCATAAAGAAGGTTAACCAGTCACTAAGCTAAAATAACCAGAAACAGATAGAAAAGAAAATTAAGCAATTTCTCATAAAGAAGGTTAACCAGTCACTAAGCTAAAATAACCAGAAACAGAGACAGAAAATTAAGCGATTTCTCATAAAGAAGGTTAACCAGTCACTAAGCTAAAATAACCAGAAACAGAGATAGAAAATTAAGCGATTTCTCATAAAGAAGGTTAACCAGTCATTTCTCATAGAAAATTAAGATTTCTCATAAAAGGTTAACCAGTCACTAAGTCAGAAACAGAGATAGAAAAAGATTTCTCTAAAAATAACCAGTCACTAAGCTAAAATAACAGAAACAGAGATAGAAAATTAAGCGATTTTCATAAAGAAGGTTAACCAGTCACTAAGCTAAAATAACCAGTTACAGATATAGAAAATTAAGCGGTTATTCATGAAGAAAGGTTAACCAGTAAGCTAAAATAACCAGTTACAGATATAAGCGGTTATTCATGAAAATAACCAGTTAAAATAACCAGTTACAGATATAGAACATTAAGCGGTTATTCATGAAGAAAGTTAACCAGTCACTAAGCTAAAATAACCAGTTACAGATATAGAAAATTAAGCGGTTATTCATGAAGAAAGTTAACCAGTCACTAAGCTAAAATAACCAGTTACAGATATAGAAACATTAAGCGGTTATTCATGAAGAAAGTTAACCAGTCACTAAGCTAAAATAACCAGTTACAGATATAGAAAATTAAGCGGTTATTCATGAAGAAAGTTAACCAGTCACTAAGCTAAAATAACCAGTTACAGATATAGAAATTAAGCGGTTATTCATGAAGAAAGTTAACCAGTCACTAAGCTAAAATAACCAGTTACAGATATAGAACATTAAGTTAACCAGGTTATTCATGAAGAAAGTTAACCAGTCACTAAGCTAAAATAACCAGTTACAGATATAGAACATTAAGCGGTTATTCATGAAGAAAGTTAACCAGTCACTAAGCTAAAATAACCAGTTACAGATATAGAACATTAAGCGGTTATTCATGAAGAAAGTTAACCAGTCACTAAGCTAAAATAACCAGTTACAGATATAGAAAATTAAGCGGTTATTCATGAAGAAAGCTAAAATAACCAGATAGTCATTCATGAAGAAAGTTAAAATAACCAGTTACAGATATAGAACATTAAGCGGTTATTCATGAAGAAAGTTAACCAGTCACTAAGCTAAAATAACCAGTTACAGATATAGAACATTAAGCGGTTATTCATGAAGAAAGTTAACCAGTCACTAAGCTACAATAACCAGTTACAGATATAGAAAATTAAGCGGTTATTCATGAAGAAAGTTAACCAGTGAATCAAGACAGGAACTTTAACCTATAGCTAATCTAATGAAGATACTGAATGCTTGTCCTGTGCTTTTCTTAGTAGAGACTAACTTGACTTTGCAATTTTGTTAATCTTGCAACTTGTTAATAATAGTATTTTATATTTGTATCTGAATTTTTATGAAGGAAATATGTTATATTTGACGGAAATGATTTTTATGACATCTTATGAACTTCTAAGTCCGGTGTACCATTCACAGGGACTTTCAGCAATAAACAGGACGATACTTTACGTTCAATATTAAAAATGTAGGTTGCAAAACGAAAAAGAAACAAAAAAAGAAACAAACAAAATTGTATTCCAAATTTGTAACATTTCTTCTATTAATGTTTTATTAATGTTTGAACATTGAAGAAATTATATATATTTTTTTACAAATGAAGAAATTAGAGTAGGACATTACAAATGCTGCATTGCACAATCTGCAGTGTTAGCTTTAAGAAAAAAATATATTAAAAAAATATGTATGATATTTTAAAAAGGATTTTCACTAAGAAATTAAAAAAATAAACTTATTATGTTTTATGTGATTATGAGAAAAGATTGAAATTTACAGTGTGTGACTGTGATATTAATAAGCATATTCAGTAAAAATTTCAACTCTCTAGCTGAAAAATTGTAGAATCTAGAAATTTCAGTAGCGTATAAGAATCACGTGATGGACTCCAGAATTTTGTCGAAGACTTGCAGTTGGCGAAGCAGTTGAATTGCAATTTCGGACCTTCTGCCGTGTCATTAAGGTAGTTACTAAGTTACGAATCCAAACTTTGAAAATTCTTATGAAACTGAGAGTCAGCACTCTTAGAATTCCATTCCCCTCTCTGAAAATTTCACTCACACTTTTGATCAGGGCTGATATCCACTCCAATCAGCCATAATCAGCCTGCTACAGATCCATGTTGACTTAGAATGCAGGAGCAGCCTGATACAATAGAAGTCTTGATTTCCTTTCAGATCCGAGCTCGGCGATGAAGAATGTCATAGTTATCCAGCAAGGAGCGGGGCTGTACGTGATCCTAAGAATTAAGAGATATTGAACTGCTTCTAGTGTGTTTCCCTCTATCTCGCTGCATAGTTTCCACATAATTATCTGGCTGCGTCTTCCGCGGAGAAGCGGTCGACCTCGTCGCGGAATATGTAATGGATGGCTCATTGCCTGCCTCTGAGGGGGAGCGCATTGCTATGCAGGACCCGCTCTTCTACTGCCGATGCATACGCTGGCAACAGGAATTGTCTCTGCTGAGAGAGCCTGAGTGAAGGAGGTTATGGGGTGTCAATGCATTCAGGGAGAGGGAAGCAGAGGGAGACGTTCTCCTTCAGAAGTAGTCAGAGAATAATAATAATAATAATAATAATAATAATAATAATAATAATAATAATAATAATAATAATAATAATAATAATAATACTTTCTTTGTCACTGACAAAGAACAACTTGCGGTTAAAAATACAATAGAAAATTCGGTTGAAAATGATAAAGTATGGTTTTGATAAAAAAAAACTATTCCCTGAAATTAAAAATATGAGTTTAAGGGGAGGCACAGGTGAAATTTTCGAACAAAACTGAAGAAAAAGTGAAAATTTGGTTTTTTCCATTTTTATTACCTTCATTTTGATATTCCGATGTTAGTTTTTGATTTTGTGCCCTTAAAGTGCCTCAGTTATTTTTAGGTTTCAAAAAGGCATATGACTCGGTTAAAGAGAAGTTTTATATGATATTCTTATTGAATTTGGTATTCCCAAGAAACTAGTTCGATTAAATATAATGTGTCTCAGTGAAACTTATAGGTCAGTTTCTGTCAGATGCGTTTCCATATTCACTGTGGGGTAAAGCAAGGAGATGCACTATCACCTTTACTTTTTAACTTTGCTCTAGAGTATGCCATTAGGAAAGTCCAGGATAGCAGAGAGGGTTTGGAATTGAACGGGTTACATCAGCTGCTTGTCTATGCGGATGACGTGAATATGTTAGGAGAAAATCCACAAACTATTAGGGAAAACACCGGAATTTTACTGGAAGCAAGTAAAGAGATAGGTTTGGAAGTAAATCCCGAAAAGACAAAGTATATGATTATGTCTCGTGACGAGAATATTGTACGAAATGGAAATATAAAAATTGGAAATTTGTCTTTTGAAGATGTAGAGAAGTTCAAATATCTGGGAGCAACAGTAACAAATATAAATGATACTCGGGAGGAAATTAAACACAGAATAAATATGGGAAATGCCTGTTATTATTCGGTTGAGAAATTTTTATCATCCAGTCTGCTGTCAAAAAATCTGAAAGTTAGAATTTATAAAACAGTTATATTACCGGTTGTTCTTTATGGTTGTGAAACTTGGACTCTCACTTTGAGAGAGAAACATATGTTAAGGGTGTTTGAGAATAAGGTGCTTAGGAAAATATTTGGGGCTAAGAGGGATGGAGTTACAGGAGAATGGAGAAAGTTACACAACACAGAACTGCACGCATTGTATTCTTCACCTGACATAATTAGGAACATTAAATCCAGACGTTTGAGATGGGCAGGGTATGTAGCACGTATGGGCGAATCCAGAAATGCATATAGAGTTATAGTTGGGAGGCCGGAGGGAAAGAGACCTTTAGGGAGGCCGAGACGTAGATGGGAAGATAATAAAATGAGTTTGAGGGAGGTGGGATATGATGATATAGAACAGATTAATCTTGCTCAGGATAGGGACCAATGACGGGCTTATGTGAGGGCGGCAATGAACCTCCGGGTTCCTTAAAAGCCAGTAAGTAAGTAAGATTGCAATCATTGATTTTTTTTTGTTGAGAAATGAAAATGTACAGTTTTTATGTCTCTTTTGACAATACCTATTTCTTAGCCATGTAGGTCTATTTGGTTAATTGCAGAAATAAATCTTATCTTATTTTATCTAATAACAGTAGTATTAATAGTATCAATATAGATGGACTGTGCAAGCAAGCGATAGCTGGACAAGTGGCTTCAGTTGTAGTGCGGTCTGCATAACAAGCACGGCTGCGACGTCAAAGTGAATCACTGAAGTGGAAATGCGCTCTTAGCGGTGGCTGAAGGAAAAGTCATTAATGTGCCCCAATTTGTAGCTGTGCAACATGGCAAATGGGAGAATAAAATAACCTCAGTCAGTTTGTAAAACTAGCAACTCCCTCACCGCACACATGAGCAACAGAGAAGGGAGAGGGGATTCTTAATGGTTTGAAATTTGTACAAACCTAATGGAAGGGATACTGGGGCTGTGCGAGCCCTTCGTGGAACATATGTTTCGGCAGTCTAGGGGAACTGAGAATTAAGAGAACCAGGTAGTGATTAGGGGTCAAAACCACATTTTTTATTTTGTACTTTTTTAATACACAACTTGGTCTTTAAACCAATATAAATATTATGGAGGGGGTATTTCTGCAGATAAGTCCTTTATATGTCCTCTTTAAATTTGGTGGTGCATGTAATTCATACTGTACATCCTTTTTTTAATGCACTTTTACGTAACCCGACATTTTTCAAACTTAAGTGCATTTTTCTCTGAAACTACTGAATCAATTTACATAAAATTTTGACAGTGTTTTCTGCAGCTCGTGTTCTACATAGTAGATCTACTTGTTTAAGAATATCGTATACGTAACACGAGAAAAAAATATATACGAATTGAAAAAAATGCAAAAAAAATGTTAAACAAAGTTCAATATATTTTCTGTTCGACTAGGGGTGAAATTTGTAACTAAATTTTGCTTTAAAATTTACAATATACATTACTAGATAGTTATATACAGTAGAAGTAATTTAATACAGTTATATGAACACTTTTTAATGATTGAATAAAATTAATAAAATCGGTTAAAAACCAGACATGTTTCGGAGGTATGCTCCTCCATCTTGAGTGGTAGTGCCACGATGCTGGTGCAGATGTTCGACCGCGTAATGTAGCTTAAGGAAGACTGACTACGATCGCTACATTACGCGGTCGAACATCTGTACCAGCGTCGTGGCACTACCACTGAAGATGGAGGAGCATACCTCCGAAACATGTCTGGTTTTTAACCGATTTTATTAATTTTATTCAATCACTAGCCGTACCCGTGCGCTCCGCTGCATCAGTTAGAAATAAATATAAAGTAATTACTTAATTAAAACAGGACGTTTGATCCAGGGAACATTCGTGTTTGATAGAAGGATAAATCGTTTAATATGTTACTTAATTTAAATTGCATCCAAATAATTAAAATGCGATCATTTTGGTCCAGAGACACTCATTTGGTGCAATGACAATTCCTTTAACCTGTTTCTTAATTTGTATTACATGCAACCATAGTTTAATGAAGATTGGCATCATTTAGATTTAATGTGTATATTGTATTTTACTTGTTATAGGTTTCCGTTGAATTATGGTAATAACTTAATTTTAACCCTTGTTTTCTACGTATTCAGTAAATGGCGCTTGGCCCACTATGGTTGTGAACCTTTCAAATAACTTAAATTATATTATATAATATTACATATTATATTATATTATATTATATTATATTATATTATATTATATTATATTATATTATATTATATTATATTATATTATATTATATCAGAAGTTACTGTAATAACATTATAGCATTATGTCCATCTAGAGAAACTACACTTTCCAATGGTGAAATAATAATTAATTATACAACTGTTAATTTAGCTTCCGATATTATTCATACAAACACAGAAACATTCTCTGTAGGCTATCTTTCATAGCTTTCGATTGTTGCTGTCCAAGGCCCCTTATAGACGAAGTCATTTGTTTTTAATTCATTACACGATCTTACATGGCAGTTATTTTAATTTTAAAACTCATTTATCTCATTAAATGTCAGTCCTATCAAACTTTTTCAATAATAAAAATCTTATCGGAAATTATTTTTAAAGAAACTTGTGTTATGTAACATTTTTCACAAAATCAATAATAAGCGAGATATTTCGATTTATTTAATTCAGACCCCCTTATAACCCCCTTTTAAATAAGGTATTTTGAATGCCATATAGCCTAAAATCTAAGTTACAACGAACTTAATTTATATTCCAATTTTCATCGAATTCCGTTCAGCCATTATCGCGTGAAAAGGTAACAAACATACAGACAGACAGACAGACATAGAAACAAAAATTTCAAAAAGCGATTTTCGGTTTCAGGGTGGTTAATTATATATGTTAGGACCAATAATTTTTGGAAAATCTAAAATTACCAGAAAAATTTCGGCTACAGATTTATTATTAGTATAGATTAAAAGTGTCCATATACAGACGTGGACAAATTATTAGCAAAATTGAAGATTTTTATTAAATATTTTTACAAAATATGATTCTTCAATTTAGACTACAGTTAACATTTTTGTGTATTTCCAAATTATTAGCAAAATTGAAGATTTGTATTGTATATTTTTAGAAAATTTGACTCTTCAATTTGGACTACATTTGATATTTTTGCATATTTAGAAATGATTAGCAAAACTGAAGGTTTTTATTATATATTTTTACAAAATTTGATTCTTCAATTTGGAAAAAGTTGACATTTTGGATATTTCCAAATTATTAGCAAAACTGAAGATTATGATTTTACAGTTTTACAAAATTTGACTCTTCGATTTAGACTGTAGTTGACATTTTTGCTAATTTACAAATTATTTACAAAATTGAAGATTTTTATTATATATTTTTACAAAATTAAGCTCTTCAATTTAAACTACAGTTTAAATTTTGCATATTTCTGTCTACTGTAATGATGGAAATATGCAAAATTGTCAATTGTAGTCTAAACTGAAAAGTCAAATTAGGTAAACAGAATTATCATAAAAATCGTCAATTTTGTTAATAATTTGTCCACGTCTGTAATTGTATTAAATTACTTCTACTATATATAACTATATCATTCATGAACAGTGTTGTATCTGACCTAACTTATGTAATTTAATTAATACATTACTAGATAACTTATAAACAGGACTATGAGTGAAGATAGTAGCAAGTAATGTGCACCTAAAGAATGAGGTACACTTAGCAATGCGGGAAAACAGGTTATCAGTGAGGGCCTTTCTTTTGCACTTGGATAAAAAGCTAATTAGTTGTATTTTATACCAATTAATTGATTGTATAAGCATGGATATTTATACCATTCTGAATACAAAAACCTACAATTATTGAACTGAACTTTTGTAACGACATTTTTATCGCACAGACATCACTACCCACTCCCTACCCACTGCACCTAGTGCAAACCCTAGTAACGCCGCACTTCGATTATTGTGACGTTCTGTTAAGTGACCTAAGTTCTGAACTGTCAGTCAAGTTACAGCGAGCTCAGAATATGTGCGTCAGATACGTGTGCAACATCCGACGATATGATCACATATCACCGTCCTTCGCAAGTCTCTCGTGGCTCCGACTTAAAGAACGTAGAACTTTACACTCTTTGTCTTTACTCTTTCGAATTCTGCACATTTCAACAGCAAATTACCTTTCGTCTCGTTTCTCTTATCTATACTCTAACCACGACGTAAATACCAGATCACTTATCTGTGGCACGCTAAGTATACCTCTTCATAGAACATCTTGTTATTCATCATCTTTTACAATATCCACCTCGCGTCAATGGAATTCCTTGTCACAAAGTATTAGGGGCTGCAAGACAATAAACACCTTTAAGAACAGCTTAAAAGATAACCTTATTAGCATTTCACTCCAATCATACTGATTTAAACTATCACTGACTACATTGTTACTTTTTTCTTTAGACATCATCCTGATTGTGCTGTATTTTAATTGTCTCGTAATAATCTCTTTCTATTATCTAATATTATTTGAAATATATTAACATTCTATGTATTTTAGCTTAATTCTGCTACACAGTTTATTTCAGTGTTTAATTAATAGTTCATAGTATTTTGTTGTTTAATTCGTAAATAACTCTTGTATACATGTAACTCTCATCTAAATCAAATTGTTGGATTCTTTGTAAGTTCATGCATATGTATATACGCTTTTTGCTGGTTGAGTGGAAGAGAAGGCCTTACGGCCTTAACTCTGCCAGCTAAAATAAATCATTATTATTATTATTATTATTATTATTATTATTATTATTATTATTATTATTATTATTATTATTATTATTAAATCCTTATGTTGTAATATTTTTCATGTAACATATCGGATCCTCTGAGGATGGCCCATAAATAGGTCGAAACATGTAAACAAGGTACGTTAGAATTTAACACAAGAAAGTCTTATCATACATATTCCAAATTATTAGCTTAAAAGTTGTCCCTTCTCCCTAGATGTGTGATACACAATATACAATACAATGCAAGAGCCTGCACATAAACTAAATCAATTTATAGGATGAATTGTAATGACTTTTTGAGCTGTAATGGGAGAATTATTTCATAAAATAGTTCTAACGCTGAATGTAATTTTGCGAATTATGCGTTGATTATTATTGGTTGGCATGCTAGTTATATTGTATCGATCTTATAAAACTCTTATACAGATGTTTAACTGTCTTATACTTACACAATGAATAGCTCGTTTATAAATTCCTGACTAATAATCACTATATACGTCGTGTATAACAATACAACTGCTATACAGCTAAGTCATAGTTTGGTCATTATTTTATTACGAAAGGTAACAGAATAACTGAGATTCTAACATGACCACAGTCTAGTATATACAGTCACGAAGCTTGAGTTTATGAGGGTACTAGAAACAATAGACTGTGCAGGTACTATTTCGCATTGTCTGTAATGAGGCGACAGTAGCGATCCTAGTGGTTAGCAACTATCTGTGGATGCATATTTACTACGTATTGAGCTTCGTGACTGTATATACTAGACTGTGACATGACTGAACCCAGTTTTCCCATGTGAGGGATGCTACAAATGTGTTTCCTCGAAATATTGAAATTAATTTCTCCACAGTATGACAGTATTTTATTTTTCTACGTCATATATTGACTAAGTATACTGCAACTGCTTACATTTGGCTGCTTTCTGAAACTTAATTTTATGTTTATTTCTAGAAGTTTCATGTTTGACTTGTGAAGAGTTGAAAGCTGCCTAAAAGCGACGCAAGCGAGAGAATTGATGTTATGGCAAGTTATGAGCTTGAACCACCTATTCTTCTTCTGCTTTTTCTTCTTCCGATAAACCACTGTCACCTTCCACTCCATTAACATCTTCCTTGTCACCAAGTGAGGCCGCATTCTCACCTTCCGCACCAAAGCAAGAGAAGAGGAAAGTGGGATCCGCGAAAATGGGGTAAGGGTGGAAGTGGGCGGCAAGTTCCTGACCTGGATACGAATAAATCGTCCCCTCCTCAATTCATTTCAAAAGCACACACAGACTAAAAGAGCAAACTGATGGGAAGAGCACGGAGATTTGGAGAGGGGGCGGAGGATTTTTTGAAGAGCAAGCAAGCCGATAGACGCAGGCAGGAGTAAATATAAGTAAAGAAAGAGAATGAGCGCGGGGGAGGGGAAGTGAATGCGTAAGAGGGACGTCGGCAGAATGGAATAAAGAAATGAAGGCAAATAGGATATAGAATTTTTTTGACTCCAAGAATAGTAGGACGCATTTTAGAGGTCTACGTGCTGCGAAAATACCTCACATGTCATGCAAATTTACATTACGCAATTCTGTCTGTATAATAATACCTTTTAGGTACTTTCAATGACTCAACGTGAAACAAAATTCTAAGAAATAATGGAGGTACTCTTATCTTTCTGTGTTAGTAAGCAATTTCTTGTCTTTAAAAATTAAAAATCTAAGAAATAATGCAGGTTCTCTTATCTTTCTGTTTTAGTAAGTACTTTCTTGTCTTTAAAAATAAAAAATCTAAGAAATAATGCAGGTTCTCTTATCTTTCTCTTTTTGTAAGCACTTTCTTGTATTTAGAAAGTAAAAATCTAAGAAATAATGCAGTCTCTCTCATCTTTCTGTTTTAGTAAGCACTTTCTTGTTTTAAAGAGTAAAAATTTTAAGAAATAATGCAGTCTCTCTTATCTTTCTATTTTAGTAAGCACTTTCTTGTCTTTAAGAAGTAAAAATCTAAGAAATAATGCAGTCTCTCTTATCTTTCTGTTTTAGTAAGCACTTTCTTGTCTTTAAAGAGTAAAACTTTTAAGAAATAATGCAGTCTCTCTTATCTTTCTATTTTAGTAAGCACTTTCTTGTCTTTAAGAAGTAAAAAATCTAAGAAATAATGCAGTCTCTCTTATCTTTCTGTTTTAGTAAGCACTTTCTTTTCTTTAAAAAGTAAAACAATCTAAGAAATAATGCAGGTTCTCTTATCTTTCTCTTTTAGTAAGCATTTCTTTATACTTAAAAAGTAAAAATCTAAGAAATAATGCAGTCTCTCTTATCTTTCTGTTTTAGTAAGCATTTTCTTGTCTTTAAAAAGTAAACATTCTAAGAAATAATGTAGTCTCTCTTATTTTTTTGTTTTAGTAAGCACTTTCTTGTCTTTAAAAAATAAAAATTCTAAGAAATAATGCAGGTTCTCTTATCTTTCTCTTTTAGTAAGCACTTCTTTATACTTAAAAAGTAAAAAATCTAAGAAATAATGCAGTCTCTCTTATATTTCTGTTTTAGTAAGCATTTTCTTGTCTTTAAAAAGTAAACATTCTAAGAAATAATGCAGGTTCTCTTATCTTTCTCTTTTAGTAAGCACTTCTTTATACTTAAAAAGTAAAAAATCTAAGAAATAATGCAGTCTCTCTTATTTTTCTGTTTTAGTAAGCACTTTCTTGTCTTTAAAAAGTAAAAATCTAAGAAATAATGCAGTCTCTCTTATCTTTCTGTGTTAGTAAGCACTTTCTTGAATTTAAGAAGTAAAAAATCTAAGAAATAATGCAGGTTCTCCTATCTTTCTGTGTTCGTAAGCACCTTCTTGTCTTTAAAAATTAAAATTCTAAGAAATAATGCAGGTTTTCTTATCTTTCTGTTTTAGTAAGCACTTTCTTGTCTTTAAAAAGTAAAAAAATCTAAGAAATAATGCAGGTTCTCCTATCTTTCTGTGTTAGTAAGCACTTTCTTGTCTTTAAAAATTAAAAATCTAAGAAATAATGCAGGTTCTCCTATCTTTCTGTGTTAGTAAGCATTTTCTTGTCTTAATAAATTAAAAATCTAAGAAATTATGCAGATTCTCCTATCTTTCTGTGTTAGTAAGCACTTTCTTGTCTTCAAAAATTAAAATTCTAAGAAATAATGCAGTCTCTCTTATCTTTCTGTTTTAGTAAGCACTTTCTTGTCTTTAAATTTAAAAACCTCTAAGAAATAATGCAGTCTCTCTTATCTTTCTGCTTTAGTAAGCACTTTCTTGTCTTTAAAAGTAAAAAAATCTAATAAATAATGTAGTCTCTCTTATCGTTCTGTTTTTAGTAAGCACTTTCTCGTCTTTAACAATTAAAATTCTAATAATGCAGTGTCTCTTATCTAGTAAGCACTTTCTTGTCTTTAAAAATAAAAAATCTAAGAAATAATGCAGATTCTCTTATCTTTCTGTTTTAGTAAGCATTTCCTTGTCTTTAGAATTTAAAAATGTAAGAAATAATGCAGCCCCTGGGTTATGTTATGTTCCAGTTATCATAAGGACTTTATCTTTAAAAGTATAAATCTAAGAAATATACAGTCTCTCTTATTTTTAAATTTGATGTATGGTTTTAAGTCATCTAGAACAATATTCATCTTGCAGAGTATTTTGACTTACACATTCTTGTAACACCTGTAGACACATTATTGCCAATAATCCCGTCTGCATATATAATATAGGTCTTAATAAGTCACTAGCCAATTGGACTACGACATCGTCAACAATAACAAGCAATCAGAATGACTATTTATTTTCAGTATACTATTACCTAAATTCAAGAATGGTTTCTTTGAACCGTTTAGCACAAACACGTATGATAATATTCATTGATTGATTGATTGATTGAATGATTCATTCATTCATTCTTTCATTCATTCATAGTTTTCTGACCGAAAACAGGTCCTTCACTGAAACTCAGCATTGTCCAATCTTTTCTACCTTCCTCTCAGTCTCCACAAACGATCCATTTATATTAATGTTATCTATCATCTGATATCTTCTTCTGCTCCAACTTTTCTCCCGTTCACCATTCCTTCCACTGTATCCTTCAGTAGGCTGTTTCTTCTTAGCCATGTGATTATTTTCAACACTAGCTACATTCTATGTTCCTCTTGAGTTGTAACTTGTAATATTTGCCAAAGTAAAGGAAATAAGGAAATTAGGTATAGCAAAGTAAACAGTCTGGGAATATTCCCAAATATCATCCGGGATTATTCCCACGTCCCAATATCATCCATGAATAAATGAATTGAAATATCATGCTCCAGCCACAATTACCCTGCAACTACCCTCTTTCTACCGAGGTTAATCATTAATTTTTGAGATTGTTATTACGTGAAGAAGGGAGTTCTAGTCTAGCGCTTCTAAACGTTAATGACGTTGTTTGGCTTCTATGTAGAGCCATAGGTAGCCCTACCAGGAGTTAATACTCCGACAGGAGTCTCTCCCTAAAATCAAAGGAAGCAAGCAATCCTCTTACTACGGTAAGGTGTATTGTTAAGGGGGCATTGACGGAAAGCAAGAATAAGTTCGATTATGGAGGCATATCTTGCTCCAGAATCTCAGGATGAGTAAAGGCAACATGTTGTAGTATATTGCGACACAAGCGTGGTAAGTGCATCATAACGGAACCCAGATCGTCTCGATTTTCAGTTTCCGAGATTCTGTTAAGCACTTAACGCATGTGTACTGCACATTCGACATTTAAAGACATTTGTTTACAGTTTCAAATATCTCATCCATTTGTTTAATATGTAAAAATTTGTCGTATAAGAAATTTTGAACGTTGTTGTCAAGGCAGTATGTAGGTTATTTCGTTTCTGTGTAAACAATAATTGTTGTTTCTGGTAATGAAATTTGTATTAATCTGATCAATATATCGTCTTTGTTCCTGCAATAACTCCTATGTGCAAAATATAAAATCGTTCAGTAGGAAGAAAAACACATTTATCCATTCTTTGGCAGTAGTACATAGGAGAATGTGAATTCTTAAATTTTCGAAAGAAAGAATTATAATTACATATAGGAGTTTTTCTTATTTGCTGTATCTCTATTAAAGTTATTTAATAGAGTAAAAACTGAGAATCGATAAATATGTCACATAGGAGTTATTGCAGGGACAACGACGATATGAGTTTAATTATTCATTCAATATGGTATAATTGTTTGGGGTGGAAGTATAAAAATTAATCTTAGTCCGTTAAATTTACTACAAAAACGAATAATTAAAATTTGTTTGAAGAAACGTTTCGATTATCCAACTAAATTAATTTATACTGATTTTAATATATTTAATATTGAACAAATTTATAAGTATACGCTGTTAAAATTTTATCATAAAAATCGTAATAAGTTTGTATTACAAACACATAATTATGACACAAGACGAAATATTAATTCAACATTAGTAGAACCTAAATGTCTCACATCTGCTGGTCTAAAGCATGGCATTAATTTTGGCCCTCGGTTGTACAATGCTTTAACTAAATTACACCCAGAACTTCTAACATGTAACCCACTAACATATAACAAGAAAATTAGAAACGTGTAAATATCTTCAATTTGATTAAATAAATTTATAGCTTATGTGTATGAATTAATCAATCTATATTATATTTGTATTCTATAATTTTGAAATATATAGTCCTACTTTTCACGTGCGATATTATTCTTCTCTAGTGTTAATATTATATATTATATAATTCCATTGCCGCTGTAATTTAAATTTTAGTTCCTATTTTATTTTACTTATTTATTTTTTTTTATTATTTTTTATTATGTTCCATATTTCTCTTATATTAATATTGTATTATGTAATTTCTGTAACTGTAATTTTAATTTTATTTCCTATTTTATTTTATTTTATATTCTCTTATAGGCCTATTAATATTATATCTGAACTGCGACCGAACACGAGCGCTGCTCATTCGGTCTCAAATTTTCTTAATACTACTGTATCTCCTGTTTTATATTGTTTGTATTATTTTATTTCTATTTCTCTTGTTTGTTTGTAATTATATTCTTTATTCTGTATATTTAAATTTAAATAAATAAATAAAATTAGAAGTTTTATAACCGTTTAATGCTTATGGTAAAATAATTCGTGCAGGATTTAGTGGATAAAGAGATTCAAGTATCATAGAGGGTCGGTTACGCTAGTTCTTAAATATTATAGTAGAGGGAAACTGTCTGAAGTTTGTGTTAATTTCTTTTTAATCGCAAAGTGTTTAGCTGTTGTAATTTCATCATATTCGGAGGGAGGCAAACAGTCCTAAATTCATTTTTGTAGTTCTGGGAACGGACAGTCTGATATTGGATTCGAGACATCAGAAGTTAATGCCGGAAGAATGAAACGTTCCAGTCACGCAGGGAGCTCTGACAAGTGTGTACATTGTCTTTATGAGATAGAAACTAGAATTGGTGAACCAAGCTAAAGAGGTCACGCTTTAGAAAATGAAAATAAGAATAAAAGCTCAAAGTTTCTGATTCGTTCAAACAAAACTCGAAAGCTTCATCTTTAACCAGCCTCGCCTTCTCTCTGTCTCTCTCGTACGTCTTTTGCTCTAAACGCATTCATCTCTCTATTTGCAACTTAGTGTTCGCGAAGATCAAGGAAAGAGGAGACTTCTTCCTCTGTCCCCCCTCCCGCCCATTCATCCAAATTTCGTTTCCTCTCCCCGAGCTTCATGAATCATGGATGTGAAGATTCGGTAAACCCGGAAGATGAACAGTTTCGCCTTCTTTGCTGTGATGATCGTTTAGGATAAGCACACCGACTGGAGTAACGAAACAAAGATCTGCCAGAGCACCGCTACAATCGCTTCGTAGGTGTTAGAGAAATCCCAGAATCACAAAAGGAAAATCCACAGAATCGAACCAAGTGATTCCTTTTAGTCCGTTACTTGGAATGGATATAGAAATGATACATTTCACACTTTGTGGAGAGAGAATTTCCAGGCCATGTAGCAAGGTGTGAATTTATAAGCAATTACCACCACTTTTCATAATTATATCTTCCGTACAAAACATTTTTACTGGAAATAAAATTTGGAAAAGCATATGATAATAATAATTATTATTACACATATCTTCAAAAATTGATTTTTAAAAATAATCTTAAAAATATGCACTAAGTAATAAAATTTATTTTGATGAAACAATTTATTTCATTATGTGTATTAGTTTTAAACTTGTGAATTTTAATGCTAGACACAGCCTATTTCTTAAAAACGAGAAAAATTTAGTAACTCCAACTTGTGGATTGACTAAGACTCAGTTAATAATGATTATAAATCTCTACAACACATTACACAACACAATTAAAGAGAGTAGCAACTTTAGCAGTTTCAAAGTTTCTGACAAAATATTTTTATTGGATCACAAGTTTCATAGTCTTGACGATTTTTTTAAATACGGTATGTAGGGCCTAATATGTTATTGCGTTATTATTATTATTATTATTATTATTATTATTATTATTATTATTATTATTATTATTATTATATTTTATAGTTCACTCCGGCTAAAGCAAGGAGATGCATTATCACCTTTACTTTTTAACTTTGCTCTAGAGTATGCCATTAGGAAAGTCCAGGATAACAGAGAGGGTTTGGAATTGAACAGGTTACATCAGCTGCTTGTCTATGCGGATGACGTGAATATGTTAGGTGAAAATCCACAAATGATTAGGGAAAACACGGGGATTTTGCTGGAAGCAAGTAAAGAGATAGGTTTGAAGTAAATCCCAAAAAAAACAAACTATATGATTATGTCTCGTGACCAGAACATTGTACAAAATGGAAATATAAAAAATGGAAATTGCTCCTTTGAAAAGAAGGAAAATTCAAATATCCTGCAGCAAAAGTAATAAAGATAAATGACACTCGATGAGGAAATTAAACGCAGAATAAATATGGGAAATGCCTGTTATTATTCGGTTGAGAAGTTTTCATCATATAATCTGCTTTCAAAATCTGAAAGTTAGAATTTATAAAACAGTTATATTACCGGTTGTTCTTTATGGTTGTGAAACTTGGACTCTGACTTTGAGAGAGGAACAGAGGTTAAGGGTGTTCGAGAATAAGGTTCTTAGGAAAATATTTGAGGCTAAGAGGAATGAAATTATAGGCGAATGGAAAATGTTACAGAACGCAAAATTGCACGCATTGTATTCTTCACCTGACATAATTAGGAACATTAAATCCAGACGTTTGAGATGGGCAGGGCATGTAGCACGTATGGGCGAATGCAGAAATGCATATAAAGTGTTAATTGGAAGACCAGAGAGTAAAATACCTTTGGGGAGGCCGAGACGTAGATGGGAGGATAATATTAAAATGTATTTGAGGGAGGTGGGATATGATTGTAGAGATAGATTAATCTTGCTCAGGATAGGGACCGATGGCGGGCTTATGTGAGAGCGGCAATGAACCTCCGGGTTCCTTAAAAGCCATAAGTAAGTTTGTGTTATTACATAAAATAATCTGTAGTATATAATAGCCTTTGTAAATTTATTTATTCTCTTCAGCTCTAGTCAACAATAACAAAGAATTCACGTTGCAAGGCTCCTAAACTTTCCTGCACGAATTTGGCCGTTTCTTTATTTATTTAAAAAAATAACAGAAAAGAAAAGATGTGAGAAGAAATGAATACGATTTATAAAGAATGGGAAGTACTTTCAAATGTGTCAAAATATAGGGGTGCCATTTGAAATTTCAAACGAGCATATGAGTGGGTGAGGGAGTGAAACTTAAAACGTAATTAACACTTGTTTTTAAGCTTCCCCCTGTATGTTTAAACTTATGCGTTTTTGTTTAAACTAATTTTAAGTGAACTAAACAGTTATCTAAACTGGAAAGTTTTGAAATGAAAGCCCTGTATATTATAATATAGGAGAAACATGTAAAGAAAAGTTATGAATGTCTGAAGAACATTAGTGTTGTCTTCCATTAGACTTAATCGTGAATATAATTCGCTGACACTTGCTGCAAGTTTCTCGCCGCGATTGATTCGGCCGGAGCAAAATCCATTACAGTAATATGATAATGACAGCAGTTCTAATGGTGGAAATTGAGCGGAGACCGGTTAGGATAGCTAATGGCTCAGTTGGCATTACAACCAAGAAGTTGTACAGAATAATGGGGATGAACTCCAGAAACCCATCATCTATAGAGAAGAAGCATTTTTGGGTTACCAGCTTAATACGTCTGTCATTTCTGAACTAATTGCAGGTTGTACTATCTGAGCTGTTGGCTAATCCATTATCTTGGCTAGCCAGAACAGTTGCACACGGGACAATGCGAACTATAGCTTTTTGTAGGTGCACTGCTCCACGGTTAGTACTCGTAGAATGCGTCTGAGTCTAAAGAAAGCGGAAAACAATACAACGTCGTCTGTTGTTGTGACGAGATCTCTACCCCCACATAAATGTAAAGCATCACGTCACAAACACGTTCACGTCTGAGTACTTCTGACAAAGTAAATATTATTTAATACCTTGAAAAAGGCACAATTATTAAGGATAGTGCTGAAGAGTTTAAGGTTATATTTTATTTATTTATTCGCTTATTCATTTTTTAGAATATGATACGTCGCCTATAATAATACTGTATCAGATTTATTTTTTTAATTAACAACTCTTAAATACCCATAAGCATACCCATACCAGTATAAACGATTTTTTACTGTTCATCTCGGTCTATTCGCCGTGGCGAGAGGCATTATGTGAGATTTTCTTTTACATCCACTTCATACAGTTTTCAATACATTGAACGTCATAAAGAAACAAGCCCAGTCTTCAGTTTTAAATATAATAATTTTAAATGTTTTAATTTCATAATTCAGGCACACTGAATGCCTCTCAATATATTGTATTATAATTATGTTCACTGGAAGGTTTTCTATCTTAATGTCATTTTACTTTTAAGACTATGTACGCCATTCAACCATTTTATGTAAAGTACATATGCATGGTCAAATTATTTACTAGTGTTTTATAAATGTGTTTAAATAATATTTTCACCTAGTTCAAATGTATGTTTGTTAGAAAAATATCACCTGAAGATGACTTGAAAATAAGTCGAAAATATTCGTGACGTATTTTAACATTTTATCTTGATGTAACAGAATCCATTTCTGCCATCATAACATGATAAGTGATTGACTGAAAAAAAAAAAACTAATTTATATGATATTATTTCACAAACTTTTCAAATATCTGTGAGCAACAGTAACAAATATAAATGATACTCAGGAGGAAATTAAACACAGAATAAATATGGAAATGCCTGTTATTATTCGGTTCAGAAAGTTTTATCATCCAGTCTGCTGTCGAAAAATCTGAAAGTTAGAATTTATAAAACAGTTATATTACCGGTTGTTCTTTATGGTTGTGAAACTTGGACTCTCACTTGAGAGAGGAACATAGGTTAAGGGTGTTTGAGAATAAGGTTCTTAGGAAAATATTTGGGGCTAAGAGGGATGAAGTTACAGGAGAATGGAGAAATTTACACAACGCAAAACTGCACGCATTGTATTCTTCACCTGACATAATTAGGAACATTAAATCCAGACGTTTGAATTGGGCAGGGTATGAGTGAATTCAAAAATGCATATAGTGTGTTAGTTGGGAGGCCGAGAGGGAAAAAGACCTTTAGGGAGGCCGAGACGTAGATGGGAAGATAATATTAAAATGGATTTGAGGGAGGTGGAATATGATGATAGAGAATGGATTAATCTTGCTCAGGATAGGGACCAATGGCGGGCTTATGTGAGGGCGGCAATGAACCTCTGGGTTCCTTAAAAGCCAGTAAGTAAGTAAGTATTTCACAAACTTATCTGAACACAACATGACTTTTAAATTTAAATACATGACTAAGCTGAGACTAATTTTTTTCCTTTCAAAATGAAGAAACATATTCTCAGTTGAAAGCAATTTAAGCAAATGTTATAATAGAATCCTGGCGTCCATGCTTGCAGTTAGACACGCCGCTAAGAATGCAGGATACAAAGATAGCAGGGCGGAAGGGTAGGGAGGATGGGGCAAATGTATCCCTTCTCGTGTGGGGGGCGATTTGTCTCAACCCCCATTGTAAGACCCGGACGATGAAGCTTCTGATGATTCTACGAATCTGTCAAGCGGTGATATGAGACCGCTCCTTGCTACATAAGAAATGGGCGTCCTCCGGTTGGGAGGTGGAGGGGGAGTTTCGTAAGGCGGGGGTTGACATATTACACATCCAAACAGCTATTTATCTCTGACGCAGCATCGGGTAAACGGACGCCGTTACTGGAGTAGGATCTCGGGGTTGAAATTCATCCTTCCAGGGTAAGAGGATTTCTAAACGACCTCAAAATACTAGGCCGCATCTCCAGAGAGAAAAAAAGAAAAAGATTTTAGCGTCTTTGGATTTCCTGATGAAGGTGAGATCTTACGTTACGTATAATGTGATGGGGAACTTGGAGCATCGTCTTGTAGCGCGTGAAACTTCACAAGATATTTATTTTAGAGATGGAAAAGTATTTCAGTTCTTTCAAGTAAGATTATCTATAGTAATCTCACTATAGGTTTTGATTTATTTCGAGAAAATCAAAACTCGAGTGAGATTTAATTGACTATTACACGATTAGAAGAAAGTATATAAGTTAGAAGAAATAAAGTACTCTAATACAATAACGAGCCTATAATGATAGTAATTAATAAGCGAGTATGGATGTTTATGAAAACGAGAGCAAGTTGAGTTTCATAATTTTCATACGAGCTTCTTAATTACCATTATAGGCGAGTTTCATGACTTTTATGCTCGACCATATTTCTAACTTGAAATTATTCAGATGTATACATTTTATTTGTATCTGTCAAGATCGGAAGTGACCTTGTTCTAGGTCGTGAATTGTGAGATGTGCGCAGACGCGAAGTATTGATTCTTTCCGAGGAACAATAATGTCATTGACCTTGATGTAATCCCGTTAAACTTGATATAACCTTGATTATTGAATTCGACATTTGAAAAACGAGATGACAAATTGAATTTATTTGAATATTATTTACAATTAACGCTAATTATTATAGTAACAGAACATAACCTTCTGCGACAGTATTGGATTTCCAGCCTCCGTGACTTTTCGCTAATTCTCTTGATTGCATATCCGAGAATAATCGATACTTGCGGTTTTTATAACGGTACAAAGCTGGCTTGGCGTTGGCTGAACACCTGTAATTTAATGAGTACGTGTACTTTAATGACATGCATTAAAGGACTGCTACCAGGTATAATTACTACATTTCTGCATGGTCGAGCATAAATATTGTGAATTTTATTTGTAACAACAATGCGTTATTCGTACAACAATAATTCCTTTCTACAATTCATAACGCTCTCGTCAACAATTGGATCTTCACTCAACACAGTATTCGTTATAGCACTCCACCGACGGCAATGACAATTTACTTGGACTATTACGCACAACAATTAACTGTTAATCTTAACTAATATTTACAAAGCACTATTTACAAATCAGAACTATCAGTTCTCAGTTCACAGTTCTTCTATCTCAGTCACTCGAGTTCACAGTATCTCGAACCACAGACCTTCAGAGACAGTTCCGACTGAACTGGGGCCCTCCCAAATGCGGGCCCCACTG